>OX451345.1:21009643-21609643 GCA_949629155.1 Myopa testacea
AAACTCCAGCAAAACCAAAGAGGAGAGTAACAAAAATAATAACGGTTTCAGATAAAGCAGCCATTCAAACAAGAAGCGAAACATAAACAAAAACATCGGCTTTACGAAATGCAACAACAACTAATCGAAGAAAACAGTTTCATACAACTTTTCACACAAAAACTTGCATTTGCCGTTGCATTTATTGTTTCGCTCAATTTTGGAAGGGGCTGTTTCAAGCGATGACGTCATAGTTATTTTGCTAGTGGGATTTCACTACTACGTACTCATACATACACATAAGAGAGTCCTCTCTTCTCTATGAATTTGTATGATTCCATTTTGTTTCTCTTGGTGGTGTTGTTGTTGTTGCTGGGGTCCAATGAGAAATCTTTAGTATACATTTTTGTTTTGATTGTATTGTACAAATCAAAAATTATATAAGACATAGCAACAACAACCAGTGAACTAATAACTCACATCCTCGTCATGCAGTCAACTGCAGTCGCTACTCAGTTACAGTAACAGTGACTACTGTTAGAATGAAAAACTACTAGCGCAAAAGAGCAACTACAACATATCAGCTGCATACTAAGTAACAACTACAAAAAAACACAAAGCGGTTCCTTTCCTATCTCGCTCCTTCTCATGCGCTCCCTTTGAAGTGAAGTAAGTGATTGACATAAAACATATGCATGTACTATATTTATTTCATCATTAGCAAGGTTGCCAGCACATTTAAAATCGTACTCATTACCGGCAAATATTAAATTTTTGCTTCTTCTGCTCGGCACTACAATATTTTTGGTATTTATTTTTCCGCGGTGTTGTTTTTTTTTTTTATTTGCTTTGTGGCGAACACAGAAAATAGAAAAGCGAGCACGAACTGCAGTAATTTGTTTATAATCAACTCGAAAAATATACAATACTTTAAATGTTCCGGCTGCTGATTTCGTCGGTAGCTGAGTTTTAATTTCCCAATTAATGCAAATTCAATGTTCATAAAAAATAATTAAGAGACGAGAAGAAACAACCGCAAGCAGCTCGCAGCGCGCGAGTGATGAAGCACTGCGTTAATTACCCTGTATAATGAGCGGCCAAGTTAATTAAGCACGCAGCGTGTGGTTTTAGTGTTGGACTACAAAAACAAACAAAAGCGAAGCCTGTAAATACAGATTTTACAGATGAATAACCATTAAATATTTTCATGTATAAATTTCAATTTTTAAGAATTTGTTTCGAAATAAAGATCAACACTTGTGGTCTTCATTTGCCGCTATTATTTTCGAATGATACAATTAAATAAATCTAACAAATGTTGCAATTAAGGAGGTGTTCGGAAGAAGCGCTCTCGAAGCAATGAAATCGTGCTCCCTCTCTTCTGCTCCTTCCCTCCCATGCGAGTCGTATTTTTGGATCTCAGATGACTGAAAAGCAGCCAACCAATTTTCGTTAATCATCGGATAGCGCCTGGATAATAAGTCAATGGGTGAAAACAAGTTCACCCAAACGAGGTAGCAAACAGCTACTTGATATGGGCTCAAACTTCTTTACAGGAGAAGCACCCAGAGGAAGGAAGCATGAACATGACCTCTTTCAAGAAGTGACACGCAGTTTTAATGTATGGATTGCAACGACGACCAGTTTGAGGGTTTCATCCTGCAGCTTCGCAGTGTGCAGCCAATCTTCTCGTGTTTCCATCTTCAGTTCAAATGATGACATAAATCGGCCTCGAAGCTTTACGGTGGAGTCAGCGGAAGAGCAACCGAGAACGGAAAGCTTTTCCGAAACACAACCAACTGATTAAATCACGGATTCATGTGAAAATGAACCCGCTGGATCCCACGAATCCCCCTCCTTTCATTTCCTGATCCTGATCCTGATCCTTTCTAATTAAAAGTGAATGTTAACATTTAAGTGTGAAATAAAAGGTTCCAGACGAATTATTAAATATTTATTTAAGCAAGAATTTATAAACAAGAGATCGAGAAAACGAATCACGACATTTGGGTTGCTACAAAACTTAAAGAGCAACTACGATAATTTTGGACGTTGCTCGATAAAATCACTTGTTTACACATCCTCAGGTTCTTCTACACCCGAGTGTGGTTCAGGTATTTGTGTGTACTCCATTCTATTTTCACGCCGCATTCCATTGCTTCTCTACGGAAACGCCGAGTGCAAAATTTAATGAATTTCTGATCTGAGACAACTCTTGATTGTCTATAATGGTTCGTATATTTGCAACAACAAAATATTGAAAGACTTGTGGCCTCTGTTGTTTCTTAGTATTTATTTTAATCTCGTTGAAAACCATTAAACAACAGGGGCGTGTTTTATTTCCTAATTAAAGCTGCGTGGATTTCTGTCAACATTAAATGTTTATCCATGGAATTTATTTCAATTAGTTTTTAGCAGCAAGTTTTTGTACGAGTGCAACACAGAGAAGGAGAGAGAAACATCCAGCTGGTGGTGCGAATTTCAGGGTCAAATGATTTCATCTTTTATATATAAATATGTACATGAATGGCGTTTAATATATTACATACAATATGTACGTACTCGACTTCTCAATACGTTGTGAGCGTTGCGAAGTTTACCGATGCACACATCGTAGAATCGTATTAGGAAATATCACTCAGTCTGTTCAGATTTTGACAGTTCAGCTGAAATATCAAGACATTGTTAACAGCATCGGGCATTGTTGAATATATTTATTTATTTATTTATTTATTTATTTATTTTTATGAAGTTCCATGGAAAGATTGTCCATGATGATCCTTGCCTTGCAAAATATAAAATTTACCAAAAGTCCTTGAACATTTTCATAAATGTATGATGAACTCAAAGATATCCACGAAGTATCGTGTCCATGGTTTCGTGATTCATGTACAGTTGAAAGAAGTGAGCTATTGCTGGATTAAAGAAATTCGGACTTCGTGCTAAAATTGGATATTAAAGCTGGTCTTTATTACGTCTTTACGAGCATTTCTCTCTCCAGAAACTTGTAACTGAATACATGACTTTTTTATGTCTGATTTACTAAATGTTGCTTTTCAGATACGACATTACTTCCTTCCAATTCCATCACTTCCACTGTAGTCAGTTTTATTTGTTGTTTAAAGTTATCAAGTTGGAAACTAATTTCAATAACAATGAATTGAATTTCAATAACAATGAAATGAATTGACCACACAAGATCCAGCAACAATTCGCACGGGCAAGCAAATAAAGAAACGACGAGAAATAAAAGGAAGACGAAGAACAACAGCGCAAATAAAATCTGTTTATAGAACTTGTCTGTTGTCTGTAACAAATTTTCAGGCTCACTCTGAACATGACTTGCACCCGATGAATGTGGGCACAGAGAGGGCGAACGAGAGACAGAGACCCATGGAGACAAATAATGTGGATGCGTTCCATCGAAGGCGTTTTAAATGAAGCTCATTTGAACTTATGATCCGGTGAATCGGTGGAAAAGAATATCAAAACCAATTTAGAGTGAATAACAAAAGCAAAATCAATAACACAGGAATAGCAACAACAACACAAACGAGCGAAATAACGCCCTATTCAAAGGTACCTTGAAGTAAATCTTGATCAAGTCTATTTTACGCCATGTACGGGCAATTATTTAAGGTCTCTTTTGTAGTTTTCCTTTTTCACGTTTGGCTTAATTTTATGCACTCAAATCGGAGAAGTTTCTCCATTGAACGATTCCGTTGATTAACTGTTCGTCTACTGGCTGAAGTTGATGGAAGAATTGTAGCATGCTTTTAGGCGTAACGATAAACTTTCATACTGAAGGTTTTGACGCACACTCACACCCACACAGTGATTAAACAAGCCATAAACGAATAGTATATATGTATATATGATTATATATAAACGTGTGCGTGTGTATGTTTCCCTGAACGAGTAATTTTTAGATTTATTTGGCAAGCAGAGTCCTTGATAAATCCAATAACAATAAAAGACACAACAACAGCAACCATAAAATTAGCAACTTATCAAAATCAAATCCCTACAATTGGCCCAGGCTGAAAGATCTTAATTCGCAAAAGCGATAGATGTCTCCATTCACATAAAGAAAGAGCATGAAGAAAGACAGAGAGAGAGAGAGCGAATGAGAAGTAGTGTAAAAGTCGTTAAAATGAGTGCATGTGTGTCTTTTAGTGTTCTTTTTATGTATGTTTTATATATTATTTATGTATATTTTTATAGCCAATCTTTTCTTCGATTTCGCTTCAGTGATCTTCGGTTTGTGGTGTCTTTTAGTTGTGGGAACTACTTTGTTATTACTTCCGTTTTTCCCATTAACGCTACAAGACTTCATAAAATATTTAATGTCTATGAAATATTTCTTTGAAAAGCTCGAAATTGATTTATCGAAATCGAATTTCCGTTGTTTTTAACTAATATTATTAATAATAATAATTAATTAATATTATTGATCGCAGCAAAGATCATACATTAATTGTATACGGGTAAAAGATTAGATAGACACTTAAGTTTCTTTAACTTTGCCTCATTCATTATGATGACTGTTAGTATTTCACATCAATGCAAATCTTGATTTCCATTCGAAAATGCACTCAAACAATAGATGCCACAATAGATTATTAAAGATTATTAGGAATAGATTAATAGATAGTTTTTAGTTAAATTATCTCAATAAAATAAATGACAGAAAGATAACACAAATTATGTGATTCTTCCTCAGTGTCCACACACTCTTTTTGCCATTCGCTCAGACAGAAGTGCACGCACAAACAGACAGACAGTCAGACAGACAGACACACGTTTGGATTCACATAACATTGTGATGACTTCTGCATGATAAATATTCGCCTTAAATATTCGTCTGTTGTACAGTAAAACTCGAAGTTTACGGAAAGCTTAGAGACTGATTAAATCTGCTAAAGCTTCTAATTTCGGGATTATTTGCTTTCTTTGACTGTAGAAATGTTAAACATTTCAACTGCTGCTAAAAGGACAGCCAAATAAATTCGAAGTATCGTGGTTTGGAGCTTCTACTAGTTTATCCCCGTATCTATCTGATATGGCAATGATTTCATTTCGTATTCTGCTTTTTCTCTCTGTATTTTAATGGAATTTGGATGTTTTGTTTCAGCTCCACATGAATGGGAGGGAGAAAGTGGGTGGGGAGCAGGAGATGCTTTGTGATTGGAGTGGAGTGTTTAAGGTAGTTCACATGATTGACTTGACTTTGATTGCATCTAATTTTAGTCTGAGTGTCACTTAATAGAAGATTAGTAAAATAAGAAGGAATCCTAAGCCACAGATTAGAGATGCGTAGAAGTATTCGACGTTTTTCCTTGATCCGACGTGGTTTTCTTTACACACAATTCTAGTTTCTTCCATTGAATGGATATTTACTCAAGCATTTCAGAATTTAGAGCTGAAAGAGCGGAATTCATGTTTCCTGATGAGCCGATCCGAATCTTCGAAACTCTCGGGTAACCGACGGCCTCCGCAGAAAGATCTCAAGGTATGCCACATTAGGGTGGACCTTATTTTTCGACCATAACATTTTTATCACGCCGCCCTCTAAACTTTACTATTTCAAGAAAAAGTAATTTGTACAAAATTTCAGATCGATTTGACGTCGGGAAGACGTGGCACATCGAACACCAAATTTTGAAATAGAAATAATTTGGTTTCTATATTTATTTTATATCACAAAGCGTTTTTATATTATATAATTTAACTTTTGCTTGCTGATTTTCAAAGCCAAATGTCCGCTTCTTAATATAATTTTTAAATTAGGTTCCTACATCAAACAGTTTTTGAGAAAATTAACTGTTAATTAATTAAAAATTAAAATAGTTTTTAACCAAAGTTAAAATTTGGAATAAAAATTCCAAAAAAATTTTTGGTCGCACTTTGCTTTGAAATACGGTATTAAGTATAAATATTTTTCCGACCATAAAATTCTCTAATCAATTGTAGAGAGAAGGCTTCCAACCGGAGGGATCTAGATTTTGTAGTTTCCGAGAAAAGTGGAAACTACACTTAGTTTAGTTCCGAATTACGAACTAAACTCCTTCCGCAGAGCAGTCTTCTTACATATTTTTGCACCAGTAATAAAATACAAGTAGCCAAAACATTGGTGCTTGAAAGGAAAGTATGCTTCGTAATTTCCACTTTTCCACTATTTGGCTTTCAAACCCAATAAGCGAATGTGATCCAGATATCGCCGTTATTTTTTAATATTTTTTTTCCGGTTTTTAGTCGAGTTTTTAGAAGATGGCCCCTCCCGCCTAAACGGGGGGAAATGCACTCCCCCTCCCATACGATTTTTTTCTTGTTTCGACCCAACCTACATGCCCTAGCCTTTTGTCTCTTCTTATGCGAAGCATCCTGTATAACTATAAAAAAAGGAAACTCACAATAAGATGCATAAAATTTAATATCTATAATTTAAAAAATGCAGGTATTAGTTAATTATTATGCTGAAAAAACTATACTGTATCACTAATATTATGAATATTCTTGCATATGAAGAACATTTAACCATTATTAAAAATGTTTGCTTCATTCCTTTTCGTTGGTACAAATTTCGCACTTTTTGCAAGTTTCATATGAATGTGCCACGTCTTTCTGTTATCCGATCAACTTCATATTTTACAGAAATTATTTCTTTATCCAATGGAACAATTTTCGGGGGCGGCGTAAAAGAATGCTGCAAAAAATGTTCGCTCAGTATAGCTAAGGTCCACCCTAATGCCACATTTCTATGTACAGCCGTATGTTGCTAGCACACCGCGAGGTCAAAAAGTCACCTCTGTATGTTAACAAATCAATGTATTCATATTTTTAGTTACATTTTTTATTCACCGAACTCGCAACACGCGCTTCTGACGCGCTGAGTCGATTTTATCATTAGGTTGACTTTATTACGCTTTATATTTCTGCTCCTCCGAATACTTGTATCCGTGAAAATAAAGTGAAAGAAAAGGAAAACGAGGCAGACTGCGAAATCCTTCTCAAGTCAATGAACTCTACCCAGAAAATCGACCTGCATCAGTTATGATGGATCCTCTAACTCCCTTGCTGGCTAACAGATGAAACTTCTCACCCACCTTTTATTTATTTTTGTATCTCGCATTCAGTTACAAAAGAGAAAAAATAATAAATTTTGGCATTTTCGCCACGTTTCAGCGCTCATGTTACAATTCAGTTGATATACTCGTAAACGTAACCTGAGCTGTTAACCAAGTTAGGCCAGCATGTCTTCCCTTCTTCTCCTCCCCTTCCTCCTCGTACTAATATTCTTCTTCTCTTCCTACCAGCTTGACCCCCTTTAAAATTAAATTTGGTGGATAATAATGACTACAGTACAGTGTTCAGTGGACAAACGGCAATATATCACAAAAAGCTTTTATTGGCTTTTAATATAATTTCTTTAATAAAGTATTTATTTATTATCTTGTTATTGTGATTGCGTTAGCAGTTGATTGGGATTGTTATTAATCTCAATTATTTCTACAGTGGATTTTAGGAAACATGACAACCATGGGAATGGATTTGTACTATAAAATCAACAGATGCAGATGAAACTTCCTCCGTTAGTTAGTTCCTCCGTTTATAATGTTCGGAAAGGGGCGTGAATAGTCGGGGTTTCGAATATGACATTTAAATCATTGAGCATTTAAAAATAGATTCCACAAGTAGTGTCACTTGTCTGTGCTAATGGATTTTGACGAATCCAAACCAAGGCAAGAATACACTACTAACGTATTACTAGATGGCAAGTAGGCGAAATCGGCCACAGACACTCGCACTTCCTCCGAAATCAAAATTAGTGCATACTTGAAACAGCAGCAGAGATACTATATTATACTATATATATTATACTATACATACATACTACAGATACTATATTAAGGCAGCAGAGACAAAAACTTCATCTGGTGCCCCTTTTAAGTTATACTCGTACAAACTGAAACATGGCCACATAATAATTGATTGAATTGATGTCGGGTTCAGGGCCTTAAGCGATAATCCACAATTTCTACTTTTTATTACTTTCTTGTTTATAACTTCTACTCGCATCTGAACCTGAATGGTTTTTACTAAAGAAGAGACAACAATTTAAAAATAAGCTGGATATTAAAAAAGAGAGAACAATTGAAAAAGAAGCTCGACCACTGGAAGGCTTGTTTAGTTCCTTGAGATCGCTGCAAAATCTACGAACTGCATTTTATTGCATTTGTGTGGCATATCTTTCGGTTTACTTGAAGTTGTAATTTCATTTATATATTCTCAGTAAGGAATTCCGAAGCAGTTGAAATTCTCAATCTTTCTACTTCTCTGCTTCTGTCTCCCTCTGCCACTTTCTCTATTAGAACAACTAATTATGAACACGGCAAGGAGATGCGTACCGCATGGAATTGAAGTGGTATTAAATGTGGTACAAAACTCTGTCCTTCGGTTCTCAGCGCAATGATACCGAGGTGTGTGGGAAGAGTTTCGAAGGGAGAGTGGAAGGACTTCGAAAGAGTGTTCCTGCATCCGAGACTACTATTCCTTTTTCTCCTTCTCCTTCTCCTTATTCTGCGGAGTAGCATTCCTTAGAAGGACCCCTTCATCTTCTTTTCTTTCCTTCCACATTCTTTTTGTTATTTTCATCTTCCTTTTTCTTAGTCTTTTTCTTCTCCTTCTTAAGGTCTCATTGGATGAAGTTCTCTGTGAAGTTCTGCTTATTTGGATTGATTTATTCGAAGTTTCGTTATGATAGCCATCTTCTGAGGTTTTTTCCAATCGCTCCACTCTTGTTAATCAGAAAAATTAACTAAATGACTGAAAAGCTTTTAAAAAGCAAAATGCGAAGTAAAATCAGCTGAAGTAGATTACTTCGTTAAGCCAATAGTTTGAGGGGGGAGGGGGGGGGCGGAGGGGTAAAGAAATACAGGATAATTTAAAGTCATTTAAGTATCCCCGATATATTTAAATATTACATTTTTTATGAAGTAATGAATTTCTTCACGTTTACCTTGGGGAATATTTCAACTATGAATGAACATGAAATGCATGCATGGCACACACATTTCTAAAAGATATTCCTTTCTTAAAATGCTTTTGCTCCATTTTAGGACAATTTTAGTTGTCTTTTAAAGTTCTTGCACTCCGAGATTCACTCTAAACAAACACTCAAAACTATAGTCACCCTGTTCAGTTACGCAAGTACCCCAACTTTAAACAAGTATCAGAGGAATGAGTTCCAATCATACTCTTGAAATTTTTATGCAACACCAGCGAGGGAAAAATAAATCAACCGATACTTTGGCTGAGCTATTTTCCATTTCATATCCTTTCGTTTACAGCGTTGAATGGGTACCAGGATGGAATAAAGAACTGTAAAAAATATTAATATATAATAATTGAAATGGTGAATTGCGACGGGTGACGAGAAAAGACTAATCTAAATTCTGAGAAGTTGCTATAAAAATCTAAAGATCTGAAAGAGTCTAAATAGACTTGAGAATAGAATAGAAATAGAATTGGGTTTACTAGAAATAACATAAAAACTGGAAAAATAGGATTGACAGGGAAATCGGCTAAAGTTGTTAATTTACTCTCGCAGTTTAAAGGTTAAAAAAGTTCTAGAATTTGTCTAAACTTGAAGAAATAATTCCATATTATTCAATTATTGGAGGATTCATCACACTGGGACGACCGAAGAGTTCAACAAAATGTATAGCACCCTAACAGCACCATTCGACCGGTAAATTTCCTTGAAATGACGAGAAGTGGGAGAGCGACAGAATAGGAAAGAGCAGAGCACTGCTCTGCATTAATCAGCATTAAGTTGCTAGGGTACGCTATGGAAACAACGACGGAACGAATGAATCTGAATACTTTGTGGAATTCTAATTTGGTCTCCATTTTATTAGGATGCAAAGTAGCCAGAGTGGAGTAAAAGGCGACAGGAGTTGGGAGGGGATGAGCACACGATTCTCCGTGTCGCAGGTATGACGAAGCCCCAACAACCATAGGTGATGTGACTGTATATTTCTGTGGGGGAAGGGGAGCTCCCTGGAGGTCCCTGTGAATTGGGTTTTGTGTGGTTGCTTTCTTTCGTTAATTGGAAATGTTATCAGTTCTCACGAATCTCTTCTCGGGTACTAGTAATAATTGCTATATATAAAAATATAATAATCACACATTTTCCCTAAAGAAAGAAACAAGGCAAAATTACATTCGTATGTTATTTTTTTTTCTTTTTACAGAAGCTGCTCTACAGTGAAATTGAAACACCTTTCCGGTATTTAGTTACGCTGAAATCATTTATTTGAGGACTTCGTAGGATTTTTCGTAGATTTGAATGAAAGGAATATTCTCGAAAATCTAAAAATTTAAGTGGAACAGGAAAAAAGTGTAAAGTGAAAGTCCTCATTGTCCAGAATGTAAATCGCATTAAAGTAATAACTCACAACTTTATCTAAAAAGCAATCTGAAAAACACCAGTCTTAAAATACCAGAAAAGCATCAAGGACTCATCTTTGTCCACAATAACAGCAGCGACTGAATAATCAGCAAAAAATAGCAGAATAAGCTAAGAAAAGTTTAGGGTGACGAAAGAATATCAACAATAAACAAACAACAACAATAATCATCGCAATCATCGTCATCATCAACACGGAAATCAATATCAGTAAAACGAGCAAAAACACTACAAAAAATTGTCGCAAAAATTATAATAACGAAACGTCAGTGTGGTTGAACATACAAACATCAGTATTATTATTGTGATAACAAGTGCAAAAACAGAAAAGAAATCACGACAAAAACAACAACAAAATATCAGAATAAAAAGTATTCGAATATCATGAATAATATCATCAGCGCCAACATCAACTCCAATAATTAGATACAGATATCACCAAAGACATCACAATAATTAATAGAACCATCGTCAAAATCGCAAAAACAATATCAAAAACAACAATCAACCAAAAATATCGCAGTGACAAAGGATGAACATCAACATCGAACCAAGAGCAAAAGCAAAACCTGTGAGAGAAGAAGAACATCACCAACATCATCGTCAGCATCAACATCAGCAATAGAACAACATTGTGACATAAAAAGTTTTCACTCATTAAAAATTTGCTTCCGAATTTTGTTCGTAAAGCTATTTGGCCAAACGTTCTATCATTTCATCAAGCATCATGTCACTACGGTTGCCCGGCAATAACTCACCTCCAGTGACAGATGATGGCAATCACTCTGTCCACCCCTCCCCCTCCAGCTTTCTGTTTCCATGGCCGGGAACTGAGATGGGCGACGTTGTTACCACCAACTTCGAAGCCGCCATCGCTGCCACCGTCGGCGTTGCGGGTGATGATGTCACCACCTTCCATGCGAGTGATATGTTCCTGGACTACAATGATACGCATACCGTCGATTACGACTACAGCAGCTACCACAGCTACAACAACAACGACACTGATGACCCAAGTATGATCTACAGCGAAAGATGTCTCTCCATGGATGTGAATAACATGTCCTATTGGAACATCACGTGTGACACTCCACTTGAGTATGTGGTACCGTTATACGGTTATTTTATGCCATTCCTACTGGTTATCACAGTGCTGGCGAATTCCTTAATTGTGCTTGTGTTGAGTAAGAAAAATATGGCAACACCAACAAATTTCGTTTTAATGGGTAAGTAGAAATGTTGAGTGAGTCTGAAATGAGTTAAGTGAATGTAGAGAGAGGATGAGAGACAGAGAGAGAGAGAGAGAGAGAGAGAGAGAGAGAGAGAGAGAGAGAGTTTATGGTCATCGCTTCGATGGTGATGAAAAAAGAAACGAGGGCCTCAATATTGATGTTTATGCATCGATTAAAAATTTGAACACTGTTTCCCTTTTGTCCCAAGCTAAGTGCTTTTCTAAACTAACTTTGTTAAAAGTTCGAGGATTTTATACTCTTATAATATTAATGAAATTTTAATAATATTAGTATTCAGAAGTGGAAGGGGAAATGTGAAGGAAGTGGTTGAAATATCTCTTTATTGAGGTGTGGGAAGCCTTTTTGAGGAAAAGTTTCTGTTGTCAAATATAAACTTATTATACTGGTTGAAGATTGATTGACACAAGCAAGGACCATGATTACTGTAAAGTGGCAGAGAAAAAGAGAGACTGTTCTGTTTTAAGGAATACATCGCTTTAATTTTTAAATTTATTTTATACTCTCTTTATAATAGTTTTTGGATTTGTATATATGAATAGATATTCGAGTACCTGTATATGCGAAAGAGATTGAGTAAGTGAGGAAAGCTGTGAGCAATTAAAATTCAAAGTACATGATATTCGTAACGAAAATAAAGCGAAAGAGAAATGAAAACTGCATGAAAAGCTGCTAAAACTTGTCGAGGAAATTGCTGTCAGCCTGAAGCGGCTGTCATTAATAATTTCTACCTCTCAGCATAATTTCTGAAGTCACTCGCAAAGTGACAGCACATTCATTTAGGCACCCACCATGTTCCGGAGTTACGAGTCGATCTGTGTTACTTGGTTAATTAATACTAAATTTCTTCTATCTTCCTTCCTCTCTTTCTTCTGTTGTTTTTTGCCCTCCTTGGCAGGCATGGCCATCTGTGATATGTTGACGGTGATCTTCCCCGCGCCCGGACTCTGGTACATGTACACGTTTGGTAATCATTTCAAGCCGCTGCACCCTGTGTCCATGTGTTTGGCATACAGCGTGTTTAATGAGGTGAGTTCATCTTTTCGATATCTTTGTGGCGATTTGTTGTTGTTGTTTTCTCTATAATTAGCTCATTAATCAAATAATATATGTATTTCGACTTTATTTAATTTTGTGGTGCACTAATTTTTGTAACGACTGCCATCTTCGAACTGTGACCTGACCATGGCGGCCAACTTTTTTCTGGCCTCATTTAATCGAAAGTTAACAATCAAAAAATTTAACAATTTAATTTATATTTAATGAAATTTATAGTTTAATTTAACGATAGTACTCAAAAGTGACTGAAGCGCGAATGGTAGTGAATATTTATTTTTTTTTTGTTCTCAAACTGTGTCAACCCTGACAACCGTGACATCGGTCTTAAGTACTCGTGCAACATGTTTACACTAAACACTGTTTACACTAAGCACTACAATTTTAACCACTTTGTATTTAACCGGGCCAACGACGGCTTACTTGTTACACACCAGTACTCAACCCGTCAATTGCGACTTCCGAGGAAACAAGATGGGGAAAACATAATGTGAACGTCAAGCGCGTCAGAGCGACTAAGCTAAAGCTAAAGTGGTGTAGTGAGCAGCACTGGCTTCAAGTTGAACTATGAAACCGTATCCAGAACCACCAAATGCAGAACGGAAGGGTTGAGGGGCGTAGAAGGCAGAAAAGCGTGAGAGCCAAAAAGTCGATAAACTGTCAACATGTTTTGCAGACTTGTTTTATAAACAACAGATTACGAACACCTCAATCAGGCATAAAATAAAATTTCCACACGTATTTTTCTTTATTGTGGATGAAGTTTTATTACAATTCGCACAAGTTTATTGAAAGAGATGCCACAGGTCTTAATTGAAAAACTTCTGATGTGTCCGTAGTGCCGATATTTCGAAATACTGTTATAAAAACAGGAAAAAGATTTTATAGCAAAATAATTAGCTATGCTTTAACACGCAAGAATGTGCGTGTTCTGCCACTTGTACATTATCTGCTCTACAAGGAAGTTTCATAAGTAGATTGTTAATCAGTGTGACATCTAGTATTAAGCACCATGAAGTGACATGTACTCTAGATCTGCTCTAGAGAGGGCTTGGAGTGATAAAAGCTATTAAAGAGTGTACTCGGAACTGTAACAGGCGTAGTTTACTAATCTTTTTTCTAATATCAGCCCTACAAGAGTGTGTATACTTTATTTAAGGACAACGAAGATTATTAAGAATTCCACCAGAATAAGTGTGGTTCATATAAAAGAATAAAGAAACACAGTAAAGGAACAAAATTTACTTGATAAGTCTAAGGAACTGGTTTCCAAAAGCTTAGAGTTCGAGCATCTGTCGTAAGATGTCATAACGGTTTGAGCACAAGTCATTAAGCGGCTTTAATTCATTGGTGTGTGTATTTTGTGTTTTATTGATTTCATTATATAGTTTCGTTCAGTTTCCGTTAACTAAAAGCTGAATAAGTGTTCACATCATTTTTAGCTTTATATTCAATGAAAACTTTTTCTTTTTCAGATTATGCCGGCCATGTTACACACGGCATCGATTTGGTTAACTCTGGCGCTGGCGGTACAACGGTATGTTGTAACTTTCTTTCGATTCCGATTTTCGATTTATTCGATATCGATCTGTTTATCAGTTTCTATCGCACCCACAGTTTTCGATCCCCTTGTAAAAAGAACCCTCCTTTTCAATGTGATGTGTTTTTTATCTAAATGATAAAAATATACTTGTAAATTCTTTAGATAACTTTTAGATTACTTTTTAAAACAAACATAAGCGATGCTTTCTCTCCGTGCTCACATCAGCATGTACATCACATCAGCACATGTTTAGCACATGTGATGTCATAAAAAAAAGTCGACAACTTTCTAAACTGATGTTGTCGTTGTTTTTGTTGTAGCTGGTGTTGGTTTGATTGCTGTCGTAGGTTGAACCTTGGAGACAGTGATGTATTGGCACATCTGCCATGAGCACAATGCATACAGTGAGTGACACCCACAAAAATCCTTCTCTAACGGGGAAAAGCACTCCTAGATTCCCATGAAGCACGAAACAAACAAAAGCGGAGAGTGTTTAATTTATAGAGCGGTTGAGTGAGAAAGCTGCAGAGGAAAAAGAAAGTAAAGCAAACAGTAGTTTAAGAAACCGAAAACAAATACATTCAGAGCCCAAACAAACAAATCACTATAAAAACACACCCATCAGAAGAAGACTTACAGTCCCCATAAAGAAAACAAGAATTTCTCACATTTTGCTCAAGGAAGGCACACATTTGTTTACCAGAAAAATAGTGTTGAAAAGTAAATCGTGTACTACTAGATTCGGGTTTATAAGACCGAATCTCTCTTCCTTTGAAATCAGATCTTTGGTTGTGTGGGTTTGTTTATTTTCCAAAATATTCATTCAATCATCTTCACGAACTATCGAATTGAATTTGAGAAGTTTTTCAACTGTTACGGAAGCTGATAACAGCGCATATCATAGCGCAAGTCAGAGAAATTATAAAGAATTCTAGGTTCGTAAGACTCCAGAGAAGTGGAGCATACTTAAAGACCAATGAAGTGATTATAAATTACATACGGATGAACAAAATCACGGAAAGGACTGCGATCAGTACAAATAATTGTTTTTTATTCCTCCCTATAAAACCAAATACACTTTTTAAATATTTTGCCTGCTCTTTTTGTCTTAAAGGCGGGATGAGTAAAAGGAGGTTATTTGCTAAGAATGCTCTGGATGTTGCTTCTTATTCATTTTCTTCTAGAAAAGCTTAATTGGCACATCCACCGTCTTTGTGATCCGAAACGAAAGTTTATCCTCTCATTTAAATTGCTACTAAGTGAATGTTTTCGTAAGTTTAATTAAAATTTAGACGGAACTGAAATGGAAAGAGCAATTTTTCGACGAGAAAGCAGACACAGAGATTTAATTAAGGATAGCTGTATAGTTAAATAAGAATATTGAAAGTGTGCTGTAGTGTGTCCTTGTTTTAGGAAATTCCGAAATGTTTCTACAACTTCTCCAGAGGAGTTGCAGCTATGAGGCGCTGTGAAGATGGCTGTCCAAGTTAAGAGAACATCGGTTAAAGTTGATGTTTCTGAAAAGGTTACGTACGAAATTTTTCATCATATCAATTCACTAATGACTTCAGCCACATGATTTTGTTTTATTAATTATGTTATTTGTTATATCAAGGAATTCTGTTAAATGCTGGTTAGTAATATTGTTAGGCTTTCATAATAAAACCTTTACCCCTGTAGTCATTCCTTTATTGAGTTTGTACATGAAATTTAATTAGTTTAGAAGCAGCTTCCTTTTGGAATAACTTCGTGTACGTGATGATGTGTTAAATTAGAGAGAGAGAGAGAGAGAGAGAGAGAGAGAGAGAGAGAGAGCGAGAGAGAGAAAGAATGGGAGAAAGCGAGAGGGAAATAGAGGAAAGGAGCAAAGGAGAGGCCTAAATTAATTCATGATTGACTGCTCATTTTGGCTAATGACTGACTTCCCAACGAAACTCGTTAAACACAATCGAGCTCAATTAAACTCACTTGAGCAATAGTTATCCAATAATGTGTGAATAATAACCAAGAATAGTTGCATGAGAACGATTTAACCGGCATTTCAGCCACTCAGGAAGGAAGAACTTTTTGGCACGACTCAGCTACAAGAAGATGAGAAGAAGTAGAATTGGCGTGTAATTAAAGCATTTTTAATTAGAGAATTTCTCTAAGAAGAGTTCAAGCAGATTTCTCTGTTTATGATTTTCGCTTAATGAGCTGCTTCGCTTATTTCTAATAATTAT
Organism: Myopa testacea; assembly: GCA_949629155.1. Taxonomy (NCBI): domain Eukaryota; kingdom Metazoa; phylum Arthropoda; class Insecta; order Diptera; family Conopidae; genus Myopa; species Myopa testacea. The sequence continues at coordinate 21,026,165 of OX451345.1, forward strand.
TTATTTATCAATAATTCAGAATTCACTAAAGAAGAAAAAACACTTTGAGGTTCTTTCTTGAGATTCTCTTTAACAAAAATGTGTGAAGTTAATTTTTCTAACACATTTTCGATATTCCGAAGAAGTTCTTCTGGATTAGGGTCGGTCTAGCTTTTTATATTTCGGTTAAACTGAACTTTATTCGAACTCGAACTCTCGAACATTATGTATATTTATATAGACGCTGATAAATCTGCCAAATTCGCTACCCTGGCTCCATTAATTTCAACCCCAAACCATAACCCAAAAGACATCAATAATCATATTAACTCTTTCATAAAAGTGAAATCATATAACACTTTTACCAAATCTTCTCCTTGGTATAAAAACATTAATCCAGGACTTATCTCTGCATATAATTACTCCAAACAAATCAACAAAACGGTAACAAATAGACAAGATCTGATAAAATTCACTAGATTAAGACTAGGGCACACTAAAATCACGCATCAACACCTTATGGACAAATCTATTTCTCCTTATTGCGAATTCTGCAACAACGATACTTCCAGTCCCTCCCATCTTCTCCTAACTTGTCCAGCTTTCCACAACAATCGTCTTCAAATATTCGGTAGCAATGACCCAATATCATACTTAATCGATCCTACTGAAACTAACATAAACAAAATCACTAATTTTCTCAAAATCTCAAACCTGTACAGTAAAATATGAGACACCTCCATAAAACAATTAATCTGTTATTATAAACTCCTTACACTTTCCTTAAAAACTTTGTTATTTTTTAATATTCTATTTACACAACGAATGTAAATATTTTTCGAATATGTACATATATATAAATCTGCTTCATAGTATATAAATAAGTATAAAACAATGTTAAAATATCCCACACATATGTACATTAATGTGTATATGTATTGTATTACCATACGAATGAGCTGAAGGCCATAGTTGCCATTGCCTTTTCTTTGTCAACCCTACAATTTTTAAATCGTGGATTGGCTATTTATAAATAAATAAAAATATAGACGCACTTCAAGCTTTTATTGCGAAATCCTCATTAATCGCTGTTTCAGCACCATCCACTTTAATCACTCTGTTTCCATTATTTATAAGTTTTTTTAGGGAGCTGTTTATTATTCATATCAACAGAGGGTTGAATTCTTTCTTCTTCTATAAAAGATACATGTACCTCTGATGAGTGATGATGTGATGTTTTGATTCTCCATTTCCCTCTCTCCCTCTCATTCTCCTACTCCCTGTATTAGGGTTACACACTGCGATATCGATTGTCTTCATTCAAATACGACTTCATTCAAGTATTACAGCTTTTCAGTTGTACTTTTGTCTATCAATGGAGAATGTTATAATAATAATAATAATAATAATAATAATAATAATGATGATAAGGATAACAAGGAAATGTATATTGATTAAAATTGGACTGTTTTTTCCAATGCTTTGTCCTCGTTATATTGTGCAAACCACACACAATTATAATAACATAATTAAATAATATTATTCTTATTTAATGAATCAGTTTGTTTCAACTCCACGAGTAGAGTCATTAATATAAAGGAACTCATGCTTGAAGTATTAATTAGTAACCAACTTATTAAAAATATAAAACACATGCAGGCATAACGTAGATTATCACTAACTTAATTGAAGATAATAAATGGAATTTGATAATGGAAATGGAATTTTCGCCATTGGAATATTATGACTCCTGCACTAGACCTAATATAGCACTCCATCCTAGCTGTAAATAATTTCTTAATTGCGCTGCCAACGCAGTGTTCCTTTTTAAGAAGATATTACAATTCTTCTTCTTTTGGTAATTAAAATCGTTGAAGTTATCGTTGGATACCTTTTTCTAGAAACCTTCATTCTATCTTCATTACAAGGATTTAAAATGTTCTACACGTAACCATAACCCACACAGTGTATTTTTTGATAGAGGTCTGTTGGCAGTAATGAAATGCAATGAAACATCCCCCCTTACTTCCTCCCCTCCCTGTACACTCGTCCTTTATCGACTTTATTTGACTCAACTAATGAGCAGATTTCGCTGTTATTTTTCTTCATCTTTCTCTTCCTTCCAGATACATCTACGTTTGTCACGCTCCGATGGCACGTAGCTGGTGCACCATGCCGCGTGTCCGACGCTGCACCGTCTACATCGCCATCGTTGCGTTTCTGCATCAGAGCACCCGCTTCTTTGACCGCACCTACTATCCGCTGACCATCGATTGGAACGGTGAGCTGACCGAAGTCTGCCATCTGGAGACCTCACCTTGGGTACATGACTACGTCGGCGAGGATGTCTACTTCACCTACTACTTCCTCTTTCGTGTGCTCTTCGTCCATCTCCTGCCCTGCATCCTGCTGGTGACGCTCAACATCCTGCTCTTCAACGCCATGCGCCAGGCTCACGAACGCCGCAAGCTGCTGTTCCGTGAGAATCGCAAGAAAGAGTGTAAAAAGTTGCGCGAGTCGAACTGCACCACGCTGATGCTCATCGTGGTCGTGACGGTCTTCCTAATTGTGGAGATACCCATCGCGGTCGTGACCGCGATGCACATCGTGTCCTCGCTAATACACGAGTTCATGGACTATAGGATAGCGAACATCTTCATCATGTTCACGAACTTTTTCCTGGTCGTCAGCTATCCAATCAACTTCGGCATCTACTGCGGCATGTCGCGGCAGTTCCGCGAGACCTTCAAGGAGATTTTCCTGGGCCGCCTGGTCGCCCAGAAGGACAACTCGTCCAAGTACTCCATTGTGAATGGGGCTCGCACCTGCACCAACACCAACGAGACGGTGCTCTAGTAGATGGTGATGAGGTGGGGACGAACGGGGAACGCCGCCGGAGTGCCACTGTGATGGGACTTCAGGGGCGTGGAAATAGCGAAGGCGGAGAAGCGAGGACAAGGCGGATATTATTTCTTAGGCTTTAAGGTACTTCTAACTCAATGAACTAGAATCGTATTCAAAGTATGAATTCGTGAACTCAACTCAACTTAAATGTTAAGCTGAATTCTGCGTCTAAAATAAGAATCTAAGAAGGAAGTAAGAATGAGAAGAATAAACGGAATTAGAAAGAATAAGAAGAATATAAAATAAGAAATAAAATAAGAATAAGGAGAATAAACGGAAATACTATTTGATAAACTGCGTGCCAGTTGGTTTGTCTGTAGTTCGATGTGAAGGTTACATTTTTATATCGTAAATAAAATATGCTTGAAACTTAAAAACTACTCGTATTAGAAATAACATAAGAATAGGTTTTCAATTATATTTTAAGGTTCAAGTTTTAAACGACGCTTAAAACGTGTACTTATGTAAAATGAGATTGTTATGTGGAAAAATGAAGGTATAAAACGCACTAACTTTATGAAGCTTTTATTGCTATTCATCACTCAAGTACTGAAAACTCTCCGAATAAATTTATTTGAATTTGTAAACGAAGTGAGCCCTAAGTTTACAAATTTAAATTGAAGAAACCAAATTATTATAAATACAATCTACAAAATCGACTTTTTCATTAATAACTGTAAAGATATTATTAATTTAGGTAGTACATGATAAACACTAACCATTGATACAGTAATAGTAACTATTTTGAGGTGCATACTCATTTCTGACGCACATTTTGTAATATTGTAATATACAAGTTTTCTATTTTAGAGTATTTCAATTTGGTATTTAAATATTTAATGTATATAAGATTTCTGTACATGTACATACAGATAATATAATGCGTATGTGTATATATACACAGCCAATGTAACATGTGTCATGTAATCATATATTTAAGAGTATATTTATGTACATACATACATTATTACGGTAATATTTAAGCTGTCTTTCATGTTGCTTGTTTTTGTAAACATTTTAAATGTCATTGTTGGAGCCTATAAATAGTTATAATATGATAATAAAGATTTAATAATGTTACTTCTAATATCACTGTTGTCCTATGTACTCGTATAATAATGGAATCGTAGATCTATCAAAGCTGAGGTGATACGAGAGTATATTAAAAGTCCTTAAATTAAAAAGACTTGACTTTAAAACTAATTCCCTTTTTTGACAGATACTCTCCTCCAGATACTTTCACTTATTTCGGGGTCAATTCACATAATCGAAATGTTGGCAGGTATTCCGATGAATTGAGGAAATGACATTGATTATGAGAACGACTATTAAACTTCCTTTTAAATTAAAGTACAAAAAACGACATTATAAATAAAAATTGCTTATTTAAACGGCCGAATTGTGAATAACCTAATATGAATAAATGATGTGAATAAACTAAAGCAAAAGTTAACTCCTGTGAATGAAAATTCACGTAAGAGTCTTGTTTAGTACTCGTCAGAGACAACAGAGTTGGCGAATGCAGCAGAGCGTCCAATATTAGGTTACAATTGAATTCGATTCACATAAGAGAAGTTAAGTTACACAGGTAATGTAATGATATCAGACTACGAAATACCAAAGTTGGGTAGCTGGTAAACCAGCATGGGAGGTCGGAAATGGTTTTTTGACATCTGTGGTTTGCGCACCAATTCGAAATGAGTGAATCGGAGTCTGAATCCGGATTGTTAATTAATTCCTGGTAATCTTGTTAGTCGCAATCGCACTCACGAGCAGAAAAAAGGAAGTGAAAGAGGACTGGATGCAGATAGACAGTTTGAATCAGTCAAATCTCCCATGAAAAGCGTGCTGAAATTGAAACACCGAAAGGAAATTCAAAAAGTGAAGATTATAGTTGGATTTAAGCGAATTCAAATTCATTCTTTTTAAAAGACAGCGCTCAAAAATTTTGTGCACGGCACCTCTTTGAAACAGTCGCATCTGTATTAAAATCCACATTCCAACGTGATTATTAATTCAAACTTTTTTCGATCCTAGAGAATTTCTCTCACCCTCTTTTTTGGTTCCACTTTTTATGACTTTAATTTAGTTTATGGGTTCCCTATAAAACTGCATTTATTATCCTCTCCTCTATTCTATGCAGGACAACGTGATTGAACTGGTTAATTAAAACAGCCGCCAGAGCATGCAACAGACCATAAAAAAATGGCTGCCACGGCGTATCCTGCACATGCTAAATGTAAGAGTTGCGGTGTTGGCGGTTAATCTGCTTGAAACAGGCAATTAATCTGTTGTGAACTGTCTTCCTCTATTTCTCTACCACAATATCTCTCTCTTTCTCTCATTTTCTTTCTATCTCTCTTACAACGTAAAGTAGGCAGCAGAATCCACATTGAACGCATGACCACATTCAATTTAATAATTACTGGAAGTCAAGGACTTTGAACCAAGAATCGTAATAAAGTATCATGGATTAAAAATACAAAAAAGCCAGAAAAGAAAGAGTAAAGCGCAAAACAAATCAATAACAACTTAAAACCAAACTTAAGTCAGATTCATATTCAAAATAAAAAGTTGCCCCACCGAAATGAGGATCGAGATACAAGCATAAGATAGAATGAAATAGGGAAATATTTCATCTTCTTTTGGGGATTTAGAAAAATTGACCATGAATGACTGAGATCAATATAACGAAAGTGACCATTTGTAGCTAACACCAAACATCGTACATCGTAGAAAATCTCGCTAATGCAAAAAATAGTGTTATATGTAATTCCTCAGGATTACTATAATTATTACAATATTATATATATAAAGCCTCAGGAAATCAGGATGTCTTTTGAAAATGTTATAGTAGGACTAGGAATACGTGTATATTGGTGCCTTTCTGCGTTGCAAGCTAATTTCTTTTTCAGTGTAGATTGTGAACATAATAAAACCACGTCTGTTTTGTTTCGATTAAATCCTCATAGAAATGCATAGTTTTCCCCGACACTTATCATGATTCCTTCTTGCTCCTTCCTTGAACCGTGGAAACTATATATGTGTAAACCGCATAAATATCGCAAGGATAGCAGAGAACCTCGTCTTGATAGAAGTCACTCTTCTTCGCTTTCCATCACTAAAAAGAACGTCACTAAAATAAGTTGTCTCTCAAGACATTAAATTCATCTTATGTGTGTGTGTGTGTGTGAGGTCTGATGATGTTGATGTTGGAGTCCTTCTACTCTCCTGGGAAATATTGTCTACTTTCAGTGAATACTATAATGTTGAAGGACATAAAAGCTAATATACTTTATATTTATATTTATGGCAACTTTATAGAATATCATAAATATTTTAATAGCATAGCAATTTTTAAAATCCATGCTTTGACGATAAATTGCGATTTCATTCTGAAAGCAACACATAGTTTAACAATGGAAGTTTACGAGACTATAAGATGCAAACTTGTTATATATTAAGCCTCATTAAAAATCTCCAAAAGGTTCACATCATTCTTTGATGAATTTAGCGAAACTTAAATTAGACAACTAACAAATAAATAAGAATAAGTAAATAATTAAATGCATTCTCCTCTTTTTAAAAGCAGTCAATAAAAAATGTGTGCTCTTGTGATGTGTTGAGCAAATACTGTAAAGTAAAACCTGCTCTTAAGACTGCGCTGAGAGAAGATGGAGATGGTACTTAGAAGTGGGGGAACTTGAGATATTCTCTAAACACTAAAAGGTTGTCACTACGAAAGTGTGATCACATTGCAAAGGAAAAGATTTATCAACATAGTTTTACAATCGCAAAACTTTGGGAGTTAGGAATAAGAAGTGGAAAATCATAAATGGATTGGAGATCAAATGGAGATCAGAAATATTGCCCAGGATTATTATGTATTTAATCAGGATTTAGGGCAGGATACTGAAGGAAGATAAGGGAGGAAGGATATGTGTTTTTTATTCTCTGCCTGTCCAAACTTTACATTCAAATGATAATTCAAAACAAATGCGTGCACGATAAGGACGAAGGGGTTGATTTGGGAGACAATATTGCTTAAAAGTAGATCTTCATTTTAATAATAATACGAAAGTTTTAAAATTCGAACCGTTAGTTTTTCCGAAAAACCTATAATATTATTCTCAATCCTCTCTAATAGAGTTCTGCACCCATTCAAATATAAATTCTCACTTCATTGTTTGGCATTACTACTGTTAATATTACATCCATCATTATCAAACTTGCTTATCATGAGGACATCCTACATCCATGATATACACATTCGTTTCCCAGAACGAGTGAATGTGTGTCAAGACCTGACGTAATGCTTCGTTAACATGATAACAATGCAGCACTAACGCAACAACATGCTTCGACAGAGTGATAACATGCCAGTTTGCAAATGTGTTTATTGCTACTCACATCTTTCTGAAAATACTTTATTTTGGTCACATCCCGAAACTGTGTTGTCTTGCTTAAACCAGTCTGACGATGATGAGTGCAGCATCAGGTCTCTTCTGCTCCGAAGGGAATTTCGAGTGACAATAGGAATTCATCTGTGGAAGAGTTTCAATGGGTTTATATTAAGAATTTGTGGTGTGGGATTTCAAGAAATGACGTCTGAATACTTTGTGATGAAGATTTGTTTGGATATTGGGACGTACACGAGTGTGCAATGACTCATAAAAACTATATTTATTCTTTCTAAGAGTCCAACGTGCCAAGAAAGGCGAAAACAGATCTGCCAAAGTGAGAATATTCGATGTTGCTACCCGTCAGCAGCAAATAAATGTTGCTTAGCGCGATGTCATCATCGCACGAACCAACCGAACTTTCATTTACTTCTGGTTGTAATATTGTATATACGAGTACTTATATATAATGGAATAACAGATATATTTGGCACAGAAAAGGAAGAATGAAGAGTGAAAAGCGTGGTAAGCATGTTCACTCTTGATTTCACTCCTCTGCGTGGGTGCTTCGTCACAAGCAGTTTCTGTCAAATATTCATACTGTATTGATTGATACTGACATTGATATCTTCGTGCACTCCTTGCTCGCCTCCCCGCCTCCATTATAGCCCCTGAAATAATAAAAGGGGTCGAATTTGCCGCAAGCTCTCGAAGAAGAAGATAGAAGGAGTGCATGAAAAGCATCAACAAATTTCTGCATGAGCGATGGTGGGGGGAGCGATGTTGGTGGAGCGAGATTGTGGAGCGAGGTTGGTGAAGCGTCTAACTCTAAGGTTTCGGGTAGAAGAATAAATTCATCAATCGAATACAATGAAGTAACATCGAACTAAAAATTATGAAGTAGAATAAAACTGGAAAGAGAGGGCTACTTTGGGTGTAGGTGAACAAGCATGGGCATTGTAAGTGGGTCATCCCCATTGGGAACGCCAGTGTTTAATGGGTTTACAATATCAGAAGCTTGATATTCACGTGCATCTCAACTCAGGTCTCACCTTTAGCCAGACAGATAACGTAACCCCCTTTGAAAAGATACCATAAATATAGAGTACGCCTCCTTAATTGCACACTCTGTGAACGGATTGAGTGTATCATGAGAGCGGATCCATCTATTTTGTTGAAGTATTTTATTAATTTTTCTACTCATATGAAATGAAATTGTTACAATCGGTTCTACTCCAAACACAACTGGAGCTCGTTAAAATGTATGCGAGTCAATACATTAACGTAATGATTTGTGTAATCGGACACCAAAGACTCGATTTTCCTGTTATATGAGCTCAAGTAAATGCACGAGGTTCGGCTCATCTATCAGTTGCTCAGGTCAATATTTGATTTCGTAGAGAGGCCCAACAAACACACAAATCAGGGGTTGGCGACTTGATGTGATTATAATGACAATGACAACAATCACATACGAGTATAATGAATATCAACACTTGAAATCCAATCCTTAGCAATGAAATAATACATTAAATAAACCAAGTATATCATTAGTATCTGGTCGACTGGTGGGCATCTGAAAAGGCGATACAAGCTGAGTTGAATCAATTGTGATGTGAACTTCACTCACAACTTGGACTAGAAAAACAGCTGATGCACTTACGTTGATTGGAATCCTTGTTCCCCTTCGAATCCAAGCTTAATGAAGACTTCATGTGCACGTGCCAGTCTGAAATGCATGTTAGTTTAATGATAGTTCATCTGCACGCTTACCTTCACATCACGCCCTCTCCTTACCGCCCCCTTCTTGCGCAATCCATAAACTGCTTCCAGATATCGCAGAATTATTTCTTTGGGAGGGAGATTAAGATTTCTGATGTTCTGGATGAAGGATTTAATGATTTTAGACGGTAGATGAAATAATCAACTTTTGGAGCAGAAATTCACCTGCAGCTACACCCACGGAAGGTACACGTGAACAAGATGAACGTGAACATGCAAGTTAATTGGTACCACTTGCAGTGACCTTTGACCTCCAGTCCAAAACTTGCGCCCAGACCTCCAACACCCAGAGTTCGGAATAACTTGGAGTTTAGCTCTTGGCCAACTATGTCGCATTTGTTGTTTTAATTTCAATAGATGATATGTTGTATCTAGTCATTCCTTGGATTTATTGGCAGAATAAGTATTTCTACGTATTAGTGTAAATTCACTTACTCTTAAGTCAACTTAAAGTTTTAACCATTTATTAATTGAAAATATTTCTCAAGCCACAAATATTTCCTGTTCTAAGGATTCGTTAAAATGAATCACTGGAATTTAATATTCTCGATTTAGTGAACTGAAGTTCTGAAACAACTTTTCCTACTCTTTCAACTTCCGTTTTAAATCTCCTTGATTGCGATCTTCTTCATCAAGCAAACTCGGAGAAACTAAAAGAATATATTTTGGGTTTTCCTGAAGCAGCTCACGGGTGTGAAATCCAAAGTTCTGAAGCGAAATTCTCGTACATTGTTTGATTTTCATCGGATAAAAAGTGTTTTCTAGAAGTTTTACTCGAAGTTAGTAAAGTAGAACACTTTCAAACATGCATTTTGTCAGAATTTCCTGTGATTTATTGACTGATGAACTAAATATTAAATACTTTTTTAAAACTTGAAACTTTTTATACCTTTCATCGAACGGGTGATCATACATGGAGCTGTAAAAGGGAGGGGGGGAGTGGAACAAAGAGAACATAAAGTGGCCAAAACTTCATTGCAGCGAAAATGATTCTAGCACCTGAGGTCATGCTTTTGAAAAACATTTGATTTCGAGCGAGCTCAGAGATATCTATAATAGATCCCCACAACAAGACGTGGCGGTGGTCGTCTATGGGGAATGGACTGATGCCTGTCAGTGGAAAGCGGATTACATCTCTCGAGGGACAACTTTCGGCGCCCGATCTACATACATATATGTATGTATCTTTCGAAGGGCTCTTGATGTCCCCTTAAGGAGGCTGGGTTTACGAGTATGTCAAGGCTAAGACTTCGCCCGATTGGTATTTACTACAGTTAATTTAGGTGTGTCGATTCGGCAATGAATTTCTCTGAAAAACAAGGTCTGATTATTGTCTTATGTATCCAACTTTCGGCGTCCATATTAAAGTCCTTGTCGTATATAATGCTCAGTCCACAGAAATGCATCGGTATTTTTCCCAAAGTCTCCTTTTCCTCTTTTATTATTTTGTCCATTTTTCCCACTTAAATGTACGTCTCTTGGCACGCCCCTTTCGCTTTATTAAAGCTAAATTTCATGTCCGATGCCAAACACTCAGCCAGTTTTTTTACCCAATGAAAGTTTTCAGTTGTGTAATTGCAATATTTGAACAGAGTGCATTGGAACTCACTATCTCGATGACGGCGAGTTTTCAGTGCGCTATACACTTTGTTTTAGTTATTGAAGAGAATATTCGAAGCATTGGATAGCTGTATTTTTGGCCTATAACGTAGCTTAATTAAAAAGTTAAACACTCTTTTGCAATATAAACGACAACTGAGGGCCATCGAATTGTGTGTTATTTCTTTGTTAACGCTTTGGGGCGGATTTCTCCCCACTACTCGCCGTGGCAATGGAAGTACCAATAAGAACTTAAGTTCACTTCAAATGCACACACAGTTTTGTACGCATTCGAAGAGTCTTCGTGGACTTTTAATTTAAACCGTCGATCTCATTGTTGTTCATTTATATTCAGATTTCTTTGAAATTTTTGGTAACGAATTTCGCATAAAAAAGTAGACGCTGAAGATAGGTATGAAGGAAAAGAAAAATAAATTTAAGATTCTTTGCGGTGAATCCTGTATGCCGTATATTATTCCCCTGGCCTGTTTTGTGTTCTGTTTTTCGCTCCTTTCCTCTCCCATCCTGTCCTTTGAAGCCAAATAACCTTCAACTCGAACCGAATCAAGAAGAATGTCAATAAAATTTCAAGTAGATTTATTTAGACATTATTAATAAAAGCAACAAAGCTTTTGTAGCAACACAGTTTTGTAGCAATGAACATAAGAAAGGCAAAAACATACCTTTTTTGTGATATCTCAAGCAGTTTCCCAAAATTATTTAAATTAAATGAGTGTCATCCAGAATAAATTCAGAGACTCTTCAAAAGGTTGTGCGAAAGGATTTTCTGCGCATGATGTCTCAACTGGTATGTTTCTAGTGGAAAAATTAAACCTGTTTCTTCATGGTGAAAGTGATTTGTATGTCAGTCTGGTGTCCTTCGAACTGACAAATTTAATTTAAACGCTTAAGAGCTCTCTTTCGACGAAGGACCCTCTTCTGGACACTTTGAGCAAAACACCCACTTAATGATGAGTGTATTATTTGGTGTGTGCTCTCTGAAAACACCTGATCGCAAAATGAGGGTTTGTTCAAAATATCGAAACCAATATCAAGATCCAATAATGAGAGAATTACAAATATCGAAATGAAAAAAAATCAAAGGAATCACGACCTATAGACACAAGATATTGCATGAAAAATACAACGACAAAGAAATTTAGGAGTCTTGAGATGTCTTGAGAAGTAAGATTATTGAAATTATGTTAATTTCGAATTTATTTCTAAGATACGACTTGATACTCTGGAATTCAAATCAATCACAATAAATTTAAATCAAAGACAATATATGATCATTGAAGAAATGAGTTGGAATGGAGAAAGGAACCCGATGGATCCTAATAAAATTCATCTGAAAGACAAAAAATTTTCTTTTTAACACTCTTCGTATACTAAATAATCTTTAAGGCTGGAGGTGTTAGTTGGCCCAGAAAACGAATTCATTGACCGAGTTTACTATCTACTGACGTGGTTATTCTTCTTATAAGGCTCTGTTTTAAGATTAGCCTCCAGATTATCTGATAAGAAACCGGGTCCATATAAAGCCTTTAAGTGAATTTTTATCTAATCTTTTGGATTTTTATTTTAGACGTGTTAAACCTTTTTCGACAACTTTTTTTCAATTTACAATCAATCAATTATTGTTTGCGACATGTGAAATTTATTGCCATCTGCGTCATCATGTATAGACGATTAAAATGCTAACACGATAACCCGATTTCAGAAAGATAAACATACAAGCCATCAACTTTTTTCATATTTTCAATTCAGGTCATACAGCATTTTGCAGAATTTCTACAACGAATAAATTCGCACAGATACGGCAAGAAATCCAGCCAAAGTATGAGAATCAGAGGGAGCGGACGGATGAGGAGGAGTTAAGAACACAGGAACAACAACAAAAACAGGTGCAAGCCACTCAGTAAACGTCGATGACGGGTAGAGAATTTGTTGGTGTCAAGAGTATTGGGCCAAAGTTAGCAAAATCATGTCTGTTGTGATGTTGTTTAGCACACATTTAGTGATAGATTTACCTCAGTTAATAATGACTCTGCGGTTGATGATGATGTCGATAATGACGATTACAAGAATAGTGATGAAGATTGCAATGATGCTACTGAGCGTAATTACTATTACGTATAGTAAAGAAGATGCGCTTGATGATGGTGTTGGTAAAGGTGATGATTATGATGGCAGAGTAGAAGTATTGCAAAAAAGCCTCAGATTGAATAATGGTCATGATACGATTGGCAATTTCAGAGCTGAGGAATGCATCGTTGTTGTTATAGTCATAGTAGTTATAAAATAGTGTTGTTGTTATATACTTCAATTTAGCTTCATTGAAATCAATGGATTTAATTGTACCATAAGTCTAATAAAATAAATTTTTCTGTGTGTTTGTTATAGATTTGTGTTAATCAATTCATTGTTCATTTAAAATTCAATACCATTTAAATAACCATAAAATTTTACAATTATTGGGCTTCTGTGCTGTCAAATGAAGTGTAAACCGAACTCTCAAAACAGCTGAAAACCCCAATTATTTGACCTCCCCACAGAATTATACCAAAAACGCAAATCAATTCGTGGAAATTTCCGTCTAGTTACGAATAATAAATAGATTTATTAACTCGTTGCATTTTTTATTGATAAATTTAAAGTTTAAACTTTTTATATACATACGTTGAAAGTGAAATGTAGATTCCCGCAAATTTGAATTTAGTTTGGGTTCTTCATAAATTAATGAACGCCGCTAAGGAGCCACCGCCCTGCTAATTGCGCTCGAAATTAAAGTGACACACAGAACACCACTTCTCAGAATCGCTAGAGGGATCACTACGGCTCCTAAAAGGGTCGAACCAAATCTGCAAGAAAATTAATAAAGTCACGCTCGCGTGCGCACGCAGGATTGCGTGGCCGAAAGCGTCGTTGGCAGGAGTGTCCTCCGGTTCAGTCGCTCTGTCGGCCACGCTGCCAGCCGGCGATTGCTTAGGAGGAGAACTGCTCTGTTTCGGTTGTCAGCTTGGATGAGTTCCGTCATAAACTGCAGAGTTATAGAATTAAATTCGTATTTAATTTCAGACATAATAAAAGCACGGCGCTTGGAATGGAACAAAAGTTTGTCGCCGTGCTTTTGGAGCCACAAATTGTTTTTATTGATACTTAGTTTCATTCCGCTGCTGCTTGATGTTGAAGCTTCAAAAAAGGATTCCCGAAAAGCGAGCCGTAAAATTGTTCTCTCAAATAGTAAACAATTTTGCCCTTTTTGTGTAGAATAAACTCTATGAATTTTATATACATACATATGTACATATACATATACGCGTATGCTTCGTACATATAATGTAAGCTTTGTTGACATTTAATATTCAATAAAAAATCTCTTTGGTGCATTCATTCAATTCGTTCAGATGCTTAATTAAAGATTAGTTTTGTTTTTTCCTTTTTTTAGTACTGTTTTTTGAGTGGGATAGAAATAAACTCTTTTTTACTGACCAACGAAGCATTCATTCTTTCTGAGCAATCAAAAAGCAAGAATAAATGAGTGAATGAATGAAATCTCTTTGATGTTTGTCGTATGTTTCGTACAAAAACAACAAAAACAACATTGGAATATAAATGATTTCAGGAAACCTTAAAAAGCATGAATCTTCTCTTCGTCTTCTCCGTCTTCCTCTTTTCCTCATATTCTTACTTTACTTTACAAAGCTTCCTCAATTACTGAGAGCTGAAATTGTGTGTAACACTCACCTGCCACATCTCTCTGCCACGCCCCACCACTTGTTCCACTATTAACAATTTCCAATAAACATTGCATTCATGTTTGTTCTCTGAATTTGGAGAGCTGAGAGTTAATTATCGTAGCGCCCCCCCCCCCTTCTGCCTTATGGACTACCCCCTTATCCATCGCTTTTCACTTTATTGGACGAATACTGAACGTTTGAAAATACAGATTTTCCCAAAATTCCAAAAAAAAATTTTTTGTTTTTAAGCCTGTGTAAACATCATCTGAAGCATTGAAGCAAGAAATTGTTTCTGTGACATTTTATAAGCCACAGAAATACAGGTTGACATTCCTCTTTGCATCCCTTCTTACTTTGCATCCTTTTCTGGTTTGATTTCTTCATATTTGTATATAAAAACCAGACATATATTCTATTGGATGTACTCGAATAGTTTTGCGTATTTTCCCCCCTCGAGTTTTCAATTTAAGGTTTATTTCATTGAATTGAGTCATTTAATTTGATTGGATTTGATTCCGTTGGGTTGGCTTTAAATGTGCTTGAATACGTTGGGATGACTTCTCCCGGTTTTACGTATTAGTTTCAATAAGTTTACTCCGAGTTAATATCTTCGTTGATGTCTTCGAACTGGAGAGAAAGAAGCGAACTCCGAGGGATGGATTTAAATGTGCTTTTGAGGCACATTTGCGAGTTCTCATCTATTAATTATGCTTCATTGTACTGTAAAAATAATATTTATAGGAACATATATGTGTATAGTATAACGTAAATGCATCTATAGTTTATGAGAGCAACTCTTCACTAGTGTAGATGTAGTGTTAATGAAGTTATTATGTTATTATTGTTGTTTAGTACTTTCTTAGTTTATAGTTTTAATAAATGAACAAAAATATTCAAAAAAAGTGTTTATACAAGAGGAATAAAGCCGACATTTTGTGCAGCTCTGGGACCCAATCTCAGTTCCGTTGAGTACTTCCAATAAATCTAAAGACAAAGTCCTCAACACACGTCATACATGTAGTCGTATTTTGGCACATCTCATGCCAAATCTCGTTTCGTCTGTCAAATAATAAAAACCTTTTCGGCTCCCTCACTCGTTCCCTCATATTCCAGTCCTTGAAGGCAGCAAAAACAGAACCGACCCTCAGACACACTCCCATGAGTGACTCGTGTTAAGTCGGAACGTGTCACAAGCTATCCGCGGTGATGCTTATTTTTAGCATAAATTTTACACATAATAAAGTTGGAGCAACGCTTCTTACGCTCGGGCCACCGAAGGGTCCCGTAAACACTCCTAGAGTGAGTTCAACACAGAACCAGGTTTGTCCCTGTAATCTTCCGAGTTCTCTCGCCAGTCTGCAAAACTTTGGAGCGGTATGTTCACCTCACTTCAGTAGGTCAGGAGTTATTTTTCATTCTTAACTGATTTTATTCCAGTCTTTTATACATTCCTTTTGTAGTTTATTTCGTTTTGCTTTCGTTTTTTAATTCTTTCCTTCTCTTTACACAGGTTTTCTTCTCTCTCTCGAAGCTCATTTGACTTCCGCTTTAGCTGTCCGAATTTCGTGCTACTTTCGGATGCCAGGATGCTCAAGGAGCAACGATTTATGTTTCACGCAATATTATCGAGCCAGTTGCAGACCCGCCAACGAGTTCATTCTTGCAACGCCATCAATCAGTGTCAACGCGGTGAAAATTTTTCTAGATCATGGCAAGCGAAGGGTGCGGTGGGTGGGCACATCAGACATCAGTTCCGAGCACTTATGTACATGCAGTTCCCAGCGTCGAGCTCAGACTTTGATCAGGACATTTTCTGTGCATTCTTCCAATTTATGACATTTAACAATAAAAACGAACAAAATGTATACGTGTGAACATTTCGTAGACAACCTGAGAAAATTCATTTGATTTATTTCCGTTGTCCTGTCATTAATTCTCGAATCCTTTTATTATTTGAAGCTTATACGACGCCTTCCGATCGAATCGCTGGCAATGAAACATGGATATTTTGCGCTGTACAAAAGAAGGATTATTATTAGTCTATTTTCATATTTCGTCTATTCGCAGTTTGTTTCCTTCAGACATTTCCATTAAAAATAATCAAAATAGGGGACTTGTACTAAATATGAAATTATGTTTCATGAAGACTTCCTTATAATCCACCGAAAGCGTAGATTTGCGACATCTGGAGATAGAAAGTATTACGTAAGTCGCTGTCAGACATGATCTTAACACATCACGTCATTGTTACAGCTGCTACCTGGATTATACGTTGGTTTATACATCACAATGCATATACATAATCTTAACGCTTTAAAATTTCCTTTATTTTATAACACTTTTGATCTAACGATTTATGATTATTAGAGAACAAGAGTGAAGAAAATCGACCTGGAAAAGCGTTGACATTTCTTTTACTTTTGTCATATTTCTTGACCAATCTGCAGAACTGTCTTTCTCTTTTGCTCGAACGCAGTATGCTCCAAACGTTACAACAACACTTGATGCCGAAATAAATAGCAAAAACCGCTGAACCAAAAGGAATCTTCTGAATCTTTGATGACTTCATTTAGTTTCATTTATATGCATGAACTCAGGTCCACCGGGACCGAGATGATTTCAAATTCTTTAAAAAGAGCAAAAATATTAAAACCATTTCATTGAAAAAACATTTGTATTTCTCGAATTTATCTCTCCAATTTATTTTGTCCAACTTTCAAATGCATAACATTTCGTTGGCAGGAACGGGAGTGAAATTATACTCACTTTAGCACAAGTGATGTCAACGGCTTTTGTAAAAGACATTTTCTTGTGCAATAATAAGCTTTTTGAAAAGATTGTAGTATTTATTGGTAGAGTTTCCAGATACACAACATTTTTCTGGACAGGGGACGCAATAAAAACCAAAAACCGCCCGTGATTTAATGTAGGGGGAATATTTTTAATTTCATTCTCCCTCGCTATCTATTTATTCCTTTAATGGCAGATATTCTGGAATGATATTCATACTAACGATATACAGTTTTGGTTTACTTTTAATTTTAATGTTTTTTTTTGTGGTTTTTGTTTTGCTGGATTTCGTCGCATTTTTATGCTCAGCAGGATGCCCTGTAATTTAAAGGAATGCGTTCAAGCTTTAGTAGAGGTCATCTGGGAAAATAACTCGAGGTCCTGTACAATATTTAGCTATTTTGTGATATAAAAGGGATAAAATACAATTCATTCAATCAAGCAACTTCGCCGAAAGCTTGCGGAAGTGGAAGAGACAACTTTTTGAAATTCTCCACTGTTTTCTTCTATAGTTTTGATTAATTTAATGGATTTTTAACCGCATAATATTTATATTGTAGTAATTGTGAAATTTGAAATGTCTCTCCTAACGGCTGATACGAACTCGGATGACGGATGAACTTGTATTACTCACTGAATGTGAGTCGAATGAAGATTCAGTGAGCCGATTCAGTACATCAACTTAAGACTTCCAGATTCGTGTTCTGTTCTGCTTGATGGAACAATCGAACTGTTCTATGTGAGGAAGGAACTCGTTGTTAAGGAACAACGGCTGAACAAAAAGGTGAGATATTTCTATTCAAAATAATAATATTTTTCCTTTCAATGTTCAATAATACTTTCTTCCTCTTGCATACTGCACTCAGGACATATGTAGAGTACTTTAATCTGGCACCGAAGGATATTTACTAAAAGTCTTAAAATTAAGTGCTGCATCTGGTCTAAAATAATCTGATGCGAAGGACAGAGGAGAGAAGAGGGTAGACGGGAGCAATCAGAAACTCAAAGAGCAAAAAGAGAAAAGAACGACGGTTCGTCGTGGTCATTCTTCTTGGCTGTCTTTACGCAGCTCATGTTGAGACGATGGTGTTGCTCTTGTCCCCGTCTTACCATCTCTTTATTGTTGTTGTGTTTTGTGTACTATTATGGCTGCTGTGGTTGTTGTTCTTGCTGAAAGACGCCAACAGATGCAGCGAGTCAGGATAAAATTATTTCTACTTTAGAACGCACACACACACGCGTGCACAGAGTCCGCACACTCACACTCCCACAAACATTATTTTCGATCGCAAAATGCATCACAATATTGAAAATGCTCGAGTATATTTTTAATTTTATAGCCACTTTATTGAATTTTATAGCACAACGCTTGATGCAGCAAATCAACAAACGACGTCCACCAGAGAAATATTTCACAAAGAGAAAGAAGAGCAACAGGAAGAAGAAGTAAGCAATAATATTGAAAATGAACATGGTTAAGAAAAGATAATAAAAGAATATGCTAGCAATGAATAACTACACCAATCATAATACGGGTAGTTTTTGTTGAACAGAAACGGAACGAAGAGATTGTATACACTCCATCCAATTTAAAGGTCAATTATTAGAATATGTATCGTTTCAAATATCTACTATTTTTCGATTGCTGGTTTTGGACGGCTTTCGTGTCGTTGACATGGATTGTGGTGAGTGCGAATTCGCTGGCGGACTCAGAAGGATATACATAATCCCTTAATAATAATATACAACTGCTAACAGCGATCGTAGTGTTAATTATAATCTGCTTCTTGTAGCCTGAAACACAGTTTGTTCAGAGTCTTGAAATTAGTTTAATTAATCCGAGTTTATCATCGCGCTGCAAATACTTCCGGGAAACAAATAGCGAAAGAGTAGCAACTGATGACGCAGGCGCCTTGAAATTTGTGCTGCAGAAACGTGCGTAATGCTTGTAGTAGTACCGTAATTATTCCAGGGTGTCCCGGGAGATGAAAAACAAGCTGGAGGAGTGGGAAGATTGATTAAAATGACACGATGGGTCCGCTAAATGAACGCTTGTCATTAGAGACCGGTTTAATAAGTAGTTGTTTGCATAAATTAATTCATAGATGGACATATTGATGAGTGGGTGGTTTCTGGCCGCTCTGGATTGAGTATGTCATCATCAGCACCTAGTAGATGGATGTGTGCTATACTCGTGTGTACATATGCGAGTGAACACACACACAGCTGAATGTACTGACAGATACATATAAGGAGAGGGATCAGGATGAAGCAGCCTTACAGTTCAGTGTTATTCAGTTCATTGAAACGTCATGAAACATGAAACCACAAACATCCACTCTTGTCCAGCTGACTCACATACACATGCATATACGTTTTACCTTGGAAGTGGACGGTCCTCTATTTAATTCCCAACGAACATCATCAGAGTGTACATATATGAATACTCAAAGTAGTAGTAGTCTAAGTTTAGTTGTGTGTGTAGTTGGCACTTTCACTAACGTCCACACAATATATTAACTTCACGGTTGGCTTCAGTTAAGTTTCATAATTTCTAGAAGTCAGAGCAGAGAATGAGGGAACTTCTGTGAGAGCAATGGAAATATTCTAGCTGTCAGTGTCTGTCATATGCAGTTGCCCATCCCAGCCACAGCCACATTCACTTCACAATTACCAGCACATGAACCTGCCTTGGGCCAATTAATTACCGTTGCGTCGTTTCGTCTGCTGGTTCTGCATGCTGTAGTCACTGTTTCATGGAGTCACTGAGCTGAGCGACGAGTGCGAGGACGAGACTCCCGTAGGGTGAATTCGTAGTTTGCTGGCGCTCTATGTTTATGAATATATTGTACATATGTATGTGTATCGTCCTTAAGGACCCGTACAGCTTGGAACGCGTCGCCTGCATCTTTTCTGTGGCACGCATAATCGATTTCCACCTGAGCGAATGAGATTTTGTTGAATTAAAGAAGATAATTTCTAAAAAGTTCCCATGAAATATCAACACGGACGAATGACTCAATTCGGTAATATTTAGCTGATGATTGTAATTGTTATTGATGAGAGACATATTCTAAATGCGTTCTATAGGTATGAGTATTACATCACTATAAGTCTTGCAAAAACAAAATTTAATACAGAGACTTCGATATTTGAACGCTCAATTTTACGGTATTTTTAATGCATTCGTTTATTAAAGCATGGACATCAAAACGGATCGTAAAAATTAATGGAAAATCACTATAAATTCCTGTTAATGGCTGCTGTAGAAAGCTTCAAGCTCTCCTTTCTTCCTTTGTCCTCCGAGCCTTCGGGATTCGAGCAACAAAGGACGCAACTGCAATAAAAACCAAAAACACGAAAACATGAATCCATTCGGCAATAAATTCCTTTATTGCTGGAGACACTTGATACACTCGAATGACAGCAGTTATTCTTCTTTTATTTGTCTAATTTACAGACAATATACTTAAATTAACTGTGCTTTGAATACTCTTTCATTTTCTCCGTCTTCGTTTTACTGTGTAATCTGAAATTGTTAAATATTTAAAACTGAAACATTACATCAGGATCAGGATATTAATAAATGTAATTATGTTTGCCAGTTACCACAAATAGAAGTACAAAGATGAATCATGGCTTTGTAATTTGTCAAATGTTATCTTAAATGTTAGCTAGTTTCTTGTATTGTGATTGTTTCTTGTTTAAAGTCATGAAAGTCATCCATCAACTCAACTTAGTGACGGTGTTTGTTTTACCATATCTTCAATTTCTTCGTTTATTACTTAAAGAGTGTTCAAGTGTCCATGCTTTTTTATACTTTCTTCCAAGTGTCTATTCGTTTAGGTGTCTTATCTCTAATGCCTTAATTAATATTGATTGTACAAGCTTCTGGCCCCCGCATAGCTTCGCTATTATATTGTTACTGCATTTGTTATTGCTATTTATTTGGCGTTTCCGTTTGTCCTCGACGCCTGTCTTCTGCCTGTCTTCGGCACCCTGCCGTTTCATCTCTAGTGTAACTTTATTGAATTTAATTTTGATATATGATTGTATGTTTGACTGCGTGATTGTTTCAGTGGCTTGGGCAATTCAATTCCGCAGTTCAAATGAAAGGATTTGAAAAACGGCAGCGAGCTTTCTTTAAAAGTATTCATTAATATTTAATAAATATTTGCTAAATTTTGAAAGAAGATTTAATCTAGATATAATCTTTAAACTCTGAATAATGTACTGAATGGTTAGAAGTACTTTCATTTAAATCGAATTGAATGTCGCTCATCCGCCACCGAGCACCCGAATTATTTTAATGCATTTCTATCAGGTTACATTTATTTATTTCTTTAAGTTTTACTGCATTTCGCATATCTTTAATCTTTATTCTTCCTAGTTTTGTAAAAGTTCCAGAGAAGTTCCATTTCACAGCCTGACCAAATTAATCCTTGCTCTTTAGTTAATCTATAATCTAACATTCTTAGTTTTAATCTAACATCATACCAAAACCATTAAAGCTCTCGATAGCCCTTTCAAATTTAAAAATGACTTTATTTGCTCCCTCTTCTAAAACGTCACAAATAATTTGAGCCCAAAAATTGTAAAAGTTTTGTGACAGCTGTTTTGTTGAACTCGCAGACGATATGATTAGTCGTCGTTCCTTCCACCCCGCTTTATAAGGATTTGTTTTTGAATAAATTGCTTTTTGAATAAAATATGGGCCCAGTGAACTTAGTTGGTAATAACAATAATAATAATAGCACTAAATTTAAATCTAGATGCATAAACTGATTTCCAAATTGAACATAGTTAAAGAAGTAGAAGCAGAGAACGAAAGAGCTAGACAGACATGAGATTTATGCGTCGTCTAACTGAGTCTATCGTACATCTTCATGTTATCACTAGAGGTTTACTTGTGTTTCAGTTTAATGGATTTTTATGCATCTTGCTGTATTGTACACAATTTTTTATTTAAATTTTTTCGTACAATTTTTACTTTCCGAAGTTTAGATACGGATACAATTGTTCACTGTTTACGCTAAAGCCACAGAAGATTTTTTGTTTTGTCTGTCTTCAGCGAAGAAGTGTAAACATACTTAAACCACAGATACTCAAGTAAAATGTATGTAAGTTTATAAAACAATAGCTAGCAAGGATTCAGTACTCGGACACAGCTGTCAATCTCATTCTCGTACCTTTGGTTTGTTATCCTCTTCTTCTTACCTGATGAGTTCTTGGCTCCTTCGCACTGGTTGCTTATTATGTGTGTAAACTAACTGGGAACTACTGGGTTCAGTTCTTTTAATGGCTAGTTTAGTATCTTTTAAATGCAGCCTAAAACTATGCAAATGTTCATGAAAACTTCTTTTATGTGTACAATTATTGTAGTGCTGGGGAGAGTACGTATTTTCATATAGTCTTGTGTTATACTCTCTTTTTAAATATTATATTATATAATACTCATTTGTAATACTTTGAAGCTAAAATATCAACAGTCGAATTAAACACTATAAGTTTTTTTACCAGTTTTATTTTATAATTAATTTTTCGCGTAATACATTACTTATAATTGATTCTAAACTTTAGACAAACTTTTATATTTCTATAACAAAATAAATGCCAATTACATTTGAATTCAAACTATAAACAAATACGGATATTTTTAGATCAAATCAGAATAATTTTAATTATTTTCCACCTCGAACTGAGAATGA
This sequence comes from Myopa testacea, assembly GCA_949629155.1. Lineage (NCBI taxonomy): Eukaryota > Metazoa > Arthropoda > Insecta > Diptera > Conopidae > Myopa > Myopa testacea. Next base: position 21,049,070 of record OX451345.1, read on the forward strand.
ACTCCCACGAAAGTTGCTCGTACAGAAGATACGACGTTTGCATTGAAGGACACGTTTTGTCGAAAAACTGCAAGAACATAACAAAAACTCCAGATTGTAAACTATTTGCAAGACTTTATGACGCTCATCTGAGTTAACTATGCAATCTGTGTCTGTGTCTGTGTGGCAACGCTGCACTTCCGGCTTAAACAAATACCAAGGTAAGCTTCGTAAGCATAAAAGCAAGCGGCAAAGAATCCAAAAAACTGAACCAGGAAGAAGAGAGGACATTTTAGCATTCCATGAGAAGCACTCTACACTTCCTCCTCTCCGCCACTCGTCTTACCGTCGCTAAGGAATACTCCAGAACGTCCATGGAACACGACACCGCGGCGGCCACAAAAAGAATACTCGCCAAAAATCCATTCAGAAATATTTCATATCTGGCCGCATTGAAGTTGTGGAAGTTCCGCTGCCAGAACTGAACGAGACCAGCCAAGAGCGAGCAGCTGCTGCAGCAGAAGGCGAAGGCAGCGACCGCCAAGTAGAAGGCTCCACGCAGGTTGTGCGGACGAACGGTGGAACTGCACAAGATGCAGAGGAAGCCAATAAAAGTGCACAGCTTTCAAAGGGAGCGGAAAAAAGAATACAATAAAATGACGAATATACGACTGTAAGTACGAAAGATAAAAATAAAAATATTAAATACATTTTATAACAGTTGAAAGTCTTAAAAAGCACAAAACTATTGCCCTTGAAGGCAGTTTTTAATAGACTTCTGAGAACTATTCGGAGCAGCAGGTTGTTTTTTCCTTTCTTGTGGTTTTTATACCCTTTACGGAGGTGGAAGGGTATATTAAGTTGTTCTTCCTTTGGGAAGACTGAGACGGAGCAGATGTGTCAGAAGGTGTCAGCATGTATCAAGAGTCCTGTTAAATTATCTGTATATAAAGTGTTTAAAATCAAGCCAACCCGAATCTGTATGTAGAACCAGCCATATGGAATCATCTATTGTATTTCGGATCTACCACGTATGGGCGTATCCGCCCTTATTTCTTGACCTAAAAAGCCGTATTATAGAATGTCGTTCACTTTTCTATATGTCCACAGATCAAGATAGCGCTGTTTCTGGCTCGGTCTTACTTTCAATTGGTTGAACTGGATAAAATAAGTCAGAGAAAGAGTCATAAAAAGCAGGTTTATGGAAATTTCATGGAGATGATTTCTAGCAGCTGGTGATAAACATGGGAAGTATTTTTTACTCAATAGCAGGAAGAGGAACAGTCGCATGACCTGTGTTTGAAGTCGGTAAATGTTTCTGGCTTTCCCAATCGCGACATACAAGTTATGGGAAGGAAAACTGTCACAAGTATTGAGTATTTTTGTGCCACTTTCGACACTTTTGAAAGTGGTCCATTGTCCAAAAATTAAACTATATTAATTTTAACTATTTTAACTATTTTTAATTTTTTAACAGAAATGTTGATTAATTTGCTCTTACTTCAAGGAACGTTTATTTTTTTCATGGAACTCTGCGATGGCAAGACTTGAATAAGTGATTTCATTAATTTTGAATGGCCTTTGAGTGGCGATTTTTAGGCCCTTTATAGCCATCGAAAACATGTACTTTTAGATGGCGATAATAACGCTAATTCGGTTGATAAACAATTCGGTTGCAAAAGAATATCTGCATATCAAATATCGGTATGTCTGGCCATCATCAGAGCCTCATCTCGTCCTGTGGTTATAATGCATCACTCAATCGTCCCGGAATTTTGGTTTTCAAGATAGTAAATCAAGGACGCGGCCCACAACATAAAATAAAAAATACCTCGTACAAATTCAATCACCCCGCGGGACACTTCGGAACCAATCTATTTCAGACTAATATCTGAAGCTTAAGTTGAAGCTGAATTTACTGTGCCCCTAATATCTCATTTAAGGTAACTGGAAAGTCATAATTAATTTAGACACACATAACAACTCTGTTTAATTCTTTTTATCTAGAATTCTAGCAAATAAGTAAGTAAATAATGATTTCATAGATTAATTCGCAATGATTGTAGTACTGATTCAGTCATTATTTAATTATTTATTACAATAATTATTATTGTAATTATTTATTTATTCACAATCTCAGACATAAACTTTGTTCCCAAAAACTTCACAAACAATAACTATTCAAAAACTTTAAAGCGTGTTTATTAACCTATATTTTTAGCCCTAATTTGTACCGAGTAAGTACACAGACACCTAAGTTTTGATGGTTTCGACTTCATGATGACCCCAAATAGACGCCCAAATAGAGTGTCTTCCAGCTCGAAATAGTGTTTAATCTTTTTACTCATCTTAACCACGCACTACACTTAGTTACAATGGTACTTTGGTTAAAGTAGGCACTCGCAGATGTCGTGGTGACATCTTGTAATGATGCGCGTACAAACTTTTCAATAAATAAATAATAGATACTAATAATACATGGACAAGTAGATTCTTACCAAGCATGAAACTTTGCAAATAGCTGATATGCTACGTAAATACCTTCCATCAAAACTTAAATCGGCTGACATGCTGTCTATAGTTTTAGACTGTATCGTTGACTGCTTTTGACTATTGTGATGAGCACTTTGCTGCGATTTTTGACTGTCTAAAACTCCGGTTGATTGTTTCTTTTTAATATATTTTCTATTCTGTCGACAATTTTCTTGGCTTAGTTTTCTGAAGGCATCGTTGACTGTGTTGTTTGTTTTCTTTTAGATTTAGATTGTATTGGCGTCATTTGAGTTCGCTAAATTTTAGGTCTTAGTTACTTTTGTCTGTTTTTATAGACTGTTCTTGTTGCTTCGAAAGAATTATTATTGTTATCTTCCTCCTTAAAAGTATTTTTTTATTTGTGTTGCCCGGCGTCACTTGCAACTCCTGTGATTAACACGTCGATAATGCAAAACATGTTATTTAATAATGTCACGTTTTCGAAATACTTACAGAAATATTATAATGATTAAACGAAAGCACCAGCGAAATGATTAACCACAAAATACAATATAATGAATGTCGACAAAAAATTCTTATCACTGTTTTAAGTGTTGCATTAAAAAATTATGTGTGAATCGTGTTTCACAAGAACAATGAAAGCAAAAGAAGCCAGTGCAGCAACAACAACACTGCTCGCATGCGGTCACTCGAAGCGCTTTGACTGAACTAATTTTGCCCTCAACGCAAAACACTCGTTATTTCACTAGCAAACTCAGTAAATCAGTGTTTCGTGTCGCGGTCGGTTTTTATTTTGATAAAATTTATTGCAATACATATTTTAAATTCCTTCTTTTCTCCTCACAGTGAACACGGGATACGAGTATCTTTTGAGTACGATTTGCATTGTAATGCTGTTGTTTGCCCTTTCTTTTTATGGGGTATACTTATTTACGTAATTTAATTTTATGCTAGAGATTTCTTTATCAATCTTGGGTCTCCATAGCAAAACGCTTTCCATTCTTCGTCGCTCGCCTGGAATGGGTTTTATTTTATCTGCTGTCAGCTGCTCGCTTTCGATACAAACTTGCTTCGCACATCCACAGCACTGGGTCAAACTTGTTGTTGAACCTGCTGAATCATGTTTATCGGCTTCAAATGATTATGCGATGGAGAGCTGCAGACGAAAGCGATTCTGTAAACACGGACTCATCATTTAAACTGATCTGACTTTTGATCACCAAATATTTATCGGCATCCGCAGAAGTGTCGAATTTTTCAGGTTTATTTTTTTCGGAATTAATTAGTGTGCTCTGGTGTTGTTTTTGTTGTTAGGTTGGTTTCTCTATAAATAAACCCGTGTTAATTCGCGCTGTTACTGAATTTAATACCTTGATTAGTGAGAAAAATGTTCCCCTAATATCAGTATTTTGTTATGAATCAAACACGAACCAAATAATTTTAGCAATAAAATAAGCAATAAAAATAAAAAAAATTGTAAACAGGAAATGATTTTGCTTGAAAAGAAGTTTTGTTTGATTGCATAAGTAAACACCTCGAATAAAACCTCTTATTAAAAATATAAAATGCGAGTATTAATGAAATATTCTTCTCGATGTTTGGAGCAAAGAATGAGCATTATTTGATTTCGGTTGAATTTGTCTTCTGACTCATTGATAAAATATTCGCGTCCAACATGAAACGATTTTTAAGAGAATTTTTGAATTTTTACTACTTTTTTAAACGAAAAAGAAATTTTTAATTCCAGGAAAACATTTGAAGACAAAACAAAAATTTTTCACTTTATAATAAATAATCAAATTGGATTAATAATAAGTAATTACGTATTCACTATTTATTTTGTTGTTTTAGTTATTGTATTTACGTTGCATAAAATAGGATAGGAAGCATTTAATCGTGTAGCAATTAATTCGAATAAGTGGAGCTCTCTTATGAGTCGCTGAGAACGGAAACATCTTGTTTCCTAGAATATTCAGATTATTAGTTGTTGTTGTTGTGAGAAGTTCTCTTCGTTTATAGATTTTATTTTGCATTTTCCAAAATAAATGCAATTAATTAATTACTGCAAATGATTAACCCTTTGTGCGAGCTCATGAAAAATATTTGCAATAAATTTTAGAGGTAGACATTTTAATACATATGAATGGGACACAAATTCCAGTATCGACCTCGAAAACAATTACTTTTGCAATGAAAAAGGATTATCAGAGGCGCAGCAGATAACAAATTTTAAAAAGTAAATAAATGTTTCAAATGTCCGTCGGATAATAAAATTAATGAATGTCACAATCTGTGCCTTCAATCGGCCAGCAAACATTTTCAGTTAATGTTTTTCTAATAAATTTCAATAATTCGTAATAAAAACTTATAACAGAAATATGGAATATAGAAAACATTTTTCATATTAATATTTTACGTATTTACTTCCACAGCTTTCCACCATACCCCACACTATCGTTTGAGAGATATATTTCGAACCCTGATGAGAGCTAAAGCGGAAATAAAAACAAAAGAAAGAGAACACAAAACAGAAGAACACGCATAAAAGCAACAGAGAATATAAATATTTTATAAATACAATAATAGAACGATTCGGGCAATTAAATTTAATTTAATTGAGGCTGCCTAAATCAAGGACGAATGCTGCAACAGAGTAGTAGAAGTGCCTGAAGCGTTACTACTGGAAATAAGCACGACGGGCGGAGTCCATCACGCAATTAAAATCGCGTGGTTCCATCCGCTCGGCGCCCCGGTTTGTTGGCAGGGCGATTTAATCACTTTGATTCATCTCTTTATCGATAGTAAAATCACCCCTCTCAAAATATTAATCCTTGCCTCTCCTGAAGCGCTTTTTCAGTTTCCACTTCTGTTTGCTGATTATATTTTCATGCTGTAATTGCCATAAATTTGGCATTAAGTCCTCTCTCCTTTATTCTGGCACAATTTTGCAATGAAATTGATTGAAATTAATTAAAATGGTTCATTAGAATGTAAGAAACTTTTATAAACATATTTCAAAGATTCAAAAATTACATGAAAGTAAATTTAAATGGAGAGATTACATAATATACCCATATTCCAGATGTGTCTCACATCCGATTGCTGGGATTAACTTTAAGACATATTACAACTTATGAAAACCAATTCTGAATATTTGGAGTATTCATTTTTAATATTATTGAACTTAATTTAAGTACATTAAATAGTATTTCACACAAACAATTAAGAATTCTACTTATGTTTTAAACTTTAAGAACTCGATAGAAAATGTGGAGATATTTTCTAGAGTTTCCATAATTTTGTAGATTTCTTTTATTAGATGCACTTTTAGAACTCTGCGAATTTATTCAATTCACCAACCGTTAAACGCTTGCTTTACTCGAATTAAAAGCTTCTGTGAAGTTTTCAAATACTTTAGAGCTTCTTGATGCCGTCCTTCGTTGGTGGAGCTTTTCAGCTTCAAATTTTTATGGTGTGATTTCTGTTATATCAGCTCCTCTTTTTACTTTACCAAGTGTTTTAAATTTACATTAACATAGCTTTATCGATGCGAATGTAATTCAACATAAATGTATGCTTAACATATGCTGTTAATAACATAAAACTTCCCATTAGCGAACTGTTATTGATATTGGAATGCATTTCTAGGACGTGGCTCCATCTGGCAGGACTTTCCATGGTATGTGTATATGGTATACATGAACCGCAAATGGGATTTTTTTGAGGTCACAATCAGCAGTCGGTGTTTAGATTTGTTCGTTGTAAATCGGTAAATTCCCGAAACTTTTATAATTAATTTAAAAACAATTAATGTAATAAAATAAAAACAAAATATAAGTAAATTATAATTTAGTAATTAGTTCGTTATTAATAATTATTAATTAATTTAAAATAGTTAAATAATTTCGTTTCATTATCAGAAGCAAAAAAAAACCTCGAAAATAAACAGCTGTTATTAACTCTATTTATTTAACAGTCTGTTAAATCGCCACTACTTTCAGCAGCAGTTCAACCGGAAATGAAAATTTAGGCACCGGAAATGAAAGTTTTGGTTCCTGTTTGTCACTGCATTTATTTTTATTTACCATCACAGAATATAAAAAGCCAGAATTAAACTGCTGTTCTTCTGTTATAAGTAAAAATGGTGCTGGTTCTTGCCGGTTCTTTGTTACATAATATTAAGGAAAAAAATGCTGAAAAATAAAATATCTTTTAATACATCTGAAACAATCTGCATCTTCGCTGAATTAAGTTAGGATTAGTCAAAATTATAAAAATTAAGCAATAGCCTTAAAATTTAAAAAAAATTTAAAACAAACTGGAATGTTAATAGCAATTCTGAAATTCTTTGTGTATACAAAATTTAAATGTGTTGATATATTTCAAAGAACCAACAATAAGTGCATATATCTATAACTTACTTTAGTTTTCTAATTTTCCAGAACTTAAGAAAAATCTTTCCTCTGTGATTAAAAACTCATTCGTTGTATTTGAGAGTTAAATAATGAAAGGCACGTTTCAAATTTCGATTAAATGCAAAGTATATTAAAACGTTTCTTTAAAAGTTTGAACAAAATATTTTGCCTCACACATTGTAATTTCATAGCCGGCATTTCATTTCATACAATTTCATTGTAATTTCATATTTCATTCCTGAGATAACAAAATATCTAAATAAAACTAAAAAGTATAGCATAAATTGAAATTGTTGTTAGTAAGTTCGAGTGGTTGTTAAACAGTTTTCACAAACACTACCATACAAAAACACAATCACCAACATACGATTTGACAACCAGAGTTGCACACATGCAGAATGGGAGAAGTGGAAGAAATCGGACCTGCGATAATAATCCGCTAACCTTCATCTGCTCCTTGTGTAGAAAACTACACATCGTGCATACACTTTTGCAGTTTTCTCCAAAACGGCTAACTGAAATCTTACCAAATTTTCTGACTTTATTAACAGCATCGATATACAGCAAAAATTGCGTTTTGCTCAATAAACGGAAAATTTTCAGAGGGTTTATAAGAAAACTTACATTGATAACCCTCATGTGTAGATTTCTACACATATGGAGTAAACAAATGTTCGCAATGTTTTGGCGGGAAAAATGTCATTTTCAGTGGCGTAGCTAGGTTCCGGGCGGCACAATTTCTGGAGCGGAAGTTTTGGAAATCAAGTATTGACTTATTGAACTCTAGGAATTTTGATTAACGGCAAGTTGACTAACCGCCCCGGGCGCAATGAGTTCTACCTACGCCACCGGTGATTTCACCTGTTTTTCGAGCGCAATTGATTCTCTATCAGTGAATGATTTCTCTATCAGTGAATGATTTCTCTATCAGTGAATAAAAAACAAGTTGTAAACAAATTTTTATAAATCAAATAAAAATCATGGTTGGAACCATGAGAAAAAACAAGCGAACTATTCCACCAAAGCTTCTGAAATGTAAAAGGCTTCCGTAACAAAACTAAGGGTTTGTTATAATAATAAAATGTTTCTACAAAGCCTCCTTATTTCAATATTTTCATTTTATCATTCAATTTAGGTGGAGTTGATACAGTCGATAAAATGGTTTGAACGTTTCTACACGTTTCTACATTTCTGGTTTGATCGCAATAATTACATACATATATTCAAAGAACTCAACCCAAATTGACGAAAACGCAAAGAGCAACAATAAGAAGAATGTTTATAAAGGAACTTGGACATTTGCTTGTCAAACCATATATGGGAGCCAGAACTGGAACGCCTAGTTCAGAGTCTGCAGCATCATTGTTATCCAACGCTTCAAGCCATATCCCATCAAAACGATCAAAGAGCGTTCCGCCACAAGCAAAGGGTAGAGCAAGATGCCATATATGCTATGAAAACAATTATTATGTGTCCAAAAATAATGTATATGAAACTATTTGTTGTTTTTGTAAAAAATCTGCATGTAAAAAATACCGAAATGTTTGCATAAAATGCATTCAGGAAAAGTTAGTGTAAATTAATTTCATCTTTTAAACACGTGTTCTAAAGAAATGTAATCAAAAAAAGCACTAAGTTTGAATTATTTTAGGGAAAATTCACTAAAATCCCATTTGTGTAGAAATCTACACATAAGGGTACACAACGTAAGTTTTTTTGAGGAGCAGATGAAGGTTAAATTATAAGACGTCAACTATGAATTTATCCTTCGGGTGTAGGGTATATGAACTTCATCCAGGCTGAACTCTTCCTGGTTTTTATTTATTTATACAGTCACGTAACTTATTCAAATATGAAGTGCCATTATTTCTAATATTTATTTATTATATACTTAAGAAATAAATTTCTAAACCATGAACGGTGTAGCAGTAATTTTTTAGAGGTATAGAGGTGCGATTCGAACCACCGTTATCATTAATGAATACAATTGAATGCATGTCATACATACTAAATCACTTTTTGAATGCATATTCTAAACTTTTTAAAATTTAAATAAATTAAAATCAAATTTAAGGATCAATGGCAGGTACTTTCTATGCCAATTGTTAAAGCAATTCAAATGCACGTTTTCATCAGAAAACAAATTCAGTAGCAGAGTAAATTATGAGAGCAACAATTTAACAGGACACTCATGTAGGACAAACTTTACAATGGCTGAAACAACAAGAACAACACGCTCTCTGAAACTTATGAGTGCCTTGAACTTGGGCGTGCGTTTCTTCTTAATTTACGTATTTCTGTGCAGAATGTTTTATGTTTCAATATTTTTTGATATTTTTATCCTTAGAAAAAAAAAATCATTTCAAATTTTATCTCTTTGAAAATTCTTACACATGTTTTGGTCGCTTTGTAATCCGTAGACTTTTTCTTTTACATTTTTTTCATTTTCTCTCTTTTTACCACGTTTCTTTTACCAGAAAATGACCGCCAACTTTATTGAAATTATTGGCGCAGATGTTGTCAGTTATGCTCACCAGTTCTGTGGTATTGTTGTCGTTATTGTTGTTGTTTTGTGGTCTACGCTACCGGTTTAACCAATAAACATTTCAATCGTCTTCTTCTTCTTCCTGTTCCGCTCGTCCGCTCTCGGTCACACGCTGTATAATGAAGTCGTTTCCTAAAGTTTGTGGTCAACGTGTGTGATTTGCCATGATTTTGTGGCAAAATGTTTGTCATTAACAAAGTTAAGTAGCTCGCGTCTAATCGGTTGTAATGAAGACATCACGGCAGAGAGAATGTCCAGGAAGGAAGGGATTAAATTCTAGATGAAAAAAGACTCTGTTAAATAAAGACATTGGATCAGATCCAATAATTTATTATTGAACTGTAGAATTTAAAGATTTCAGTCCCTATCACGGACCTGGCTGGACTTGTAATATAATCCATATTAGTATGTCCTTCATTAATCTGTTTTTCATTCATCGTCACCAAAAGACGTAAAGTTGAAATTTTTACGTCAAACTGCGTTAAATGGAATTAAATGCTTTCCTTTCCCGTTGAACAAATATTGACAATCCGATGATATTCTGGACTGATAGAAATTCACTTGATATTGAAGGTCGGTTTGTCTACAGATCCTTTTACATTTGTTCTGCTTCAGTCCCTTCCGCTCCCTTTGATATCGTCTACTCATTCATTTGACGTAGCCTAAAAAAGGTGTAAATTAACTCAAGCAACAGAAACGAGCAGAGCAACGCAGAAGAGAGAACAAGGTAAAAAGTTCAGTAAAATAGGAGGGAATGAAAAGCGAGGAGTGACGAGTGAGTAGCGTAGAATGCCAGAAAATTAGCCGCTATCTTTCACTGTTGAGAAATGAAGCCGGTGTTTGTTGCGTTGCGGTGAGAGGGAGGCAGGGAGCGGAAGACTTTGCAGACTAGAAGACTATCAAGGACGAATTCAATGTATTCCTATTCGTATAAAGGAAGTGAAACATAGTAGCAAAATTAGTTCTATGAGTCGCTCTCTCTCTCTCTTCCTCTGCCACACATTCTCTTCGATATTACAGTAAGAGTCATTTTAGCTTTAGTTGTATTGAGAAAATGTTACTAACATTTTATTCCATTCCGCTCTCTCCCATTCTCTCTCACTCTCTGTGTAACTAAAGGCTTTTGTGGTCGGTCGGTGTTCGAGATGGAGGAATCTTGGCCTGTCCTGTCTCTCTTTCTCTCAATCTTCGCTGATACAGCTACGTATAATACAGAGCAGTGCTACGTATAAAATGTCCTCTGGCCATCATCACTTAAATTCTTTCAGCAATCAACATCAAAATATGCTCTGTCGAACTACTTCTCTATCTCTGTCTGTCTCCTCCGTCTGTTGGTTTATCTGGCGTTTCCTTGAATTAAAATTATATTAATTGATATACTTAGTTATTCTTTAAATTCTTTAAGTTTCACTCAAGTACTTATAATCGCATTTATTTAGATTCGAATTTTATTTAGATTTAGAAACCCGAGGAAATTCAGTGTTTCCAGCACAGAACCAACCTTCATTATTGAATACATTAAATGTTTTAGTGTTCAACTGTTCGACATTAATATTGAATAGTTTCCGTAATTTCTGTTTGACATCCGCTGTTTGATGTGACTTGCTCCTACTTATACTCCTGTTTATATTTTTTTATCGTTTAATAATGTTTTGTCTTGCATGTTTATTGGCGAAAGGCAAATGCGATCATTCTCGACTCTTTTAATCATGCTGCCCATCTGGAATTTTCACCTCCAGACTTCTTAATCAACTTATCTCACCGCCGTTGGTTTTTCCTTTTCGCTTCCCCAAATCCAACGGTCCAAATTACGTAATCATAACAGTGCTGCCAATGATAATCCGCGTAACCTTGATCCACATCGATCATTGCTTCTCAACCTGTGTGCCACGAGAGATTGTCAAACGTGCCACAAGGGTTTTTGAAAAAGAATTAAAATGACTCTGGTTTTGTTGTTATTGGCTTTGAAAAGGTGGGTGTACAACCCTACACCCACCTACAAAAGTTCATCCCTACAAAATGAACTGCTGTACAACCACACAAAGCTTGCCTACTCAACGTATTTTGTGGTTACGATAGAAGTATCAAAAGGAAATCCAACTTCTGTAGGGGCGTCAGTGAATCTCGAAAGGAAGAAGAAATTCAGATGAAATTATTAGCACCATAGAAGAACTTCGAACCCAACTTAAAAGGAGAAAGGCTCCTTCGCTTCCAGTTGACGAATACGAACGGTTAACCAAGCCAAATGTAGATTACAATATTCCTAGAAAGAGATTTAGACGCGTTTTGGCTTTCTGCCACAGGTTGGTACCCTGTGCCGCAATAGAAAGGTGGAGAAACACTGATCTATGTAGATATTTCAAATATTTGATAACGCGTCCGTATCGTTTAACCAACACGTAGCTTTTCCTCCTTTCCCTCCCCTCTCCCCCTTCTAAATACAATTGCAGTAACTTTTGCTTGGCAGTGGCAGTCATTGCAATTGCTGTTGTTGTTATTGTTATGGTTTTCGTTGGCGTTATTTTTCTACATAATGCACCATAACGCTGAGTATGAAGGCGTGAACGCAAGGAAAAGGAGAAAACTTTAGTAGTTGGAGAAGAAATCCTGCAGGATTACCGCTCAAAGATGTGCTCGTGTACTTATACAGAGTATTGAAAAAGCAAACCCAACACAATCGTTATGATCTGAGAACAAGAAGGTTTAAAATCTTAAGCCAAAGCTTTGAACCTGGTAAAGTTTTTAAATTAAGGAACTTGGATCGCTGGATGGCATTGGTTCGGATTTTGTGAAAAACCAAAATCATTTGCAGTCTTATTGGGAATCCTTTAATATAGTGTGGAATTCATTTTACATTCAGGAAATGAAGGATATCTTTTAAAGGTTTTTAGATTGATGAGGTGTATATTTTCAAGCAATGTTTTTGTGTTTCCATAGCTGATTTTCAGTGTCAGTTATCAGTCTCAACTGACACTCTGTGGAACATGCAGTAAGTTTACCCAAAAAGCTGAGTATATCTTAAAACACTTTAAATCTCTTTTCTGGGCTGAATACGAGTATTAGGGAAACCAGAGACGCGTATTTATTATAATGGACATTATACCACTCTGAATTAATATCACTGAAATTTGGGAGTGTCAAAAAGCCATATCAAGAGAAGTCCTGGTGCACGGAATTGAAATTTTAATAACAATAAATACTCTTCAGACCAAAATAGAAATATTCAAAATATCAAAGCAGAAAAATAAGCCGTCAAAAAGCAACAAAAAGAGAGGGCATTAAATAAGAGAAAATAGAGTCAAACAAACGAATTCGTTATTGCAACTTAAACCTTATGACTTCTGGCATAACGGCGGTGTGTACACATGTGCTGTTATTCGACATGTAACGTATGTGGCATGCTACATGGACTCGTATGAAAGCATTTACAGTGCTACTGAGCAATAGTAGGGTGCGTCTCTGAACGTGTCTGAGCGGCGGTGGCTGTCTTGCTGTATCTATGCATGTATCGCGTTTCATTATATTTTAAGCTTAACTTCTAACGACATTCGAATTTAAGTGAAATTGAGTTCCACCCAGCTGAATTTTTCATCGTCTCTGTGCTTCCCCCTCTTCACGCCCTCTTAAATGCTTATTTGTCGTGCACCAATTTTCACTTGAAGTCTTCTTTTTGCTACTTTTGCCAGCATCTGTAATCGAAAGAATTTGTGGCGCAAGTCAGAAGTTTTGAAGGGAAGAAAAAACAATCTTCTGGTCTTTTTAACTTATCCAATCTGCGATCCAATCTTCTGTTTGAATCTACATACAATCTAATCTTACTTAAACTTCTTCTAAGACAATGTCTTAGAGAACCTCTGAGAAGTAATTGAGGTTTGAGGACAACTTATTACATATGTCAGTGTCCTGATGTACACTGCATCTGATTGTGATTCAATCAAACACCTTTTCAGCTGCTTTCTTTGATTCAACACGTTCGATACATCCACAGCTTCCCTGAGTTTTCATAAAACGGTGATAGAGTGCTATTAAAGCTATAACAACAATAACAGGAGCAACAATTACAACGGAAAATTAGGAGGCTTCTTTAGTCTCTCTCATCATAAAGTGCAGGACTTAGTGTACAATTAAGTTTCTCCGAGAAGTAGAACGGATTTGAACGCTTCCCATTAGAAGGATGTCACGTCACGTGGCTCACGCCGAGTGCTCGATTACTATTTCGCTGCAGTGGGTACTCAGTATGCAGGCCGCAGCATCCTCCGGCGTTGAGCGCAATTAAAATCGCAGGTCCCCGTGGCGCCGACGTATCGATTACAGATTCGTGCGCACATGAATACGACAACAACAATCAAATAAAATAAATGAACGGCAGAATGATCTCTGGCAAGTCTCAACCTCAACAACAACATCCAACACAATGCAGCAGTCGTACAACAATGACAACATGGCCAACTACGAGAAGATGCTGGGCTCTAACAGCAGCAACCACAATAATAATAAAAGCCACAACAAGGACGAAGACCAGGACAACAGACGACAAACGCAGTCGTCTTATAGAAACGTAGGGAGAGAGAAAGAGAGAGCAACGAGTGTGTCTGTCACAGAAGTCATTGACAAGGCGTTGTTGTACCCTCCAAGGAATTCATGTCAAATGCATCACTGCACTGTTTGTCCTTCCACAGCCGTTCTGCTTATCCGCAGCCGGCCGTTAAGTTTCAAATAAGTATGCGGTGTTCAAAATGCATTCCAGCAACAATCACTGGAGCCAGAATGAGGACGGCGATGAGTTGTTTTGGAGAATGTGAGACAAGGGTTTAATTGCTAGTGTTACGAATACGCAGGATACGAGATATTCAAGAGCTTTGGCAGTTTTAATCACTGACCTAAGAATTTAAAACTGTAGTATTTATCATTTCCTGGAGTGAGAGGAGGAGAGGGCGGAGGGGAGAATGAGGGGAAATCTTGTAAATTAAAACTGTTGCTTTGGTTTAAATGCCTCCATCCATCATTTTTCCGGTTGAACAACACGCGTAACAAACACGCTTCACGTTTCAAATTAAGTAGCTGAGGCGTTTTTTCTAAGGCTGCTTTGGATTGGTAATGAAATCTGTGTGCTAATATAATGTATAGCGTAATTTATATTCCTAACGGTCGTATTTCCCAATGGTTGAAGGCAGATACTGGAGACATTTGCTAGAAACTGTTGATGAAGACAGAAGACGGCGGATTGCAAAGTCTTACGTCAGTAAAAAAAATATATCCGGGAAACCACACACTTGTGGTCAAAATTTCTTGTTCTCTTCGTTTCTAAAAGCAATATTTTGATAAAATTGTTCCCCATTTCTTTCAAAAGAACATCTTGAACACAAAAGTTATGTGTAGTAAGTGAAAAGAATATATAAAACATCAAATTTAAAAGAAATTTATTATTATTTGCTTATAGTTGCAAATTTTTCTGCAACTTTAAACTTTTAATTCAACATTATAGTAGAGGCGTCGAATGTAACGGAGAGAGAGAGTGAGAGAGACAGAGAAAGGATCCTTAAAAGATCTCATTGTTCAGCTGTATTGTGAGTGATGAAGTGTTTCTATTGTCGATGCCATCACTATTTTCGCCGCGGCTGTCGTTCTTTTAGTTTCTTCTGGTTTCTGCGTTGCTGCCCTGCTTCTGGTTTCTGTCCCTGTTGTCTCTATCCGTCCCTGTTGTCCAGCAGCAGTTTCTGTGTCTCTCGTTTCGGTGCTTTTCATGGAGATTTTTTAATTATTATCCTCTTTTTGTTGCGTGGAAATGTGAATGATATTTTTATGTCACCGGTAAAGAGCAGTTGAACTGACATTAACAGCAATAATTGCAGTTGTTGGATTTGTGGTTGTTGCTGTTGCTTTTGCTGATTCTTCTGCTTGTTCTTGTTACTTGTCGTTCTAATCGTAGCCGTAGTTGTTGTTGTTGTTTCTCTGCTTCTGTTGTTTTGCTAAATTATGCGGCTGCAGAAATATTGTCAGCATGAATTCGTTGATGAGGCAAAACATTTCCGTGCGATTACGACGAAAAGTTGAAGGAGGAGGAGTTGTTGTCGTTGTTGTTGCACGTCTTCTGCTCAGCTTGTATCTCGCATCTGCGGACGAAGTTTTAGGAAATGCATAACAACAAAAATTACCAGTTGCCAGGAGTCGAATGACAGGGAAACTTCTTGCCGTCTCGACATGACCGTGATGGATACAAGCAACGGAGGATGGGTTCTCTTTTTGTTTTGTCCTTGCACTCAACTAATTGACAACAAAGTGAACAGCAACAGCAGCGAACAAAAACATTAGAAGCAGCTCTTTGCTCTTCTCGCGAGTGTGTCTTCTTCTTTTCTTGTGTCCCGAAGCAGCCCAAAACCAAGCGAAAGAAAAACAAACTCTTAATTAGTTTAGCAAGCAGAAGTGTTAATTAAATTTGCATGAACTTGAATAACCTTCTTTACGCCGCAGACGAATCTTTTTTCGAGTCAATCGTGTTATCGAGTTAAAATCGTTGTTTTTCTAACTTTGCAGCAGATTAAATAATTTCTCAGAGCAAATAAACATGTGTTTATATTTCGCATCATGCTCAGAGTCGTAAATCGTATTTGAGTTCTTTCAAATCCTACTAAAATATCCTCCGTTCCTTATTTAACCCAGAATCAATCAGTTAAGTCATCCATTAAATTCAACAGAAACAAATTTTCAGAAAAGTTTCAAAAAAACGTCATGGAATGAGCATTCAAAATAGCCATTAAAAAAGACCCTCAAAGACGGAATCCCCAAACATGCTCTCTAAAAACGTCAGTATATCAAATTTGGGAGCAACAACCTTGACTAGAGTTCAAAACATTTTCGGAACATCCACAGCTTGCGATGTCTTTGAACTCTCCTCTCTCTCGGTACAAAAATTTGAATTTCGTACTTGTTTTTGGCGTTTGAAGTTCGGTTTCTCTCTGATGATTAATTTTGTGAACCACCCTTCAAAAATCTTCAGTTGAAATTAAAAGAAGTGCTTTTTATCAAGAGATTCTCACATTGGATTCTTCTGGAGTTTCAAGATTCTTCTTTAATGAATTGAAACCATTATTAATGACGTGAGTCCAATTCTGTCCATTTCCGCCCTCAGCGGGAGCATAGAAATAGAATACACTAAAACCGGATATCATATCAGCCGGATATATTGTACTACACAATGCTCCTGTGTTTAGGGATTTTAATTCTTGATTCTATCCCAAAAAGCCAGAAAAATGGCACTTCGGTAGCAGCGAATAA
Organism: Myopa testacea; assembly: GCA_949629155.1. Classification (NCBI taxonomy): domain Eukaryota; kingdom Metazoa; phylum Arthropoda; class Insecta; order Diptera; family Conopidae; genus Myopa; species Myopa testacea. The sequence goes on from OX451345.1 coordinate 21,065,777, forward strand.
ATAAGAATCTCCTGCTTCTGAATTCGCACTTTCCTTCTTCATACTTTCTTAGTTCTTCATCAGTCGCGAGTGATTTTCCATGCACTCAATGAGCCGAATTCATTTCCTCTCCCCGCCCCCCTTCGGTCTTCGGGGGTATGATTAAGTAAGGCAGGTTCTGCTGGTTTGGTATCTATTTTTACGAAAATTTGCATTTGCACTTGTTATTTTTTTGCTCTCTGCTCATCCGTTGAGAAGCGAAGGCAGCCTCAAAAACCGACCAGGATCAAAAGCAAAATAGCACGAAAAATTGCGCAGCGTTTCATCCATTCACGGCACTTGACATGGTGTTTTTTTGCTTTCCCATGAGCAATGTTCTGGGCTGCTTGAACCCTGCCCCCTCCTTACTAAGTACTCACCCTTCCATAAGCTCCCATGCAATGCATACGCACTCAGTAGACACCCACATTAGCGGCAAGGCTAAGTGATGACTTTCACCCGCGCGGCATGCAAAAAATGCATGCTTCGCAGTTTTACTAAATTTTCATTAAAATGTGCTGCTGTTTCTGCATGTATTTACAAGCGTATATATGAGCGTACAAATGAGTGTGTGTGTGTGTTTGTATGTTTGTGCTTGCTTTCATTTTAGTTTTGTGTGCAAATGCTTTGCATAGCTTCTGCCTGACTGCATGCCGCTTGTATTATTGTTGTTTTGTTGTTGTAGTTGATGTTGGGTACGAAAAACAAGTGTGATCTGAGCGAGTAAGCTTGTGTGTTTGTATGTGTGTGTCAAAGTGTGTGAGTGTGCGTGTTTGGTTTTCGCTGACGCGCGGTTGCTTTGGCGGTGGTATGATTTGTGCTTCAAAGTGCTTGCATTCTGTCGCTTTGCGCCACTTTTCAAAGCGGTCAAAGCGACGTCATCGGACGGCGTTTGTTTCACTATTTATTTGCGTTTTTAGAATTTGTGCATATTCATTTCTAGTTTAAAGTTATTTGGTCAGCATTTGCTAATATCAGTTGCTAGTTTAATTACAATTCATTTAAGTTATTTTCTCTGTTTTTGGATGATTGCTGCTCTGAAACATGAGTCCACATCAAAAAATCTTGTCGAGAGTCAGTCGCCGGATCCGAGAATATAAACACCCTTTCAACCATGTTCTCAGTTCTGCCGCACAAGGAAATCCTATACTATATTCCTATGTGTCCAGAATGAGCCCACAATCTTAGAAACCAGCCACTTGGCAACTTGGAAACTCCGCAACTGTGCTGCAGGACTTTCGAGGATCTCTTCTGCGGACAACTTAACTAAAGCCGGTCAACCGAAAACTGCTTCTTAGTCCGGTTCTTCTTCTTTTGTTGCAAAAAACCTACAAACCGATATACATACATATGTTTCAAGTAGAAGTAAATTAAATAAAGAAGAATAAGAAAACTGCCGATATTATTAACTGTCGAGAAGTAAAAAGACGTCCTCTTTTTTGTTTAGATTATAATTAATAAGAAGTTGGTATCGAAAATCTAAAGGATTAAAAGGACTAAAAAGTGGAATAATTTCAAGAGAATGATTCGCGAAAACCTGTGTGCATGAGGAGAAGGAAGGAACCTCTAAATTTAGGGAGATCCGCTCCTTCTGCTGTCTCAAATTAATCGCAATGTCAATTCATCTGTCAGCCTTTGAATCAATCAACGTAAAGCTTGTCCGCAGCGAGTGATTATCTCCTGCAAACGTACAAGGATACAAACACAGGGATCTCAGCAAAATGCTATTTAGTACGTGACACAGTAGGTGTGTGTGTGTGTGGTGTGTGTTTGTGTGTGAAGCTGACAGTGTGCAAGTTAATAAATTCTACTCTTTTCAATGCATTCAATTAGTGTCCTTCATTTAATTTTATTGTCACAACGACAACAACAAACACACAATATTTGTGTCAATTTGTGTTGTATTCATTTAGGTTGACGTGGAACCACAATAACGAAAACAACAAACAATCAGGCAGCGAGTCTGATTCCACAAAAACAATGACTATTCCTAGCGTATAATGAAGCATACAAACGCACCCAAACTAACCACATTTAAACCATGATCATCATCATTAAATAAGGTAATGAATTGGAAGAGTTCCTGCTCCAAGAAGAACTTTAAACACCTCTGTGAAAGCTAACAAAAAACAAGAAGCAATAAATTACACCAACAAGGATGAAAACAACATCGTCACCATTAAAGTGATTATATTTAAAAGACACACATCAAGATCTCATCTGTTAAAAGTACTAAATTTCAAATAAAGCTGCTTTCACAGATTCTTACTTCCGTACCTATAGTGATGACGTTGTTGTTGTTGTTTCTTGATCCATCATGCAATCTCATCTTTTTCGATAGTTAAATTTTTCTTCCTGTGAACTTGACGAACCTGAGAGTTCTTGTTTCTGGCTTTGATCTGTGTTTCTTGGAGTCTTCTCTCTCTTTGGTTGGTACTTTTTATTTCATGTTACTGTCGCCTTTCTTTCGTTGTTGTAGAGACAGTAAAAAAATAATGAGAAAGTCAATTGTTTCTTATTAAAAAATATACTGCAAACCAATAATGAGTAATTAATTTCCATGTGGGCATCTCCATAGTCACAATCGTGGCATTCTTACGTGAAATTAGCTCTTCTATATGAAGAAAAATACAGATTCAAATATTCTTTCCTTGTTTTAATTTCTGGATAGTACTATAATTTATTTAGTGTAAAATCTGGGAGCTTCCGTGTAAAAGCTGCGAGAAGCGCCCGAGTTTTTGAGAGATCTGGAATAATGTTACTTTATTTTCATAATTTCGTCGTTGAAAAATATATTTGAGTTTTTCTTATACAGACCATAATATCGTTCGTGACGTGACTAGTGGACCCATGATATTTTTCATATAATTTGAAACTTAAATTGTTAAGTTTGAGTAACGAACGTGACATCAGAATATCAACGAAAGAAAGTTATAATAAAATTTGCCGTTAACTGATTTTCATCTGGTCTCTTTGCATTCTTTAAGGCTATTGTGGTTGTCAGCTCCTATCGTCAGAGTTAAATCTTAATACCTCTCTTTTAAACGAGTGAATATTAAAGAAAAGTTGCTATTAAAAATGTCCAAGAGCGAGAAAGACATAAATTCAACTTTGAAGTCAGTTTTCTTATCAATGCAATTGAGTTAACTTGTTGAACATAAAAGAAATTGATTATTTTTTTAAGTAATATCGGGTAAAAATGTGTTTTTATTAACATTTCATTTTTGGACTTTTCTCTGGTGAAAAGACTTTCTATGAAAGGAATTTTTAATATTCTTGGAAGAAAGGCAAACAATTAAAAAGACGAAAGAAGAAAAATAGGACCAATAAATAAGGACATTTTCGAGACTGCTTACCGGGCAATGAACGCTGCTTTCATGCTGTCGCTGATTACCGTCGTTGTTGACAGAAAATAAGACAGAGAACACTTAAAACTTTACTTCATAGAAACTCGAACCTTTTTCGCATTCTTTAGAGTAACATCTACTGAAAAAACTGCTCCTGTTCATGAGTAGAACAATATTCCATTTACTCATTCTCTTTAGTAAGCTTGTTCATTTAACCTTAAAATACACGAACTGTTAATTTAAAGAAACAAAATTTAGTGATGCAATAAATTTGTGTCAAGTAAAAAAATTAACAAAACATCAAGAAAAACAAATACCAATAACTGTTTAAAATGTGTAATGTTAAAAATATTTTATTTCGGGTTTTTTTCTTTTTACAATAATGAAAGAATTGTATCGCCAAGCAAAATGAAATTCGAAATATAAAACAAAAAATTACAATCAATGCCCGGAGCTATTTTTCATTTTTCTACATACGAGTAATTGTCTCTACATACATAGTTTTCAGGATCAATAACTATTTGCATTACTATAACAAAAGCAAAAATAAAGACCAAAAAATGTGGTATGTTTTAATATGGTGCGTTCCTCTCCTCCAATTTGTTCTCTTTTAATGAGGTCAACTTTAGTCTGGAAAATAGTCTGGCGACAAACAAAAGAGCGGAAAGTGAACCCTTACCAGCAGTGCGAACAAAGTGCCACCCACCGCACTTAACCTCTTTTGAATATTTTAGCTCAGCTTGTTTTTGGGCTACAGATTTATTGGTGAGAATATATTACCGACTATCGTAAGCAACACAGGACGAGGGGAGCCTTGAAGAAGGTCTGCTTCTTTATGCTGACACACTTGTTTTCCTTTACACAAAAGTTGAAATGAAGACATTCGGTGTATACGAAGGCGAGTTGTGTGCACACAAAATTATATTTCATTGTAACTGTATGACTCACGAAGGCGGTGTGTTCCAATGATACAGTGCAAGTGTTCCAATGGTACAGTGTTTTATTGGAACCCAACGGTTGGTGAAATCTTGCAATATATCAATTGAATCGCTTCTTGCAATGAAGAACGTATATTACAAAACTTAGTTTGGATAAAATGAAAATAAAGGCTAACAAAGAATTTGCCTTTCCAGAAAAATTTCAAAATCCTATACTACAAAGTGTCTAATGCACCCTCTGAATTATAAATGCCATATTTTGACTAAGGAGCTAACGTTTCTATAATTTTTCAGTTGATATCAACTAATAGCTCTTTTCTGAATATAAAGTCAAGTAAAATATTTTATTGTTGTTGCGATAAAAAAATAATAAGTAAAATTTGTCCGCGAATCGTTCATCTTTTTTGTGGTGGCAATTCTGTAAAAATATTTATTCTGTGAACCCAACCAATGCGAAGCTAACTACACGATTTTGATGCTGATGTTGCTGTTGTTATAATTGCTCTGATTTTTTGCTATTATTACTTTCTTTATATCCTAAAAGGTAAAGGAGTATATTAAGCTTGGCCTTCTGTTTGTAACGCACGAATAAATGAACTTCTGCACAGGTATTCTTCGTTGCGTAGGGTATGAAAGTGTGTAGGGTGTGTAACACGCTGTACATTCCTACATATATCACTGTCATACATCCGTCATTCATCCTCACATGCAAAAGGTCAGATTGCAGACATCAGCATTTTTTCTATCACTGAATAAACTTAATTATTCAAAGTTCAAATCTTTTGGTATACAGTTGACATTAAAATGTAAAATCAGAACATCACCGAAAGCTTTTTTGTTGTATTCGTATTTAAAGTTTTTATTATCCCTTTGGTTAAAACATATAAAACATTTCAAATGTGATTCATTGCTATCGAAATTTTTTAAAACAAATTTCGTATATTCACATAACATAAATTTATTTACTTTTTCTTTTAGGGTTGTTACTTTGTTTGTAGAAAGTAGAAATGGTTGACTAAAAGAATTACAAAATATTAAATGATTTCCTCTCAATAAACTTCCATGTTTCTGCTGGACCGTTTCGGTTCCGGTGAACTGAAGCAGAAGAACGGTGCAGGGTAAAATATAGATATACGATAGGGTCAAAGTCATGAAAAAAAAAGCAATTCGCATATCTTTTAATTTTGAGTAAAAGAAAGCTTAATTGAATTGGAATAACTAAACTTGTTCTACATGACCACCTGCTTTGGAAATCTTGATTTGATGTGCCCCAACATTTGGAGTTACTTCTAGCGTTACTCCAAACCTCTCCGTTACTCCGGCCTCTCTAACAACTATTACTGCGTATGCGTATTGCATTGCAAAAGAATTCTACGTTTGATTGGAATCATCATCATCAGCGATGCTGCTTTTTAATTACTAAATCCATCTAACTTTAAAAAGGTGAAATCCGGAGAGGTTCATCAGTTTTTTGCGAGTCGTGTTACCATAATATTTAACGTGTTACCGTTTAAATACATGAATGTACATATGGGTTACTTTCGCACATGTAAGGAAAACATTATAAACAGCAATAAAAAATCACTTAATTAATATGGCATTTATTCCTATACGAGTACTTGAAGTTTCATCCTTGATAACAGTATACTAAGTAACGACGATGACAAACTGTTCGCATGTCATCGAAGTTTGAGTTCGTGCTTCTGACAGCTCAATAGCATGTCATCCATTTAATATGTACATATGTCAAACTTATTGACTTCGAAATTTTGTTTACAACACTCGTCGCGACGCCGTCGTTGTGTTTGCCAATTAAAAGTCGTTCAACGTAAGAATTGCAATTGAGAAGGTTTCATTTGTTGACGCCTAGTTTTATAATATCATGGCTATAATATTTGCCGTGTTTGAAAAAATATGAGAAATGAAAAATCTGACACCACAAAACGGCGACCAAACGCACGTCAGCTAACGCAAAGTTCATGTTCTCGGTGATGATTCCCCAATCGATTACTATTATTGATTGTAACGGCAACCGTAAACTGCACTTCTGCTTTTTAGAGTGTGAGTAGCAACAAACGTACTTTTATAGATATTACATTACATATTATTACCCCCACATATCGCAAATATCAAACTATTGATATTCGCATTATGTTAGATTTATATATAAAGTTTGTTTCTAAGCTAAGTTCTTAAAAATAACTTTTGGTGATCTTTTCAGGTCCTGGTTTTGTTTCCGATTCGAGTAACCTATTCGATTTAGAATATGAAGTCATAAAATCCTATCTAGCACTCAGACTTTAGAAGTACCTGCTCCTTCTTTGATACTCTTTGGAAGAATTCTCGTGTGTTAACATCTCATTACAAAGGAATGAATTCGTTGTGGTATAAAAGCCAATTCCACTACATTGGAAGTCATTAAGTCCTAATTACATTTCATCATTTCCATTTGAATGCAGCCATCATCACTTTTTAGCTACCGGAAAATGTATTTTTAGACCGAGTGCAACATGCAACACAGGAGGTTGTCCTTCAGACAGCACAGGATAAACGAGCACCGAACAAAGTTTAATGACGTCTGCAGCTAGCATTTTAAAATCAAGGCTCCGTATACAACCACAAGGATGCTCAGAACACATGGAAACACACGCACACCCAAAGCGTCACCTTTCTGCATGTCTGCTGCTCGGCTGATGTGCACCCGCATCTCACTCACTCAAACACCAAGGCGTTGGTATTTTACCACAGGAGAGACTGAAACAAAAGAGCGAAAGCGGAACAACATCTGGCTGATGCTGCAGAACATGCAACAGGCGGCCACCATTTTGCTGCTGCCGGAGAGTTATTAGAAAATCTGGCATCACATCAGGAAGCAAAAAGTGCCAAAGGCTAAAAGTCATAAAAGGTGCGACGGTGATGTGGGAAAAGTTACAAGTCACAACCTGCAAGTCGCAAAGGTGAAGAGCAATAATAAGCACAGGAAAGGTGTGATCATAATTTTAATGGCCCCTTTTAACATTTTAACGCCTGGAAATGGCTTGTGCAGTTATTCTTAGATGCTAACAAATATCTGGTTAAAAAATAATGTTAGAGAAACTAACTGAGAACTTTCGAATTCAAAAATCAGATCCTAATGAAATTCAAAAGTAAGATCTTATAATACAAACGGATACGCCTACATTCTGAGGCTCAGGCCGATAATCTTTACTATGGATGGATCCACATTTGCCTGAGTTAAAAGAAGCAAGTTTCAGCCACCCAAGAGAGGTTTCTAAGTAATGGAGATATCCCATCAAGATAGGATCTGTAGGTTCAGAGTCGAAAATTAAAAATTAAATAATTTATTAATTAAATAGAAATTAAAAACAATTTAAATTACGAATAGAACTTAATGGCATTTCCAAAAACAAAAACAATGCATAAGATACAAAACCGCAACAAGACGACGAAATAATAAACTCGTCCTTGTAAACGAAAGGTTTAAAAATAGAATTAGCGAAAATTTCCGAGACGCACAGGATCAAGAATAACGTCATCATCGGCAACAACGAAAAAACGAACTCCAGTCAAAGGTTAAACAGGCAACCGACACGGTTCCCGGACGGCAAAACGTGGTCACTGAAGGTCCTGCAGCCACTGAGCAAAGTTTGTTTTGATTTCGTAAAGCAGCAAAGGAATCAGCTGTTCGACGTTCAAACCAGTGTAGAAAGAGAGAGCAGAAAGCGAGAGCAAATAGTAAAAGCGTGCGCTGAATAAAGAGAGTCGTAGTAAAGCGGCATAAGTTTAGGCCAAATCGCAAGCGATGGCTTATGAATGAACCGAACTCCAGCCAAAACACTGCCAGCAACACTTGATAACAACAGTTTGCAAAGCAATTTGAATCAGTTGCAAACGCGAGCTGGAAGAAGACGGAAGTGAAAATCTTGCCATGGATATTAAATTCAATAAATTGTTCAATTAAGGTTCAGATAAAACTGCATATTGTTCGAGCAAATAATTTGAAGTTTGAAAGATTTGCAGGAAATAAACACATTTTAACTATTTCAATAGTTGACAAAAAAGAAAAAAAATAAGAAAGTAAAGTAAATTAAAATAAAAAAATAGATAGAAAGTAAATTCCTCTTTTAAACTGGCAAACTTTAAAATCAACTCCTTTTTAAATGTTTGAAATGTAAGAAATACACTTTGTCATTTATTTTCGGTTTATGTTAATGTAGTCATTTATTGTTTACTTTAAAAGAAAATTGAAAAACTTAGCAAAGTAAAACAAAAAACAAGAGATTTTCGGTGCATCTCTCAAAACCTTCTTCAATAATGTCAGCAAGTCATTCAAGTCACGAATTCAGGATTAAGGATCAGCGCTACCTGCCGCGTTTCTCACGAAGTCCTGCGAAAGTTTTTCATTTGGAGACCGAAAGAGACGCCGAGGAGGGTGGAACAGGAAGTGAGTGAGGTAAGATGAGGACGTCTTTTTCTCCAGCTCCTGCAGCCGCGAATTTTAATTTTGGTGTTCAGCAAACTAAATAAGTTTAGGGCTCAAGTAGTATAGAGTAATGTTAATGTAATCTCCTAAACTTAAATCTATATGTGAAACATATAAACATACTATAGTTTATAAAAAACAATAAAATAAACTGCGTTGAAAAGAGTAAACATTCCGATTAGTTGTGGAGTGTAACTTAATTTAAACGGCTGCCTCGGCCTTGCAGTAGCACACTCTGTCAATGCATGTTTTAAGCTCATTTTGGGCGGATTGATCAACATTGCATTTGAGTACCGGAATCGTTTCGGGATTATCTGAAACGATCTCAAACGGTGGAATGTTATGCTGCTTGTGTGACACGTAGCGCCAGTCTACTGGAACCATAGCTAGCCCAAGTCGAGTTCATCAATTTCTCGCCAAAAACACCGGGCATCATGTTTCCGCATCCCCCTCCGTTGACTGTAACTTTTTCTCATCTTCATCTTAGTGCCTGAGTAAGTTGGTCCTCTTAAGCGAATAATCCGAGGTCTTTATGCTGAATTCTGCTCTTTTGCTGAGATCTGTGGCCAATTGGGGTTTTCGGATTAGGCGCAGGCTTTCAGCAACAGCAGGAATATTTTCGGCTGAGCGCGCTGGAACAACCAGAGGATAACTTGTATTATCAGTTACCATGCCAATCTCACGAACTTTCTTCACAAACTTTCGAATGAAATTTTCTTTAACAACTCGCGCTGTTTTGCAAAAACACACTCACTTTGGAAACAGGCTCTCAGTATTTCCCACCGTGGCTCAGGTAAACGTTCATACCTTTCGTATCGCGGGGTTCAACCCTGAACAATGGCCAAGTATCTTGAACGAATCAGTGTTGCCAATGTCCAAATAACATATAATTCATTAATAAACCATCCGATGGACCACTCTACATTTTTACTCATAATATACTATATATGGTATATACTATAATACATATACTCGTAATAATAAATAATAAGAAATATTTAATGGAAGCCATAAGTAATTGAAACGTGTATAAAACCAAAGAAAAGCGATTTTTTGTATTTTATAAAACGTTGGATCTGAAGATTTGAAACACTTTCTGAACAAACAACACTTCGAAACAATGAACACGATAAGAAACTGCAGAGATTTCATCTGGTGTCATATGTGTGTCACGATTTCACATCCTCATCGCACTTTTCCGTCGGCCATAAAAATCAGCATCATCCCAACGAGACTCAAAAACATCCGCAAATAAAACGAGTTTAATAAAAATAAGAAAAGACAAATAAAAGCAAGGAACACAGAAGAACGCACAGGAAACGAGAGGACACCGAAGGAAAGGCAAATCTTAAAGACGTGGAGATATCTAGGGTTGAGTGCGTGGTAAACAAACGTGGATAGCAAGCAACCTGAAAGGAACCCATTAGTTAAAAGTTGCACGGGAAGCATTCAGTGCCGAGGACAGATGATTGTCAATCCGTCTAGATTCGGGAAATGCATGATTTTCCACACGATATGTTGAAGGAAGGCAAGTTTAGAAGCTACATTTTTCTATAGCACAGTTCTGAGGTATCTGATTCTGTGGAGATATCTACCAAAAGAAGTGGAATAATAAAAATTATGTAATAAATTGTTTCGTCATCAGAGTTGGGAATATAAAAAGAAGAATTAACCAGAAGAAGACAGAAATTCAGGTTAATGAGGTTGTTATTCTAATTTTGGTTTAAAAAACTGTTTGTTTAGAGGTACGAACTCTACTTTCTCTACTCAGAACCACACAGATATTTTATGTAGCATCTTTCAGTCTGCGGATTCTTCGTAATGGCCACATAAAGCATTTAATGCCTTCTGCCAGTTCCAATACGTACTCGTAGTTATTACAGGTTTATTGTATCTGTAGTTTAACTGTTTTGCGACTTCACTATGACAATCCATAAAATCAATCAAAACAATCTCATAAAATTATATGGTTATTATATTATTATACATATATTATTATTATATGGCTATCACATCTCTCACATATAATACTCGAATGTATAAACACAATGAGTTTGACGAGATTTTCAAATGCTATAGTTCTAAATGGATAATACTCACTGTATTCATATGCAAACCATTTGGCATTAAATGGTTACCGATGACGAATATGACTCTTGTGTTGGTAAAGTTTTTATTTAACGCCTTCGTTCATTGCATTTACGAGTATTTGTAAGGATGTAAAAGTGAAGTTATTTATGCTGGCGCTGCTTTTGTGTTAGTTGACGTTGCTGTTGTTGGTGGACTCACCACGTATATTTTATTTTTTGTACTTATTTTATTTAGGTTGGATTATACAGGGTGTTTCGCATAAGAGGGCTCAGAAGACTAGGGCGTCTAGGATGGGTCGAGATAAGAAAAGAATCATATGGGAGGGGGGTCAATTTCCCCCCCCTCCCCACCCGTTTAGGCGGGAGGAGCCATTTTATAAAAATCCGACTTAACATCGAAAAAAATAATATTAAAAAATAATGGTTAGACCTAGATAACTTTTGCTTGGTGATTTTCAAAGCCAAATATCCGCTGCTTAATATCCTTTTTAAATTCCATGTCAAACAGTTTTTGAGAAAATTATTGCCAAAGTTAAAATTTGGAAAAAAAATTCCGAAAAAAATTGTTGGTGGCAATTTTTTCGTTAAAATACGGTATTAAGTATAAATTTTTTTCCGACCTTAAAATTCTCTAATCAGTTCTAGAGAGAATGCTTCAAACCAGAAGGATGCTTTGTACTTTCCGAGAAAAGTGCAAATTACGAAGCATACTTTCCTTTCAAATACCAATTTTTGGCTACTTGTATTTTATTACTGGTGCAAAAATATGAAAGAAGACTGCTCTGTGGAAGGAGTTTAGTTCGTAATTTTCACTTTACTCGGAAACTACAAAACATAGATCCTTCCAGTTTGAAGCATTCTCTCTAGAATTGATTAGAAAATTTTAAGGTCGGAAAATATTTTTGCACTTAATAACCAATTTTTATATTATGTACATATATAAAGTACATATATTTATTTTACGTATTATTTTATTGCTTTAATTTTTCTACTTTCTATAACTTTTCTATAAGATTTGCACATAAAGATTGTATGTTTTAATCTAAATCTTCGTTCTTTAATAAGCAACGTTTTTTCTGATATCAAATTTAAATTCGAAACGATCGGAATTGGATGAATAATTTTTTGAATATTCACCACTCACATATATTATTTTTATATTACACATAACCGTTTAAACCTCAACGTGCCAATTTTTCCGTGATTCATCATACTTCGTCACGAACCCAAATAATCGTTTTAGATAAGAATCCGTAAACGAAGAGACAAACATATTGACAATAGAAAAAGTAGAAGAAGGAGATGGAAGTGTATTTGCGTGTGTCACAAGTGTTTCATGAATACACTTTTAAGGTATTACGATGTGATTACTTAGGTATGCACAGCACATGTCTTTCTTCAGCCGCAGATGTTTTCTGTTGTTCGTGGCGTTGTTTTTCAAATATGGCGCCTTCGCTTTATATTTAAAGCGCTACGAATACATAATAATTATGTTCAAGAAGAATATCTGCTGAGATAGCTGGCATCTACATACATATATTCAAAGAAGGAGTAGTTATTCACATAAAAGCCTAACAGAAAAATTCACTTGCTTTACAAGGCTGCATAACAACAAGAAAGTAAGTGAAATTAAAACTAGAAACTAAATAGACAGCCTCAAAAGCCTTTAGTGCTCAAAGTAATAGAAACATAATATTTGCGAAGATTTTAACTGCAATACACAGTAAGAATGGACTTTCATTTGAAGTGAATACGAATAACAATCCTAAACTCCCTGATTCACCGTTTGAATTCAACAGCTACAACAACAGTAACATGTTAGACGTATAATGAACGTCACCATGGAATCCTTTTCAACATACGAATGCTCAAGAGCGGCTTCTTTTTTCTTTTATTGGAAAACTTTTTTGGATTAAAATCGTCCAATTGCCCTAGCTACTAAACTATTTACTAAACTTGTGCTATACAAGAGATTAGAAGAGGCTAATATTTCTGGACAGAACATGCAGCCCACAAGTTATTATTCCAAACTTAAGATCATTAATTCCCCATTTATTCCAACGATTCGTGCGGGATGAGCAGAGAGCAAAGCCACAGATGGCCAAATATACAGCTCATGTTTCTTTCTCTAGTTACCCAAAGGATGTATTGTGTGAGTATAGTTTGTGGAGTTCTTTCTCCATCCCGTAAATATCGCTTTGGCATGGTCATATACATACACTGCTAATTTAGCATTTCGCAGTGCGACCTAAAAGTATGCCATGAATTTGAGCATCTAATCTTATTTACACACTATTAACTCACTATTTCAGCGTAGTTTTATAATTAGTATTATTAATTAGTACTTTAAACGTCTTTAATGAGTTTAAAATTTAAAATCTTCCAAGCTATTTGAAGGCGGTTCATTGAAATAATGTAAGTCTTGAAGAGGGTCAGAGTAACTTTTCTAAAGCGCTCAAAGCGTAACTGAATTTTACTGAAAATTGAACAGAAAGCTTTTACTGGATCCGTTTTGACGATGTACAGCTTACTCATGATATTATAACTGTTTAATTAACGCATGATTAATTAATTACAGCTGTTTAACATCGGATTCTTTTTCCGCTGCCATTCAGCTGCAGCTGAAATGTATTGAATGTATGTGCTCTTAGTTCCACCACTGCCCCCTCTTCCTCCACTCACTCCCCTCTCCCACCACTCACCCTCCAATCAAATTAGCAAGTGGTAATGGGACATTTTTCATAGGCTTCGGTGTATGATTCAAAGGCTTTCTTACATCTTTTTCAGCTTGTATATGTTTGAATCTCTGTTGGACTCGCAACCTCCCGTTCCTTCGTATCGCACTCTGCGTCTTTATATGTTTATCTGCCTGTTTGTCTGCCAGCTTATCTATTTGTTTTTCAGTCTATCATCCTGTTGAAGGGATTTACAGCCCCTTTTGTACACGATGTCCGTCTGCTTGAAATTCTGATGTATAAAGCGTCAGCATTTCCGGCCTTTTCTTTGTCAAGATGATGACGAAGGCGAAGAAAACATATTCTAAGTATGCCTTAAAATGTAGGTTAAGTTGTTAACAAACTCAATTGACTGGCTGTTACAATAACGGAGGCTGTTATGCGACGATAGACGCTCAGACCGGTTTGGGAACTTTCCTTATAACTTTTTAGGATTAGTTAATTTATTCATTCACCAGGCTTTCGTATTTAAGTCATAAAATACGTGAGTGCAGAGTTTGCAGGAAGAACATGGAAGGATTTAAATGTTCAAAGCCATATTGATTCGAATTGGTTAACAACTTAACTGATTGCTGAGCAGCGGCTTGCCAAGCAGTGCAAGTAACTCATACGGGGTGGTTCGACTCTCGCAGTCGAGGAAGCAATCAATCAAGACAGACAAGCAGAAGACAGAACGGAGGAAAGGGAAAAGGCAAGTGTTGCCATACCATACCTGGAACTCTTTGTGCTCTCTGCAGAATATATGGCAAGGAACGCAACACAGTAGAAATAGAAACACACACACGCACACCCCTGCACTTGATCGTACACACTCTTTTCAAACTTTTAAGTTCCCTGAAGGTTCTTCCTTAATTTTTCGCCTGAAGGTCGCCGGCTGCTGTTCTGTGGGAAAATATTGCACTGTTGAAAGTCACTTGCGCAGAAACAGGAGGGAAAAGTTTTCTCGTTTTTTCCATTACAAGCACAACAACTGAATAAGTTGTTGTTAAAGTTTTTATTGTTGTGCAGGACAACGTTAAGGATGATGACAACAATGGGAAAACTTCTGCTGTTCTTCTGAAACGACGAAAAATGCGAAAGCTCACACTTAATCGTACTCATTGTTCTAGAAATGTATTTTCGTATATGGTTTTTAAGTTGTTGCTTCTGACGTTGTTATTGTTTCAAAAGGATAAACTTTTCTTTTATTGTGCTCAACAACCAGATCAAGTTTTTCGCCAACCAAAACTACAAGTATACACAAAACACGAATGAGAACAATAACAATTTTTAGGATTTGTTTCATATGAAATCCTGACAACGCAGTTGTTGTTCTGTTCATCTGGTTAGTTTTTTTATCAATCTGCTGGACCTCTGCTTCAGCTGATCACGTTGAACTGGATTTCTAGGAAATACTTTGGCAGTAGGCTGTGAAGTAGGTGGGTATGTATTGTTGTGCCGTAATTACAATATAATAGCATAGAAACATTCCTATAGTAATACATAATAAGTTTCATACTTTTCGGCCTCCTCAACACAAGTGTTAAACCATGGTTAACATCACCCGACGTTGTGAGTTGTTGAACCCAGAAAGCAGGCTGGTGGGTCCCCTGACTTATAATCACTCAGGCCGAAAAGGAACAGCGATAGAAGCTTTGAAAGTATAGCTTGATAGTATTATAACCGTTTTCCTTCCGTATAAGTTTCCTATACGAGAAAACTCGCTACCGTCTAACTTATCTAATTTATCAATAGTCACATGGAAAATTTAAGTCTCAAACAGACGGATTAATATCTCCTTTTAAGCTCTTGTTGCAACTTCCCACGAAAATGAGATTACATTACATTCACCTGCTAAACGGATTACACAGAAAAGGCTTGTTTTTTAAATAATAGGTAGAAATCATGATAGAAAGAGTTAAATTTAGATCAGTATACTAAATCAGCCTGCCAGCGATAAAATTTATTCACCTGAACTTAATAACTGGTTTAATTGGCAATACATACTTCGAATAGATGTTTAGATATGATTATCCCTTTCAGACCTAGAAGAAATTTTGCAGACTAGCTGTTATATTTAATCTAAAGTACAAAAAAATAAGGAAAAAATTTCTCTACGTCAGGATTCTTTTAGAAGGGCCCCGCACAATTTTCTTAACTGCTTAAGTGCTCTTAACACGCTTGGATATGAAATGTTTGTAAGAATTTTTTTAGTCTAACCCGCACAATTGTGTAAGACAGGTCTGAAAGGGTTATAACTCTTCGAGTTCTTATCAGTAATAATAACGGTCATAATAATAACGGCTCATAAAAAGCTTTTGGAATATTTTACAATCTCCAGAATTTTATTTTTTATTGCTGTATTGAATAGTTGTATTACGTCTTAAGAGGATGCCTTCGAAAATGTTCGTGAGATGAACCACCGGAGGACGAACCTCCAAAGTAGCCAGAAAGACAGAGAAATACAGCGATAGTGGAAGGGAGAGACTGAGGAGGACAGCGAGACGAGAACACAGAAGCGCTTAACTGAATTTCAGCTTTGAAACGTGAAAGGTTACAAGAATAAATGTTGGCTGCGGTGAGTGCGGAAAGGGACGAAGTGTGGTTAATTTTATCTTTCTGTCAGACATTCTTCAAATAAATAGAGTATGCCAAAAAAAGAGGAAATGTGCTTGTTCGTGGTTGATTTTTAATTGTTTCTTTTTTTAATGTTGTCAAATATTTATTTTGTTTCCCTTGCAAATAAAGGACAAAGCCAAATAAAAGACCGAACCTGTCACGTAGTAAAACCTAAGAAAAAGCTAAACACGTTTTCGGTTGGTTGCTTCTGTCTGACCTTCGTCACCAGTTTCGTTTTACCAATTTTGTTTTTTAATTTTTTACACTTTGCGCAGCTCCAAAATTAAAAAAATGTCGGACAGTTTATAACATTATTCATGCGAATGAGATCATCATGTGGGAGAAATTGTGAGGATTAAGTTGAAAATCCAAGGAAACCCATGTGGCTGAAACACGCTCTCTTCCTGTCCCTCTCCCTCCCCGCATCGCAATGCTAGTACGAGAGAAGATAATGAAGTCAAGGTAGACATAAAAGCATCTCGAATAATTTGAATGCATTCATTTAAGCCACTGTCGACAACTTTATTTTAGACAGTTAATTATTTTATCTTTTCCTAATACGGATATACGAGTACATATACTTATGTACACATTCAATTATAAATTCGTATAGATCCGTATTTAATCTGTATAATAAAATCGAGTAAAATCTATTTAAAATGTTAAAAAATTGTTAAGTGCCGAGTTCTTGTCTCTCGGTCCAAAGTGATTTCCGTTTTCATCTGCAATACGACTGTCATCCAAAATGGCTTCCAGATTTATTTCTAAGTTTTGCCAAATATTCGTGCTATGCAAGTGTATATGTGTGAGAGAGTTTTCTATGTTTGCCTCCTGATGCTGAGATAGTGATGATACACCTGAAGAAAACGAATATAGGATTTCAATGGTGAATCCCCAACGAGCGAGAAATGCTCAGTATCACTCTTTGTACGTCCCTCGCGTGTAGCAAATCTTCAGCTTTACAATAGCAGAGCTTTTCTTGTTGTACTGGTGATAAGCATTCTATATCTTTGTCACCTGTCACAACTACGGCGGAAAGAAATCGGAGCCTATTGTTTTAATGTCACTGAATGCAGTATTTAATAATATTTCGACTGGTCTCCGGAGTTTAATTCAATTATGATTGGTATGATCCTAGGTAACACGACTTGAAAGACAGTCTTGGTGCAAATGTACCGGTAAATTGAAAGAATGAATCTTCGATTTGGCTTAATACAGGCACAGATTATAGAGGATAATGCGAATAAAAACAAGTACGTAACAATACAGCAGTTTTTTTCTTTTTCATTTTATTCTAGAGTATAAAGTTTGTGAGCGAGGCAGCACTTATTTCAAAATAATAATAAAAAATCACTTCCTGGCCACTTGTCTGTGGCAGAATATTTTATCAATCTTCGGACTAAATTCGATTAGCTGAAGAAACGGATTTATTACGAAATCCAAGGACACTGAGGGCATTTTTTATATAAGACACACTTCGAAAGTGATGCGGTGTTGGATAAGAAAAAACATAAATGGAACTTAAAACCTTCGATCTCCCATGACCTCCCTCTCCGCGATAGATAAACAAATTATTTAAATCCTATCTTTCAACCAAAACATTGCATATACACTGGATTAAAATAAGATTAAGTAGATTTTCACTACCAGCAGAGACGCTCTTCAAAAGTACCCAAACCCTTCTAAGGACCCTTCCATCCTCTCTCAGCCTCTTCTCCTTGTTTCTCCCTCTCCCGATCGCCCTTCCTAAAAAGTAAAGATAGAAATCTTTTCTTTATAAGCTCCTTAAATAACAAGCTCAATCCTTTGATTACAGGTTTCAACGCCTCGCCTCTGCGTCTGAAATTTAAAATCGATCGCCTCGAGTGTCATTAAAATATTCCTTAAGCGTTCCTCAAGCGTTACACTTTTCGCCAAGCTTATAAACATTCACTGGTGTCTGAACTGCAGCGAGAACAACAAAGCTAAGCGGAACAACAACAGCGATAGCTTTAACAACCAAAGCAACACCCAGCGCTTTAATGTACAAAAATTGAAGCCCTGCTAAAGTTGAAAAAGAATATCCTTCGAAGAGTGAACTCAGTGTAATCAAATCGTGGGAGGAGAGCGGAAGAGAGGAGAGCTCTTCTTCTTCTTAAGTCCTAAGAGTAGAAATGGTTACGAATCCAGAGAGAGAGAGAGAGAGAGAGAGAGAGGCGGTGATTAAAGAATTTAAAACATGATGATCTGGTGATGAGTTCGTAAATTCAATTCGTAATTTAAGTTAATAAGGGAGGCATTTTTAAAGTTTTTATTTAATGAATGCAAGCTTCAATAAAAGGTGAAGAATATAGAAAAACGATACAAACAAATATGACAAGTATTAAAAATAAGTGAAGTCATAAACGATACATTTATTAATTTATAGTGCTTGAAACCGGAGGTATTGAAAGTGTTGATGTCCGCATTGAAAGTGTACTATACTCATGACCTACATACTTAATACATTCGTATAGAAGATAATATTTATTGAATTAATTTCAGCTTTGAATATTTACTCTCTGCTAACTAAAAGCCAAAAGTAAACTCGTACGAAGAAAAAGAAAGTGAAAAGGTACGATTAAAAGTCTTGATTACCACAAACTGTCTTCGTAATCATCGATACCTAAAGAACCTTGTTAGTTCGAAGAGAGAGAGAGGCAGAAAGAAAGGCAGAGATAAAGAGGGCGAGAGAGGGCGAAAGCAAGAGAAGTCTTTCAGAGACTTGGCAACACCTCCGGCCTCCCTGAGTGACCATGATAACTCGACTGTATCATGCTGAAGAAGATCCCAGCCTCTGCTCGATTGTTTGGGGCACGAATCTGTCAGAATCCAGAGCAGTCGGAGCAGCCGGAGCTCGTTCGAAGGATGGCATCATCAGTGCGACGCCATCGTTGGGCGACAGACTGGGCAACACTTTACGCGATGACTTCTACGTGGCAAATGAGGTGAGTTCAAGGTTAGGCCCATATTACAATCAATTGCCAACTTTTTTAGTGGCAGATTCCAATTCAATCCTTTTTATAAGGAGTTCAATTGACCCAGTTAAAACTGTCGTTTCTTTGTGCATGCTTGAACTCTTTTCCTCCTTCTTAAGTACGGTGTTTTCAGTTTTTAGTTCAGTTTTAGAGAAAATACAATCAAATAAAATGATCAGAAATATAAAAACGTTCCGTTCCATTTAATTATTTATTCTCATTTTTATTCTATTCTTTATTATCAAAAAATCAGAAAAACAAAAATAATATATTTCATTTGTATTTACTATTATTACTTTTATATTGGCTTTAGTTTGCTTTATTTAATTCTACTTTTTATTTAATAATAATAATAATATTTAGATTTTGCGATCTGGTTTTGTGATAGGGACATAATAAATCATCTCTTTACACAACTTTCTCATTTGATCGCTCGTTATCATCACTCGCTTTTATCACTTCATCATAGTCATTAATTTTTATCACTTCATCATCGTCATTCTTTTCGTTTTCTCTCTTTCCTAATTCTATTATATCATAATTTTATCGCGATAATTCCAACATCTTAGCTTCAATCAAATAATTCTTTTACGCGTTTCTTCTACATCGTCATTATCTTAATTTCAGGTGTACACGTAATAAAGGTTTCTGGTAATAAATTTTATTGACTTCCTTCTCTCATCCCGCCTGTCATAAAACCCACATCGTAACTTCAATTAACTGCGGCTCTCATTCTTCGTTCTCATTAATTAAGTCTCTCGTTTCAATTTATGCTCACACTCGTTCGAGCTTCTCTCTCCGGGATTTTATTGTCACTCGCTCGCCTTTCAAGTCAAGAAACATCTTTTTGCCTTCATTCTCGATATAAATCATGTTTTTATTTATCGTAAACTCCTCGACTCGCTTTCGCTTTTCGCAACAAAAAAATGAATCGTAAATTATTGCGATTATTACAAAATTACATTACAAAAACATTGAATTCTAGCCCATCTCTTTTCTTTTCGTATTTTGCCTTTTTTAGCGATTTTATCCTAATGCTTTTCATACACGTTTATTGGTTTGGTTTATTTGTGTGTGGTTTTTTCTCTTCTGGTGCTTCTTTCCACTTTCTATTAACTCGTAGACTTAACTCGATCAACACTTTCTTATCGCAAAACTTTTCACAGACATTTCTATCGCATGCGTTCCTTTCACATTTTATTCAAATATTTTGTTATTCGTGCTGTTTGTATTTGTTTGCTCACATCTAGTTTTTAAAAACAATCACAGCAATTTTCTTATAAAAATTTTAATCTTTTGATATTTGGCTTAATTTGTATTCGATATTGTTAATGTATTATAGTTTGTTTTCATTTTATTTCTTTCACTGTATTCGATTTTTATTAGATTACGTTTAGATTTATTCTTCTCCTTCTCTTCTTCTCCTATTCTTCTCTTTACATACAATTTAGATATCGTATGATCACACATTAAATTTGTTCTTACGTTTTATTAACTATCGCATATTTTTTCTCCCATGGTAAACATTTCTACACTCACGCTTTCTTCATGACATTTTTTCATCCACAGCAAAATATATTTCTAAAAAAGTTTCTTTGTTTTCTTTCAGAGCCTTGAAGACCCTCGCACTGAGATCCTTCGTGCCTACTCGTATGGCATCGTTTTGCCGATCATCTGTGCGCTGGGAATCATCGGCAACGTCTTAAATCTCATCGTTTTGACGCGGCGAAACATGCGTGGAACAGCTTACATCTACATGAGAGGTGAGTGAGCATGTATGAGTGAGCATGTGTGTTTGTGTGAGACTAGAAGGCGTAGTTAGTAGTATGAAGGTGGATTAGTGTGCATATGTACGTATTTATGTACATATGTGCGTAAACATGGAGGAAACGTGACCTTAAAATGAAATTTAACTCATTACGTAAGAGATTTCTACGAACGAAGGAAGGAACGAATGCACTAGCATATAAGAATATAAAAAAAACCAGAACCAGAAAAGTTTTTTGTCGCGGAGGAAGGAAATACAACTAATTCCAAAGTCATTGACACCAAGCTTGCGGTTCGCTCTCTCTCTCTCTCTCTCTCTCTCGCTCTGAAGTTTCATTTCTTTTTTTGTCTGCATTTATTCATTCATTTCTTCCTCTGTTTCATCGAATTTTTATATTGAAATTGGTTTTTCTTTTTTGCTTTTTTATATTTTGTCCTTTATTTTTATGACGGTGGCCAGTCTTTTGCTGTCACGAATGGAATATTTACCCCGATACTCTCGAAAATCCAGTGGTAGTGAAATATTAGGATAGAAGAGAGAGAGAGAGAGAGAAAAGGAACGGAGAGAGAAAAGGGATGCCGGGAAGAGGAATGAAAGGGCAAACATTTTAGCCCAAAGCGTAGAAACAAGCCATCTGAATACGAAGCATAAACGTGGGCGGATCGCACCCACTTTCTGTGGACGAGTTGCTATTGATGCTTGGTGTCCAGGAAGGGATTTGGTCCGTTTGCAGCCTCAAACATGTTGCACGAGCGACAATGTATTTATGACAATATTCAGTTTAGAAGCCCGTTTCTGTCTCCGTTAAACCTTGCATTGGCATTGACATGTCTGCACAGCGTAATTGCGATTGATGAAAGTCACGAAAAAGCCAAATCAGCTTTACGCTTTGAATTATTACGCTTAACGCACGCCAAAAAATCTACTCACGAACATCCTTATAAAATGTATAACGCAAAACATAATCAACAGATGACAGCCGTGTCCCAACGCAACGCGGCAGTGGTATTAATTGTGTTGCCGGAAATGCTGAGTTACTAAACTTCTTCAGCATTATCTTCATTATCAATCGCCAAGGGAAACGTCCACTTAAGTGGAGAGATTAAGCAACTGCGCTTAGTTTCCTTTAACTAGCGAAGATTGCTTAACCAGTTCGTTAATGCTGCCATTTTTTCATTATTTTTGCTTTTGTTTATTTTCTTATATGTAAATATCATGAAGGGTATATTTTTGATTTGTAAATATTTAAACAGGACTAATTTAAATCCGATTGAAGCTGTACAATGTTTTAATAAAAGTTGGCAATCAAAGAGAAATCCATTAATGCTTAATTAATATATCTTAGTTTATAAATAATCAAAAACAGAAATAATGATAATTGAATGTCACTCATACGATGCGGTGTTCGAGAATAAATTGAAGTCAGTGAAAATAACTTAAGTATTCAATTACGTTTAAGTATTTTGAGTCGAACAGACTGTCGCGCAGTTTGCTGTATGCTGTAGCATAGCCGGGATTAATTCCTCCCCTTCCCCTCTCCCCCACGACGTCATCGGATTGCCGTATATACAGGCTAACTACTCCTTTTATGAATATTAATGTTGTTTCAGCGTGTGCTCAAAATGCGCTCACGTGTTCTTTGAAGTAACCAAGGTTATCAAGTGCAGAGCCATGAATGCCTCATAAATAGCGACCGCACACAGGTTAATATGAAGTCCCTGCTCCGTGCATCAAAGACACAAACACGTTTATACTGCACCCAAGATTAAGATGGAGGCAAATGGTTACGGTGCAAACCTTCGCTTCTATACTGCAACTTTATTCGTTTGCTCTTCTCGCGTTTTTCCTCCCTCTTCAACCCGCATAACGGAAGCAATGAGGACAGGAACTTGTGACAAGAACAACAACGCGCGCCAAGGAACATACTTTCAAACAATCCGCTTTTTCCTGTTATTTAACGCGATTTGTTAAATCATCTTAAAGCAACAAAAACAACGAAATCAAAAGCGAAAAACGCAGCAAAGACAAAGGACACGCACCCGAAGCCAGAGCCGATGAATTTTGTTCCCTCAACTGCAACTACTCGTAAAACATCGGAACTGAAACCCTCTCTCCCTATCTGTATGTCATCCTCCTCCCCACCCCCCTCCCACCCGACGCTCCACCGTTCTGCTTCCCATTTCGCGCAACTTTAATTTTAACTTTTTCGCGCTCGTTATTTTCAATAACAGGAGTGTACGAAGCAGCAGAAGCAGCATCAGGAGCAACATCAGGATTCATACTCCCTACTTTTTTGTGCTCCAGTCATTGTTTCGTGCAGCGACTGCAATTGATGAATGCATTTAATGTTACTGTGTGAGTAATTGTCTATGTACATGTGTGTGTGTGTGAACACAAGCCTATGCACAAGTGTGTGTGTGTTTGTTTTTCGCGTAAATATAATTCATTGGTGCTGCAAACGTCTCTTGTGCGAAAAAGCATTCGCATGATGGTGCTGAACAGTGGAACGACTTCACTCATATATGATAAACATAAGTATAAATATACTATAAGCATATAATTTTAATCTTAATCGAAATCAAGTAGAAAAATTAGAAAAGCGGCACAGAGTTTTAATTGTTAGTGGCTTCTCTGAAAATTCCACCGAACACATTCTTCCAGAATACATCAAACCTCCAACTGCACTCTTAATCTTTTGTAATTTAATCCTTTTTGAAAAGTATGCTCGATAAGACCCACGAAGAAGTGTGTTGAGCCATGACTAACACTTTACCCGCCTATTTTTCACATTTGACGTTTTATTTTACTTGAGTGTGTCACTGATCATCAAAAATGGCCCGCAGATGATTGAAATCAGCTAGAAAAAGGGTCTTCATAATGAACGATGGTGTTCTATATAACTGCGTGATCCAAGACTGTGTTCTGAATAAGTATGTATCAATATCAGAATACGGTACTAGATCTCGATATCGATATCAGAATACGGTAAGATCTCACTTGTTCCTTTACACGTGACTAATTTTTTCGAGTTCGGCTTTTTTACTAAATGTTTCGATACATTGACACTTTAACGTTTTGCATTTTCAAATCTAACTTCATTTGCTTGAATTAAATGCGGATTTTGCTCCACCGTACCCAGTCGATGGTGCTTTTAACCTCACAAAACAAACAGAACCGCGTTAAGGACACTCAATGTGCCTGATCAACAGCTGATGCTGCTTAACGATTTTATTTATTTGTTGGCTCAATCGATCAGGAATAATTTTACAGAATTCATAATTCAATGCTTTTAAGTCGAAGTGGTGCATTTCATGATTGAATGAAAAGACGAAGAAGACGAAGAAGATGACGATTGCATGACGTCATTTAAAACCATGGAAACCATTGAAACCATTTGAGCAGCTCTAAAAAATAATAAAAAAACTAATCTATCAATTAATTAATAACTATGTATAGAATAATATGTAATGCCTCAAATAATGCATATACATTATTTCTTTTTATTATCTAATTATACTTAATAATGAATTATTAAGAACATTATCTATCAAACTTAAAAACATAAACAGTTCTTAGAGAACATGGCTTTTCAAGGCTTCACTGCTGTGTTTTTCATCAGTTTTCGTAGCAATTTTATTCGCGAAATAAAAAACTTCATCAAAATAATGAAATCAGGTGCAGCGAACATCATTCAAATCATAAATAAATAAGAACAACAGCCACAATAACAATCACAACAACAACACAACTCCAATCAAATCCCATTCAAAAGTGTGAAAAATAAACCACTTTTAAGTGTTAACGTAATAAAAACGGAAGCACAAAAATATACAACTCGTAACAAGCAAGGAAAGATTACATTAAATGGTCCGATAATAAAAGAGCTGTCAATATATTTGCACATACGAGTACAAGATAGATATACAGGCAGCAATATTTTCAGCAACAACAAGGACAACAGCAAGCGAAGAAATGAAAAGGCTGTGAGCTTTCCAAATTTATTATATGGAATGTGGTTCGAGATATTCACCCCGCTCCATCTCCAATCATGTCACGTCCCTTGTAGAGCTCTTGTCACTTCCTAGCGTGCATCGACATCAATATTTTACAATAATTTATCCGCAACATTAATTTTAATTATGATTTCGCAACAAGTACAGAGAAAAACAGAAAGACAAACGAAAAGGAAAAGAAAGGGAAAAGTGCGGGAAGATTTCGAGGATAACAAAACACAATCAACAAAATGGGAAACTAAGAAAATGTCGCAACCATCGACCCGAAATCGGAATCTCGCGAATAAGTGTGGAAAAAGACTTTTATTACAAACATACAAATGAATAGAAAAAGCAAATACAGATAACCAAAAGAAATTTATTGCAGAAGAAGAAGAAGAAAAGAAGAATATTATAGAAATTAGATATTGAAAACATATTGCGATGGAATTAGAAAACGAACTAAAAACCGGACTGGAAATCAAGCGGACTCGAAAAATAATGGAAATATTTTAAATGGATCCATAAGAAAGAAACTACAACTCCAACGGTTATATAGTCGCATCCCCTGAACAACAGTTAACTGTCATATGCCATGTCACAGACAAAATAACTAAATATTGCGTTATTGATACGGATGTATACGAGTATGTTTTGTGTGATCGAGTTCATTTTCAACTGTTTTATTCGCGATTCGAGAAACTCGGGTTTCATGTTATTCGAGGTTTCTCGCAATTGTTAACCCTGCTATTGGCGACATGAAGTGGGATTCAAGTAACGTGCTATTCGAGGGATGCCTGTAATATGCCTGTAATGAAATTTGACGATGCAGCGGTTGCGAATGACGAACAAAGGTCGAAAGGTGAAAAAGCTGGTGTTTTCGTCACAAATAAATGACGAGTAATATACCAAAACTGTTTGTTTTTGCCAACACATAAGCTTCTTATCAATTCACACAATACACAAAAACAATAAATACGGATTTGGCACAATTAATCGCTATGAACTGTTGACGAACGAACTGTCCATGGATTGCGTCGGTGCGCACCCGCGCTCTCTCGCCCCCCCTCCCCCCCTCCCACTTGATACGTAGACATATGCGTTGTGTCTTATATTACACAATTATTAAAAACATCGGATCAAATCTTAGAGTTATTTATGGTGCGTGGCGCGTGATTAAATGGCACCACCGAAAGGGTGATTTACTATTAACCTTTGTAAATAGTTAAAAAATCGCAGGCTCTT
Source organism: Myopa testacea (assembly GCA_949629155.1). NCBI lineage: Eukaryota > Metazoa > Arthropoda > Insecta > Diptera > Conopidae > Myopa > Myopa testacea. The sequence goes on from OX451345.1 coordinate 21,091,987, forward strand.
CTGTATTTCGCTGCTGCAGCTGAGATTCCTCAACTGAGTTCAACTCGTAAGTTTCTCAGTGCGGGTTTGTTTCTTTCCACACTTTAACTATACAGGGTGAAGAAACGCGGGAAAGGAGAAAAGCCAGCACGAAGACGAGTGCTTTAAATCCACACGAACCCGCTTTCCCTCAGCTAAATAATGCAAACACTCTGAAAGCACTTCGATTGCTTTGCAGCGAAATTCAATTTCGTGGCGATTGCATTGGAATTGAGTGGGGAAAAAAGTGTGCTCCGAACCGGACAACCGGAGTCGGTGCCATCACGCTGCGAAGGAATATAGTGGGAGGTGATGGGAGAAGAGGTGTGGCAGAGAAGTGAAGTTAAGTGAAGCTACAGTTGGGTCCTTCAGGAACTAAAAAAGGGACAATTCGAGGAAGAACCCTCTTTGATTTACTTTGAACATAGTTTCATTGCTGTTCTCCGTCTTTCTCTCTCTTTCACTCTCTCTCTCTCTCTCTCTCACACACAAACACAGATAAAGAACAAAATAAGTAGGATAGCCACTAAGAACTTTAGTTTTAAGCTAAGTAAGCAGTAAAAGAAAATAAAATACTCAACAATATTTTGTTTTCCCAGTTGTTTTATTTTTATTTCATTTCTATTTACTTTTTATTACCTTCACACATACACAACATGAACACTGAAAACAAAATGCATTATAATTATAAAAACTACGTATTAAATGTAAAAAGGTTTTGTGGAAAACAACTCAAGAAATTAACAACTACAAAAGTAGTCAACAACGGGGAAGGATCATTAAATATACAGTAAATAGTGACCATTTTAATAGAAAAACTTTAAAACATAAAAACATGTAAAAATAAATGAAATAAAGTAAAAAGAAAGTTGAAAAACTAAAAATAAAGTAAAATTTAATAGTATTTTCAGCGAATAAAATCAATAAATAACTAAGAAACATTTGTTCATACAAGTTTTTCTTGTTTTATTTTTTTCGCCTTTTTGGAATCATTCAAAATGGCGCGCTTCTTTTAGACGGCGCGGCGTTTAAATTTGCATACAAAATTTTCGCTTGTTTTGTGTTTTCTTTGCTTGGTAGAAGCAACCGTTTTTAGACCGAGCAAAAACTGAAAAATATGAATGCCCCGAAACAAGTGAATGCCCCCTCAGAAGAAGGGGCAGAGTGGGCAACAACGCAAAGCGATGCAGTTGATGCTTGTGACTTGTTTGTTATTGTTTTTCGCTAGCAGTGGTTGAGAGAGCTGTTTTTATGGCTTGCGAATGAAGTAAGTGTTGAATATTTCAGGTGAACCCGAGATTGTGGATGCTAGTGACAGAGCCTGTGTGAGTGTGTCCAACTTGGTTTTGTGCAAATCTAATTTAAGCTCAACTTAATTGAAACACATTTAAATCCTTTAAACCTCTGAAAATGAAAGCAGAACAGGAGAGTCGTTTAAAGAAAAGAATCGTTTAAGAAAGAGATTTTTTGACAAAGTTGAAGCACATAAAAGAAAAGTCCATTCAAATCTGAGGCACTTTGTTGACCATGAAAGAATGTTCACGAAGGTGGAATGCTTTTCGAACCCGAACAGTGAATATTACGAAGAAAGCCACCGAAACAATCAAATATCTGCTGATCAGTTCTGAAGGGCAGAGAGGGTGGTGGGTGGAACAGAAGACTATGGACACGAGAAGGTCGGGCTGCATGCAAAGCAGTTACGTAAACGAGACGAACTCCACTGATGGTTAACCTTCGGAGAACCACTTCCGGCGAATGTCTCGTTCTCGTTCTTCCTCTCCCTCTCCTACTCTAATCTCGCATTCAACTAGTTTGTTGGTCGCTGAACCGATGTTGCTGTTGTTGTTGGTGTCAATCTTGTTGCTTTTACTTTTCGTGTTAACTGTAACATGTGATTACACATGCAACGTCAAAATTAGTCTTGCGTCAATATCCGGCAACAAGGAAAACGCCAGAAATTACAAGAACAACTACCAGAGTACAAAGAAGAAGAAAAAGGAGAAGAAGCAGAATAAAAACAGCAAATTAACAACAACAAATATACAAACATTTCCTGTTACACACTCGGCGAACATTCTACAGCAGACTTCCAAATCAGCTTCGAAGGTGAGGTGAGGTGAGACAACAACAACAACAACCACCACCACATGAAGAACCTTCTTCGAAAAATAACAACAACAATGGTATCCACAGAAAAATCAACAACAACGCGGTTACTCGTGTATATTTTTGAATTGAGATTTGATGAGAAGAACAACAAATAATTTTGAAAACAAGTAAACGGCGTCCAGTTGTTAGCACAGTTTTACTGAAAGCCTGCCTTTGAGCCACGAACAGCGAACGACGAAACCTGTTGATATTATTTTAAATTCTTACTTAGAAAAGTTTTACAAGAACGTAGAATTATATACGCACAAGAATATGTACACACTCATGAACACATACGAGTTCATACATCAGTGAGGATTTTAGTGATTCCTCTCAGTCATCAATTGACACACAGCAAACACAAGACCGAAGAATAGAAACCAGCAAGAACAAAATAAATCACAGTAATCTTGTGACTGCAGCACCGAAAGAAACTCCACGCAGAGTGTCCTTCAGAAGCACGCTTGGTATATCCTCATTACTTCTGCTGTTCCTAATCACGATTTCTCTCCTTTTAATCTCCATCGTCCATTATTAAGCCTTCAATATGTCACGTTGTCGTTACGTCAGTCTATCTGCGGTTACTCCCCGTTCACTATCATCATCATCATTGTTTTGTCCCAAAAGAGGATCTCGTTCTATGTATGTGGCTACGATAAAAATTTAATATCTGCACTTTTAGTGCAGCAGATTAACTACGCGAGATTACGTAATCTCCTCATTTAATAACACTGCGTCAACATCTTCACACTCTGGATTTGGATTTGATGTATTTAGATTTATATTTAGATTAGATGTTTAACTTTCAGCATTTATAATTTAATAAAATATGATTAAATATAAAGAAATCTGAAAATCATCTGTTATGCAAGTCAGTTTTTAATTCTGTGGTGTTTGTGTCTTTTACCATCATCAAATTAAGCAAATACACAAACCTGCCAGCGTGCTACACGAATTTGAGACAGAATTTAACCATCGAGACTGAATTTTTTGCTGCATGTGGCATGAGTATATTATTGTGTTTGGCTGTGCTACTTATTATACATGTCACTCATGATAAGACTGAATTCCAACATAGTGGAGACAAACACCACAACCAGAGAACTCTCCGAGCGGGAAGATTTCCCCAAACCCAAACCACTCTGTTTAAATAAATAGCTAAAAAGTGTGCTTTCTTTTCTTCATGTTTTAGCTTATTCCACAGCCGCTTTACTGGCCATTGTCTTTGCTATTCCGTTCGGCATACGCATGCTTATACACAAGGACGAAGGTCAATGGGAGGAATTCGGGCCAGCTTTTTATACGGCACACTTGGAGCTTTTCTTGGGCAACTTTTGCTTGGGTAAGTAAATCTATTACTTAAAGGTGGACAAAATGATCCCTGTTTGGGGGAAAAACTGCTGTTGTCTACTTTTACACTCTAATAAAGTTATTGTTTAGCATACGCACCAAACCTTGTTTCTCTAAAGATATATACTTTAAACATATATATTTAATAAACTGACGAGTCGCTTTTTCCTCTCCTTCTTCCCCTCTGGTGCAGGTGTTGGTGTCATGATGCTATTGATTCTGACAGTCGAGCGTTATGTTTCAGTTTGTCATCCGGGTTTTGTGCGTCCCGTTATGGGTAAGCCGGGGTAAGCGCCTAAGCCAAGTTATTGTTATATAATTATAAATGTAATATCGTTACTCTTTTATATTAAGGATGTTACATACATATGTTATATCGTATATTGTTATTTTCGCCTCTTTATTCTCTTTTCACTTTTTATGTTCTCTCCTTACAGCACCGTCGTCTTCTTCACCACTCTGGTCACCTTCATCATTTACATTCCGAGTGTGTTTCGTGGCGAGCTGATCCGTTGTGTGGTCCAGTCCGATGGGAATTACGTCTACCTTCGCCGTGATAATAATGCGTTCCTCAGAACCATATTCTATTCGGTTAGTTATACATTATAAAAGAGCGGGGGAGAGAGAGAAAGAACAGGAAGTGGGTAGAGAGTAGCTTTAAGTTGGTATCTACTTGAATTCGATTCGATTTAGTTGGATCTATTTAATATAATAATATAATACATATGTATATCCACTTTTATTTCCCTTGGATTTGTTTAAATCTACTTGATACTTCTTGTATAACCATTTGTTTATACGAATCTACTTTGATCTGGTTGGAATCCATTGGAATTTAATGTAATTGGATGAATTTGGGTCTACGTGGTACACTTTTCCTAATGGTTTATAGATTACCATGGGTCTACTTACACTTGAATCCACGTGAATCTACTTATATTGAATTTAACCCAGATGAATCTTTTCAAGTCTTATTAGATATCCTTTTTATATAAAATAAATTCACATCTAAATTGTCTCCTCTTTTGGAATGTGGTACTTTAACCTCCTACTTTTAGAAAATTATACGACATGAGCTTAAAGCTTTTTTATTATTCTTGTCCGTACAAGTTGCCTACTGAAAGAGGAAGGGGAATGAGGCGGGGATCTCCAACACAACAAATTTTAATCTCATTTGAATTTCGATTCTATTAAATTTCCTTCAATCCTCTTCCTAACTTCCCACCTTCCCCTGCAGATATACAAAGTGATGCTGGAGATTCTGTTCAAGCTGGTGCCCACCGTTCTGATTGCAGGCTTCAATCTAAAGATAATGATGGTATACCGGCAGACGTGCGAGAAGCGTCGCAAAATGATACTCACGCGCACCACCAACAACGGCAGCGTCAAGGATGAGGACCCGCGAAAATTCGCCGAGGAACGACGCCTGTTTTTGCTGCTTGGTAAGTGCAACGAATAGTAAGAGGGGCGGGCAGTGGGACGAAAATCGTACCGCTTCAGCAGCCTGCTGAACGTATTCGTGCGTTTATTCTACATGTGATATGTATGAGTATGTAGATGATATCCTTGTGCTTATATAGCGCACGCTTTGCTTACAAATGAGAATTAATTACAATTGTTCTCCATTCCTCTATACACATCGCTTTAATACTTAACTTTTCCTTCTTCTTCTTTCTACGCCACATTCACAGGCAGCACATCGATTCTGTTTCTCTTGTGTGTCTCTCCGATGGCGATTCTGCACATGACGATTGCTTCAGAGAATCTACCAAGTTTTTCCTTTCAAGTAAAGTCCTTAGCTTAATATTTGGTCAATGTGAACACTATTTACAATCGTCACAATAATCGTGGTTTTTGTGGAGTGGTTTGTTCTCATAGATTTCTCTTCTCATAGGTTTTTCGCGCTTCGGCCAATCTAATGGAGCTTACGAATTACTCGATCACATTCTACATCTACTGCTTGTTCAGCGAGGATTTCCGGAGCACTCTCATGCGGACGATTAAATGGCCCTGGATAGAGACTCAACTTTGCAACCATGTGGACGAGGTAAGGTGCAAGGGTGAATGTTAATTATTTGCCATGGAGATCGATTGTACATGGCATGGATCCAATATAAATGCATATCCAAGGAGATATAACTGATCTTTATTCATAAGCAAAGAAACTTCCACTTCCAATAGATATCCCACAAAGCCACGCCCCTAATGAATTTCGAGAAACTGACGCTGCGGAATCATCACATAACCACCACTTCAGGGGTCTGTACTGGGATGGGTCGGTCCAGCAGCATATGATACAAAAGAGTAGACGCCGAACGCACCAGGAAAACCCTGAAAATAATAATATTCTCCTAAAGCCAAAGAATTCACCTAAAAACATTCGGCTTAATCTAATTTTTAACTAACTTTAAATCTGCTGTTTGTCTTTAAATAATTAAATTAAACCGAATGCAATTAAATACAACTTAAATTACGACTACATTTGCATTGTATGTAAATATGATTTTTCTGTAATAAATGTGTATAAATTATATCTTTTCGTTAGTATAATATACTCGTATGTATTTAAACCAATTGCACTCCAAATTATTATAATATTACGATATCCTAAAACGAAAAAAACTATTTCATTTAATATCACTATCACTAAATTAACTCAAAAACAAAACAAAAGCAAGAAAAACATGAAAAACAAACGAAATGCATTTGATGTCAAATTCCTGTGTTCATTTATAGTTATTCAGAAACCGAGTTTTATTTCGGTAAAAAAGTAACCATTATGAGAAACGCATTAATAAAATGAAATAATAAAATTAAATGCAATTATGAACAAATAAATGAATAAAAGTCGATGTTTTTAATTTTTCTCAAATTTATTGTCATAGTTGATTGAGAAACTTGAATGCATTTATTTTTTATAATATTATTCATTCGAACTCTTCCTTTTATCTTTTGACTTTTTTTACATTTGAGGAATAATTAACAGCACCAAATTGGAACTCATGTTAAGAAGTACCTTTGAAATATGTATATAAGTACTATTAAATTAATGTTAACTTAATTGAATTGGAGTTGGTTGCAGTTCAGTTATTTCTTGAGTCGCCAAACAAAAATTAAGAGAGTTTTTCAGCAGCTGGACTACGAATATTTTTGTAGTAAAATCAACCAGTAGTTAGTAGATGTTATGGACAAAAAGAATCATGAATTTAGAAAGAAATATGTTAAATCACACTGAAGCAATGAGTTCGATTGGCATTCGTACCAAATGAACTGCAGTGAGTGACTCCTGCTATCAGCACTAAGATTAGAATTCCTTGTATACACGATGTAATTTTAGAAGTACTCCTTTTGGGGAATACGTAAAGCAACACATCGATCAACACACTTGCATCTATTTATATTACGTGCATTTATATTACTATTTATTGTATCTGGTGTTTATCATAAGCAATCAAGTTATGGAATAATATCTCGAGACCCAAGAGAGTTTTAGACTTTATGATCTAATGTTTTGTTTACTTTAGAATCACTGCAGGAATAAACGTGAAATGGGGAATACAAAGAAGTAAATTAATAGAGTTTAAGAAGTAAAAAGCATTCAAATTAATGAATTGACTGAATCATCACGTGAGCTACTCAAAAATTGTTTGAAACAATGAACAACCAAATGAAAAGAGTGAAAAAGTGAATCATAAAATAAACCGAAAAATAATCAAATGAATCGAATTACTGATGATTACTTATCTGAGGCAAATGAAAACAATTAATGAATCAATCAAGAAATTAATAACAGAAACGAGAATCAACGGAATGTTTTTAATTGAATTTGAATGACTCAATGCGATTCGTTATTGTTAGTTATTTTCGACTTAATTTTCGAATTAAGCGCGTTCCTAATTTTATGCAGTCTTTTTCACTGTTGTTCCAACCAAGAGTTTAGTCATAAAAGTTAATATTATGACTAGTAATTAAATGTTAATTAAGTGTTACTGTATCACGTTTATTCAAGTTTTAACTGTTCGATTATAGATACAAAATTAAACGAATGTATTGTAAATAATTTCGGGAAAATCAGTTCATTTGAATTTGAGACTTTTCGAATAACAGAAAAAAAAATCATTTAAACTATATGTATTATATAAAAAACAGGGCAAACAATGCAAATTCTTAATGACGATGATTACGATGTGCAGCAACTAATTGTAACTAAAACAAAATTCAAGTACCTAAAAGCCACAATAAAAACACAATTTAAATATTCAATTTATAGCCATGTAAAGATATATATTAATTTATGTGTAGTATCTGAATAGAGTCTTGTTCCCAAATGATTCCAAAAAAAAAAGAAACACATAGAACAAAAATACGTTGCAACCAAATCAAAAGTGTTGAAAATATCTACAAACACCGTATTGAAAACGACAGCAACAAAAATTCTATTTACATAAATGTGTTCACAACAAATTATCAATTATTACATTAGCTATACATATACCATAAATATATGTATGTAGACATCCATAGAAAAACCCACACACACACTCCAAGGTAATTTTGAAAGCGTAAAAGTGTCTAAAATCCTTATATATACAACAACAACAAAACCAAAATCACACCAAATTCCTAATACAAAAAAATATAATAAGAGAAACTATTGTTTTTAGAGAATTAATTAAGAAACATAAAAACATAAATTATAGACTATATTTAAATGAAGAAAAGCCAAACAGAAAAAACGGAAAAAAGAAAATTCAATGTGATTGTGTTCAATGAAAATGAAAGAAAGAAAAATAATATATGAGAAAACATCCCACAAAGCTTATTTGAATGTTATATTATAAAATGTATAAATTTCCGAATTGAAAAACATTTAGAAACAAAATAGAAACCAAAAATACCCAAGAAAGGAAATAAATAACATGTAGATATTAAAAAAACAAAAACTACATAATTTACATATATACAAGTACCACAGATTTTTCCTGCTTAGAAACATACAAAATATTTCCATATAAACACATGGAAAAAATAACACAGAATCAAAGGAGTAACGGATGACGAAGAAAACCTCTCTTTTCGTATACACTAACAAAATTCAAGCTCAGAATTAAAAAAGTAAAACAAAATAAAAGGACGAGCATAAAATATCTGAAACTAGAACTAAATTTGAAACAACTTAAATAAAATGCAACCCAACACAATGGAAATTTTAAATGTAAAATAATTTTTTAAAAATATATAACAGAATAAAAACAAATATTGTTTATTTTGCTTCATTGCACTTAAAATCAACTATCTTATGTATTAGGATGATAAAATTAGTGATCGATACCATGAAATCGGTGACGAACAAAGGCGTTTTCTTTAATGAAACCAATTTTAACTGAATGACTCGTAGGTAAGTGAAATTTTCGTATTTGGAGATTGGAAAATCCTCCACACAACCTTCACAAACAACCAGCGCATCCAAAAAACACTCATTTTTGGTGTAGTAGTAAACTACACCAGCCAACCGAACGCTCGAATTGACAGCAAAAAAGTATTCTTTCTGAGTAATCTATCAAGCTCTGGAACCATGGTATCAGAAGCCATTCGAGGCGAGATGGTCAGGTCTAGTACATGGTTTCAGGAGGTCTTAGTATGGTCACTTGTCTTCTGTCCTTGGCGAGTGCTTCGGGGAGATTCATGCTGGAATGAACGGAATGGATGCTGGAGGGTAGTAATGTACTAAAACCTTGAAAAACTTGATATTTTCGATGACTAAATTGGAGAAATCGGAAAACAACCGAATATATCTGGAAATATTTTTCTATATACACTTTATGCTTTTATTTAGGTAATCTTTTTTACAAACATATTCTATATAAAAGTGCAGCAAGTACATTTAACTGCATTAAAACTATCTTTTCCTATTCAGCGAAGGATAGAATTTAAAATCCTTGGGTTTTTTAATTACGTGTGTATTGGAACCAAAAGACAAAACTTATGCTACTTAAAATAAGCGTAATGGAACACATACAAGTTATGCTAATAACTGGGTCTAAAGAACAAAAAGCAAACACAAAAAACACTAAAAATTACAACTAATTACAATACGTGGAAGAAGTCGTTGTTGGTGTTTTTTTGGAAATATACTGATATAAAAATGTAAAAATACACCTGGTTAATTTCGGAAGTTGGAGACAAAGACAAACAAACATCGTGTTGCCTTAAAATCACTTACAGACTAAATGTTTTCGGAAAATGTTTCAGGAATTCGTGGAAACCGTTCCAAGTCTTGCGAGTCTCTGAAACTGAGGCAACAGCGGAAAGAGGAGCCACTCCCTCGTTTGAGGGCGATGACGATGATGAGCCGAGCCCCACATGATCGACTGGACTCCTGGGATCCTACCATGGACGCCAGACGCCTCCAAGCCGCTGTACGCTGGCCAGTTGACGCTGTCGCTTGCGTTCAAGTATTTGATTTCGTATCTTCTGCAGGATATCTTTTTTGGTGCCCTGCTGGTGCTGCTTGGAGCAGGGTGCCGAAGAACTGAAGGAAGGCAGGATGATACACTGTTGTTGTTGCGGTTGTTGTTGCTGTTGATGATGGTGTTGAGAACCGAGCACTTGCTTTGGTGGCCCCGCGAGCGAAGCGTCAATAAAAAGACGGTTGTGTTTGATCAAAGGAAGAGCAGCCGTTGTTGTTGTTTCTTCTGTTCTCATTGATTCTGTTGCTACGGTTTCCCGATGCGGTTCCGTTTCCGTGTCCTTTCGTATTTCCCCTTCCCTGTTGACGTCTTGTTCAAGCGCTAGATGGAGTTCTGAAGTGTATTCCACGTTTTGGTGCGCCACGTTTTGTTTTCGTCTTCCGAGTGATCTCTTCTTCTAACATTTAAAAAATTTAGTTAATATTGGTTTTCAGCTCCTCTCTCCCATTGATTTCCATCTACTCACATTTCTCTGCGATTTCTCTGCCAAAAACTTGCACAACTGCAAAATATGATCCGCTGTGATTTTCTGATCCTGCAACGGTTCCGGTCTGTTGTCGCCATCGCCCAGCATCTCAGGCCGGCGATTGTGGTTCATCAATTTGTATACGATTCCCATCTGGTTTGTTGTTTGCTGTCAGAAAAACTGTCCGGTGACGTGCGTTCGCTCGATTCCGCATTCAGACTGTCGTTTATGCTGCGCGCTCTCGCCCTCTTATAGTCGGGAAGATCGACGAAGAGAAGCGGCTCGGTTTTTTATGCTCCAACCAGATTTCAACGAATTCATTTCACTTCCCTCCGCCTCAGGTCCCGTCCTCTCTGCTGTTGCGTGCAACTCAATGACGCGCCGTCGCTGCGTGTTCTTTTTTTGGCTGCGATTTTTATGAAATTTTTGAGTGGCAACAATGCACAAGACATATGTTTTTCTTATCGCCGAAATTAAATATAAACAGTGTGCAGGGGCGGGGCACCCTGAGAAGGGGATTCGCAGCCAGGCGCGGGTTTTTTCTGAAGCGGATTCAGATTCGAGAAAATTGAGAAAAGCAACAGAGTGAGCAAAGATAACGATTTTGGATAGTTTTTCCTTTTCGGCGAGTATATAATTAAGTATGTTAAATCAATATTCAGTTAAATCAAATTCTATTAAATATTAAAGAACGTCGTTAAGTCCCGAAATTTTCGTTCAGTTTTGAGAATTTCGTTAATCAAATTTAAACATTTCACGGCACTGTTGATCTGCCGAAGCCTCTTTCACGCACACGCACACGCGCACCAACGCACTTGCTGCAACGCATCCCGATCGGGAGGGCGAGTGGGTGGGTTGGACGACGTGAGTAACTGTTGTAACTGCGAGTGGATGCGAGCTGCTCTTCGAATGCCAGAGAGCGCAGCGACTGCTACAGCGGCTTCAGCGGCGGTGATCTTGCGGCGCTAAATATAGATCCTGGGAAGACACTTTGTGCGTCGCTCTCGCTTTGTGATGTTCTAACAGTGCGCTTGGTGCAACAACAACGCCGACGACGACGGCGACGGCGACGGCGATCCGATGCACTTGAACTCACGAGCAGAAGCAGAAGAATTCTGAAACAGTGATCTATTTTTGGAGTCATGGGAAATTTAAACACATGTTTTCTTTACCCGCTCCCTGAACGAATCATGCGCGGGGTGCGGATCCGCTCTCCTTGTCAGAAACTTCTTCGCTCTCAATTGTTTTTTCATATTTCCATATTTTCATATTTTTAAACATTTGTATCAAGTGTTTTTCGCCTTCTTCTCAGTTGATTTTTCCACCATCATCGCAGCTTCAAACACTTTGCGCTGGCTGATAAACAGAGTGAAGCGGTGAGAACGGGACCGAGTGATACAGAGAGTGAAATTCAGAGTGACAGAGTGACACATGTGTGTAAGAACAAGAGAGAGAGTCCATAAAGCCAGCTGAGGACGCGGTGAGAGATGAGAGGTGGGAGCGAGTCGTAAGTCGTGCAACCGGAGCCAATCGGAGTTTCTTTGAATCGAAGTTTTCTCTCGATTCGTATCCTTTAAATTAGGCGAGTTTTCTGCTTTTTCAGTTGCAGTGGTGTTTTTCGTAGAAATTCTTTTCCCACAATTTGAGGTTTCGAAATTTTATAAATAAACCGAGGCGACGTGAGCAACGAAAATAGTTTTTAGAAGGATGGTCGTCACTGTGAACATAAACATAAAACACTTGAACAACATATTGAATGAGTTCCACGTTACATCGAAATTAAGTTTAAATGGTTCCGTCTTTTGTTGCTGCCTACAAATATTGCAATAGTAATGTTAATGTTGAACATATTGAAATAGAATATACTCGGGGAAAGATAGACAGACAGCTAGAGAGAGGGAGCAATTGGATCCTAGACGGGATTGGTCCATACTCTCTCCCATCCGAGGGCGCTTTGCGGACGTCTGATGCCTTGTTTTTTCAAGTGATATACTATCTTTAGACTGATAAGAGTGTTCTGCTTACCTATTCTGTGATGTCCTTAATTCCTTGGTACTCATAATTAGGTATTTCCTGCAATCACTTAAATTAAACTTAAATCCAACTAATACATTTCCAGACATTTAATACTAGTCTTAGGCCCTTAAAGTGTTAAAAAGCAATTTCTCGAAGGCAATAACAAAGCTCGTGAGAGTTTACTTAAATGGACTTCTTCAAAACGTGCGTCCGTTTCTCTCCCCGTCCTAACCTCATCGCGATTCCTTCTGTTCATCCAACAGCTGCTGAAATGAATATGGAATTCATTACATTAGCTCAGCGACTGATTAACTGACTGACTGATTAACTGATGGCGTTGGATATGAATTCGACAGGCAGACGGACAGCCAGACAGACATCCAGAGTACGAGCGTACATCCGTACTTGTCGCGTGGAACTCTGGTGAAGCGGAGACATCACAATCCACTTGATAATAAAAGCAGTACTTGCTGCTGGCTGAACCGTCGTCTTTGGCGTTGAGTTATCGTGGGATTTATTTTAAGACGCTGAGATTCTCCGAACCGAAGTTTGAAACACTTGTTTCGTTCGAGGCACGAAGGTGGGGGGGGGGGGCCCTGAAGGGACTCTAAGAGTGCGATAAGAGTTATTGTGATCTCTCGAACCGTGCTCCCCTTTCGTCTTTCGTTAATAACTGTGAGAAAGTCGGGAAGGCGTAAGACGCAACTCGTTGGATGTGTGGTGCAAAAGTCGATTAACTTCAAAGGTCCAGAGGCTAACCACGCCCCCTTCAGCGGAAGGTGCTGGTACCAGAAGTGCATAGAATTAAAAAGTAGAGTGTTGAATTTTAACAAATGTTTCTATGTATTACGAGTATTTTCGTTTTATATAGTATATGTACATATTATATACATATTTATGTTTATGTGTTGTCCTTTTTAGTGTCACTTCAATTACGTTTTGAAGGTTTTATTGCTCTTTTGTGCCCTTGTGTTTGATTTTCAGTTTATATTTCTTATGTTTGTTTGCCGTTTTCATGCACTCACATTACAGATTCCTATCCACGTTCAATTTAATCATTTAATTCTAATCAAATCACAACTTATGTTAACTTATTCCCACTATCGCTGTGGAAAGTGTTGTTGTTGCTGTTTTACTCGGTTCTTCTTACTGCTGTTTGTGTTTTTACTACTTTAACGATAACCTTTTGACCACTTTTTATCCATTTTCTTCCTACTTCGATCTCAAGTGCTTCTCTTGTTACTATTGTTGTTGAAGCCTTGCTTGAAGTATGCTTGAGTAGCAACCTTTTGTTTACAACAACAAAAGCGAAACAATACTAACATCCACGGCAACGAACGGCACAACAACAACAACTGCATAAATAACAATAACAAAAGCCAGAATCATGCTTATTAATGAGCTCGGCGTGTTTTATTAGTCCTCCATTTATTAGTCCTTCGAAAAGCGAGAGTGTTTTGTTAGAAATACAAAAATAACAATAACACGAACAGGGAAAATGAGAGAAACCCGAAGAAGGAACACTAATAATAATAGTAATAATAAAAACTACAACCTCACTAACAGCCACTCGATCCATTTGTTTCAATGGACGCGCTTGTTTTCAGTGCATCACCATTCTTTTGTTTGGACGTGTGTTTTGTTCCTTCTTTCACTCGCTCTCTTTGCTTATTACTCACTTTTGAATTGATTTGGAATTTATAACATGTGCTTATGTTACACATATGCATTTGTATGTGTGTGTGTGTGTAACAATCTACATACATATGTATTTTGTTCCATTTTTTTTTTTTTTGGATAAGAAATTGTGATAAATTTTAATGAGTTATTTATAGAGTTTCGGTTCTTAAATTTGTGGCGTAATAAAAGACACTTGAAACATTTGTTAATTTTTAGTGTTTTTTCTTATGCTCCGGATTTTATCGCTTAAGTGAAGTGAACACGAATTGTTTTCAGATTCCCTTAAGTTTGAAATTCAACAAATTTTCTGTTTCTTTTATTTGTTTAGCTTTCCTTTCTGCTGTGTGTGTTTAGTATATGAATAAGAAAATAACGCCTTTAGTAAAAACAAACCTAATGCAGTATAAATATGAAATGAAAACACAACAAAAGGAATGCTTTTTATAGAAATTCAAATACTCCTATAATAGTATAAAAAATGCTAGGAAGAACATTTGGAAAATAAAAGTAAATGTACAAACAAAAACAAGTGCAGCACAGAAATAAAAAGTTTAAAGCAGAAACAAAAATAAGAAAATCCAAAAATAAGTGTTTATAAAGAAAAAGTCTGATATTTGAAATAATATTGAAAAAAGTAAAAATAAGAAGAAACGAAATAATAAAAAAACGTAATGAAAATCTATAAACATACATAAAAATAACAATAAAATAAAACACGAAAAATCGGAAAATAAAAAACCAAAAATAAATTTCAAAAGAATCAAAAATAAATATAAATAAAAAGACCAAAATAGACAACAAATTAATGATGAGGGAACTCAAATGCATAAACAGTTAAATCCGAAACATTTAAGAAAATAAAACAACGAGGACAACTAATAAATAAATTAAATGCCAACGTAATTTTATGGTCCAAATTGTTTCTCAATTTGCAGCTGTAACAAGCGATTCTCAAAACGCAGGAGAACAGGTCCTTGTGATCGATTCCAGAAGAGTCTTTCTGTGGAAATGGAGTACTTTTTTATCAGCTGTAACGAATCTATTCATTAAGGATAACCGATAAAAACGTTCGGTTTTGAAATCGTTCTTTTCAAGGGAGAAGTTTTCCATATGTTAAAAAGCACGTAAACTTGGTCACTTGAAGCGAAAGCATGTGTTTCATTTGTTTACGGGTGCTTTAAATTAGTTCCACTTTTCTTTGGATTGGTTCCAGAAACGCAGATGGAAATTAGGTATATTTTTATTACTTCATGTAATCAACTATGAAAAACAAAAATAAATTCTAACTTTTCTCCTGTTTATTGTATACAATTTCAAGATTTCGGAAATAATCTCAAAATACATTCAGTTTCAGTTGCTATTCCACAGCGCATAAAAACAACCCGAAAAATCCATCTGAAAACAAAGTTTTATAAGCAGTTTTTTATGCTTTTGAAGAAATTGTTGATTGCAAAGAAATCTCAACATCAATCTAAATATTGAAGTAAATAATTCCAGGAATTGCAAACATAATACAAATAATTTATACTATTCAAATTAACAATAATAATAATAATAAAACTAATGATAATATATTTTCATATTAACGATAACGATTTTAGTTTCGTTTTTAGACATACGAATTGGAACATATTACAAGTGTATATATGTATGTACATACTTTCTATTAATTTTCTATTAATATAAAAATGAATTGTAATCATATTTGTTATTAATGATTTTTATTTCGGTTCTTTGTTCTCCTATTAATCACTTTACATACAAATTTTAAACAACAAGAAATGCGTATGTACAGAAATTTAAGGATGAACGTATTCGTTTATAAACATACTCGTAAATATATAAAGTATCATCATGTCATCAGTATATATGAACTCTTTGACTTTATGATAAAAAATTCGACGTGGGTGAAGCACTATTATAATAAACTGAGATAAACTGAATGGTTATATACATACATACACGAGGTCCCCAAATAAAGACTCTTTCGCCAGAACTCCTGAGGCTGAAACTAAGCTAAAGTTCTTATTAATTCTGTTCTATTATGAATACGTGAATAATTTAAGGTAACGAATTAAATTGAAGAATTAAAGTAATTCGGAAAAATTACGTGCGTGCGAGGGATATTCACTGATCGGTTATCGCATTTATCGAGTATTATTTGGTCATCAAGCCCGGTGCTAATGTGGACACGGTTCAGACTATATTTCGCACTATTTCCCAAACCTCTTCATTTAAACACCCTTCTAGGCAAGAATCCGAGTCAGTCAAATCAAGGAAACGGGGAGGTCAATCGATATCAAAGGACGAGTACCAAATTCAGCAACAAAATGGCGTCAATAATACTAAGGAAAACCTCAACGCCTGCTACTCGTTCAGAGTAGTTGTGGAAAACATGGCAAAGACTGGAGCATACTTGAAGAGCAACAGCGCTCTGGCACTCATAACAGCAACCACTCAAAAGTGTAACAATTAAAAGACGTTAAAGTGACCAACATGACAAGAAATTTAAGTGTGTAAAAAAAATGTCCCGAAGAGTGGATGCGGATGTTTGAAAGATAAAAAGGAATGAAAGCTAAAGGATGTTCGGATTCTAGGATTCGGGGTCCAACCGACGCAACTTCTTCGAATCAACCAACAACAATGCGGAGGAGAGAAAAATAGCGAATCGAAACAATTGTGGGAGTAATGAGAAGAATAACACGAAGTTCACGAGAGAACTACTAGAAATATCCCAAATATTAATACCAGAAATTGTCGACTTTAAAAATTAGACTAAGTAATAAAATTAAAAAAAACTACGTTATTTAATTGAATGACTAATTAACTAAAACTTTTAACCTCTTCCCTTCATTTCAAGCACAATTCTGTGAATGAGAGTGGAAACACTAAAACTAAATTTAAATTGTTTACATGACAGTGCAGCGTTTCCTTTCATGTTTCCTTTCATGATTTCGTGATATTAGTCAATGGATTCAAGAATTTCGGCACAATGCAATTATGACCTGAAACGGCTGTCACAAGTTCGTTTACGAGTAAAACTAATTAAGTGAATCAGTTTCATTTTTGGACTGAGATATGGACTGATATGTTTAACATAATTATAATATATTTATAATCATATTGCCTTTTATATAACACAACAAGTTTTTGATTTGTTCGACGACAACGGAACTGAGAGCCTTGAAACCAGTTTTAGCCATTTTACATGCTTTTCACCGAAATCATCGGGAAGTTTCCGATCATTTCTCATCAGTCCACGATCTAATCCTAAATCCAACAATTTGCGTAAGAAATTGAATTTGAAAGACAGCATTAATTCTCTCTGTGATGGTTTATTGATTAACTTTATTGTTTATTTAGATCAAAGCTTAAGCTTTCCTATCAATTGTTTTATTTGAAGTATTTCAATGATTTGCAATTCCCTTGAATTATATTTCAGAAACGTAAACGAAGCCCGCCCACTTCAATTCAACAAAAAAGGAAATTACTTCAAATTACTTTAAATGGTTTGTTATAAGACTTCAAACAAATCCATTGGAGTAGCAAAAAAAGGAAACAGCTTGCCACCTTCTCTTCAATGCAGTTTTAATGGTGTGAATTTTTAGAATAAGCAGAAGTCCACATGTTTGATGATTCATCATCATCATCACCACCATCATTATTATTATCAGGAAGTTGATGATGGAGTCGCTGGAACATCAACTTACTGCACGTGAACGCTTTGACACGTTTTTCAGCTACTGTAACTCAATTACCGTTATTAGATGCATGTGCCTGTGAGCGTGTGTATGTGTGTGTGTGTGTGTACTGTGGCATGTACCCGGTACTCTGGTACATGGTAACAAGTGCTACAATTTCCACTCATTGATGTTATTATTGTAGCCCGAAGCACCTGATAACAATGATGATGACGCTGATGGTGCTCTGATGCTTCGCCTTCGATGAGACTGACCGACTGGGCGTTTCTCACGCTCCGCTCAAAAGAGGGTACCTCGTTTTTCTCTTCTTCTTTTTTATTGTTGTCATTTTCATTGCTCTTGCATGGCGAGCGTTGCCACTTGTCGCTGCTGCCGACGTAATTGCTTGTCGTCAAGTTTCGCCTCTGATCACATGTCAGCCGCCCGTTTGACTTGAGTTACCGGTGAGATGGGGACACGGCACTGAATGAATATCGTAGCTTTTGGCTTTTTAGGTTCTATTATTTTATCTATAATTGTTTTGCTCTTGTTCATATTTATTTCACTGTGCCGCCTGTGTTTCTTTCCTTGTTAAATAATTATAACAACAACAAACGCGCTTAAATTTGGTGGTGTTTCCGTCACAGCGTCACCCGCCTCACACGCGTCACTCGCGTCCCCCGCTTCAGTATGTCATCAGTGTCTACGCCACTGGCAACTCGCGTGTACCAAAGCTCTCGTCGTTTTTTGTTGGCACGACACGCCTTTTTGACTAGAAGCCATTTTGCAATTTAATTTAATACGGTTTCGTAACGATTTTCATTTGATGAATTCGAATTTGAACACGAATTGAACACGATTTCAATGAGAGGAGGAAGTCTTCACTATTATTATTATTATCACCGTCATCGTTTTATTAATAAAGTAGTTCATAATTCGGTCCAATGTGCCCAAGAATTTAGCGGTTACTTGCGACACCATCTCCCCTGCTCTTTGATCTCCCTCGTCTTATGTTCCTATTAGACATTTCATGGCGCTTTCGTATTATGCTTCATCGATCGCGACAACATTTCAGCTTCACATGTGCTCCATTTGGAAATGTTTTTCTAACCTCCCACCCTCTAGAAATGAGCCACCACGGCCCGCTTCATGCGCGTTACATGTGCGTGATTTGAATAAATAGTGACCCCAGATGTTGGCTTCCAACAGAAGTCTACAAAGCGAATCTACCGGACTGAAGTCCACCGAACTTTCCAAAGGCTTTCAAACACTTCAATGAAACAACTCTTCACGGATTATGTTGAAGCATCCAGATGAATCGAGAGGATCCTGCCAATAACAATCTTCTGTTTTATTTAAAGGCTTACGCTCTCGATATGCAACAGAAGCCGCTCTCAGAAGATTTCCTTAGAGTTTAATGGTGTTTTAAATTTAGTTACCAGTTCAATTAATACACTCTATCATCTCATAACCATATTCTGTAATTGTGCTAAATTAACAGCTTTCAAGATCCAGCGATTGGATGTTCGGTATGAACAAAGTTTGGAACTTGGATGGAATTTTAGCGAAGTTTAAAGGCAGCTCTTAAAACTTCTAAAGAGTAACAAATGACTAATGCATTTGGACCTCATCAGACCGAACAACAGATTGATTTTCAATATAATAAAAGAATGTCGTTGGAAGAAAGATGAGGAAACCTGCTGAAATCGTGTTCCGCTTCTTCTTACTTTCGGCCGTTTCTGTGGCAACAACTAATAAGAGGAGTGGAAGGGAGAGAACACATTAAAGACAACACACAACACGATGTCGTTTAGAGTTTAAGAAGATTAATTTTATTAAGTTTGAACTGAAGTGAACTGGGGACGCGGTGAAGGCGCGTCATAAGAAGCTCTGCAAATGGAGTCAAGTGCAGCGCGGCCCTGCACCCTCCACCGCACCCCCGAATTCATGATAGTTGACAGCCAACATACGACTCGCTCTAAATTACGAGAATGAAGCGGAATTGAATGTGAGTAAGAAAGAGACCGAGGACGCTTGCATTTCTGAGTGATCGAGGACGAGTGCGAGAAACTACGCGAGTGTGCGACAGTGCGTCCCACTAAAGTTGTCACTACATTACATACCCCAAGCGCTGTACATTACCCCAAATGTGACAAAGACATCTACAGCAACAACAACAAACTCCACACATCTTGAAAGACAGCTCAGACAAGTGTAACAAGTGAAAAGATTGCAGTTGGCCTGGAGGGGGGAATCGTTTACAAAACAGATGTTACAACAACGACAACAACAGCAACAACAACAATTACAACGTATAATTTTCTTGTTGGTGCTTTTTATGCACTGGGAATTCTTCTCGGGAGTCGCTGGTGGCACCTTAAAGCAGCGGTTGCTCGTACCTACTGCGAAATTGAGATCATCATCAGCGATGAGCATGGGAAATCTTTCACCCTCGTCGTAAAGTGTTCAGCGGCTATTTGAAGCCAGGAGAGAGGTGGATAAAACAGTGCGAGGGGGAGGGGGAGGCGGATAAAAGAGTACCTTTCAACTTCGTAATTGTAGCTGTTGCTGTCGCTAATGATTAACCAACACCACTTCGTGTTGATAACTGAAAAATGTGTCACGTCGAAAGTGATGATTTCCTTAAATTACCTAATCTTCGAAGATGTGGTTTTTGGCTTTCTTCCTCATCCAACAGCGTGGGAAGGTTGGGTGTTTTTTAATAACTCAAAGCTAAAATATTATAAAGAAAGTCTACGAGCGGGTCATCATCATCAACTTCCGCCATCGTCTGTGATTCTGTGAGTCTGGCTCTGAAATCAAATAAAAGTTGGTAATAAGGATAATAAGGTTGGATAATAAGGCAAAAATAGCATTAATAAGAATAACAAAGCAGCAACTATGCTAAAAACAAAAACAAACAGAGCCACAGTAACAGCAGCATCAGAAGCTGGATGCACCACCATCGCTGCAACATCGCTGCATCGCATCGGCAAACACTGTGAGAGGCAATCATTTTAACTGCCTTCCATGTTGCTCTCGTCTTTGCTTTACTCTTTTGAAATCTTGCTCCCGAATGTTTTCCATTCCTCGTAATGCAGCCGATGCCTTGTTTCGGCAACATGCCACGCGCGCCCGCGACTTCAAGTCGTAGCCGTGCCGTCAAATAGCGTGTCGCGCCTAACATTCACACTTCTCGCAGCGCAGAAACTGCCTACACCGGCGACCCTCCTTTACCCGGCAGCCGGTCACTGCACTCCCGAGAGTATCACATGAATTCTTGATGTCGCTGGCATTTTTATTGAGCTTGCATGACCCGGTATTTCTTCCTCACTTTCTCACTGCCGCATTATTGCACGTTGTTTTTTATGCCTACTGATTGCCGCTTATGTGACTATTTTCCAGCAACGTTGCACTCTAAGAAGATCTCCAACGATCCAACCTAATCAATCAATTCCCGCGCATCTGCATCGCCGAACCCGAACGTTGTTTCGGTTCGTTCTTTCCGATCCTTGACGGAGTTTCAGGGAAGATCAGTGCTCTCCTGACTAAAAGTACACCCTTTATATGTATATATAGGTCTATAGGTCTATAGGTCTACGGTGAAATGGAACAGATCGGTGGAAGTTAAAAGAAGATCGAAATGTCACAAGTGAATCCATTGGAAGAAAACGAAACGCCGACACTTGGGTTTGGGGGCAAAAAAGGGATGACCCGTTGGGAAGGTATTTTCACTGCCTCCATTTTCGCAATACATAATTTTTTATCGGTACAGCGAAAGGGGCGCTTTCATTGGGTATTATCCCTGTAATGAGCCCCCTCCACTTCCGCCAGAAAACTACTTGAGCTATTTTCCTTCTCTGGACTACTCGTGCTCCATCAAAAGTTAATCTAATCACTCGACAGACGAGATTACGGAAACCTCTTCTAATTTATTTAAATTAACAAACTGCTGTCTCTACACGGAGGCGTTATTTAAAATAAAAAACCCAAAAAGTGGTACATTTATTCGACCTAGCAGAGTTTCTGCTCCAATATTTTAACAAAAATATTTGTCCAACTTATTGCGAAGAAGTGGGCCGGCCACGCCCATAACTCCCAACCTGAGTATAACTTTTTCATCCCAAACGTAAATGCGAACGGGTCATATTTTTACACTGAAATCTCCGAATTCATTTGCTCTGATAAACACAGAACACCACCCACTCGGAGATCCGCGACGGACATCGTTGTTTCCTGTGAGCAAGCAATAAAAAGTGGTTAATTTGAGATCAACGAGCGACGATCGTTGCTTCAGAGCTCAACATAACCTTGCTTTTTATAGCTTCTTCTGTTTTCACAGCGCCAGCTGCCAGAACGCCCAGCAACAACAACAGTCGCAAAGTAGAGTAGTGAAAGACCGCAAATAAGAAGAGGATGGAGAAATTCGCTAAGCGCTTTCAAATCAGATACAATTTCATGTGCATGCTTCTGCTTCAGCTCCTCACTGAAACCCATTCATTTATTCAGAATCAGACGAAGCGACGTGTCGGTGACAGAGTCAATGTGGTCGTTGTTCTTGTTGTTGTCGTTCAGCATTTAGCTGCAAATGGTTTTGGGATTGTGGCGAACCGCAAATTCCCACGGTTGCCAGAGCCGCACACGCGCTCGCTCGCGTTCGCACTCTTTAAGTCGGGCGCAGTGATCGACTGCCGCTGTTGCCGCTGTTGCTGGTGTTGCTACACATGAAGTCGGGACAGAAACAACGAGTGGAACGACTAAAAAGAGCTAAAAGTGAGAACGACTCAGTTGCCTGTCTTTTTTAGGTTTCTTTCTTGCAATGCGTTTTTTATTGCTTCTCTTGCTGCCGTCCACCCGTTTTGCTCCTGGGTTACGCGTGCGCAATTCCTTCAAAATGCATGATCACACAGATCGATCTTCCGAAATACTTCTATAAAATACTGCGATTCTTCTCTCAGTCTGAATACTGAAACACTTGGATAGTGAGTCACTATTAGTGACACACAGTAGTTCGAGTTACTTGACCTTCATTTGAAGTGATTCGTTGCTGTCTCGCTTGTTTAACTGTAGCTCGAAGTGGATGTGAGCATGATTTGTTCTCTCGTGTTGCATAACTTCACAGAGACAACTTCTCAAACAAATTCGCCCATCAAGCAGCCCATCAAGAAACGGATCAGAACGCGCCACTTCCACCATCCAGCCATCCTACAATTAATCACACGCACGCATTCCAATCTCACGAGTATCACTCATTCATAAATTCTAGAAATCGTGGCGATTTCTGAGGCCGCAACAGTCAGCCACATAAATGCGATTGTTGTTGTTATTGTTGTCCTTGTGGTTGTTTTCATAAGATCGACCAAGTCCGCCACGATCAATACTGTGATCATCATTTGCAGTTGCTCCGAGATTGCTTCTGAAGAAACAGAAAAGCAAACAAACAAAAATTGTCAAAGTTCTTGCAAAAATAAACAATTTATTCCTTTCCTGGCAAGAAGCAAAATCAACAATGAAGCTGAAAACCAAAACTACGAAAAAACAGCAGAAACAAGTTTGCAAAAAATCATCATTCGAAACAAAAATAACAGGAAAGCGTATCGAACACGTTGTTTACACTGAAACCTGAGAACTTTACCAAGAAACTTGCATAAACGGCAGCAGTTTTCAGCTGAATCTAAACACGGAACACAAGAAACCCGCTACGCGTAAATCGAGTGCTCCAATCAATCAGGCAGTCAGTCAGTCCATCAGTCAATCCATTGCCCGCTGGACAGACATGATTTATTCATTCATAACTTGCGTATCTCTGCTTTTGCAGTGGTTGTTGTTGTTGGTGGTGGTGGTTTTCTTGTTGGCTCTGGACGCCTCGCGGAACCGAACTGCTTTGGATTTTCTTGTTTTTCTTTACGATTCAACGATTGGCCACACGTGATGGTCATCGTTTTGGCGTTCGCATCTTTTGATGTTGATGCGATCAGACAAAACAAGTTGACATGCATGAAAACGAACGCGAGCGATCGATCGACGTGTTGCAAGTGTTGATAGCAGAAGCACGCAGCCAAATGAGTCCAGAGTTCATAAGCAGACTCCTGAGTACTCGGAGCCTGTAACGGACGGCAAGATTTTCACAATTGATGGTATTCCTTCGTTACTTTTAAATAGTTCCTTCCCTTTATTCCTTCGTTAGTAAAATAGACGAGCTTCCTAATAGCAGCATGAAGGGCTGAGCTTCAATCCGAAGCACTGACTGAACCATCGGATGAACGTTATAAAACGGTTAAGAAATGCTAATCGAATTCCGAAGCATAGCAATCAGCAGACGGGTTCATAAATGAACGTGGCCTGCCATCAAGCCGGCAACTCAATCGTCGGCTACGGCAGTCAGTCGCAAATCAAAACAACACTTTCTGCTGCTTTCTGTCTTTCTGTTGTTGCTCATGTTGTAGCTTGTGTTGTTGTTGCCGTTGCTACTGCTGCAGCCGATGACATTTTGAGTAGTTTTTTGGTGTCTGCACATAACTTCATCGGTCGGTCGGTCGAACAGGGGAGCGGAAGGGGGGAGGGAGGGTACCCATAGTCACTTATACTCCAAATACACTTCCCCTTCTCGCCACTCGTCTTATACTCGTAGTTAATACGCGCCAAACATCATCCTCATCGTTCATCATCGTGATCATCACCGCAGGCAGCGCAGACGGCCGCCAGCGATCGCTATTAAAGTAACAGCAACAGTAGCACTGGTAACAACAACAACAACAACCATCATAAATATTCCACCTGCTGCTCTTTCCCACGATCGCACTCGTATTCCGTGAAAAGCTTCGCTGTTCGGCGGAGAGCGACTCAGAGCGTTTGCATTGCAGTCGTTCGTTCTGCTTGTTGAGCATTGGCTCTGCTTGCGATGGATCGGAGCGGAGTGGAGTGGGTCGGGTGGGATGGAGTGGAAGGTGTGTGCTTCTGGCGATGGGCAGAACGCCTCTCAATGGTTGCGTGCAGCGTACGTGCGAAAGTTGTGCCCGGTAGTCGATGCTCGGCACGCAAGCGCAGGCTGTTCATTGTTGTTGTTGTTGTTGTTGTTGTAGTTGTTTCGGAGTGTTTTTCTTGTTTGGGTTTGCTTATTATTCGTTTCTTATCCCGGTCTGAAGCGACACGAAAATTTGTCGTTAATAGAGTGTGAGCAAAAAAGAATTACGCGAATGTAGTCAGGCCGCGTTGCTGTTTTATGCGCGCGATTTGCACGCATGCCGCACGAGTTGACGCACGAGATGTCGATCGCTGGGCGCTGGTGACTTTTTGAAAATAAGTTGGTTGTGGCTGCTGTTCTTGTGTTCAGTGGAACTCGTTTAGTTGTGATTAAGTTATAGCTTTAAAATGTTGTTACCCGAACCACCATCTTGACCCATGATGGCAATTCTTTTCGGTTATTTTTTCGTCTTAAAATATTTGCCACTTTTATTACAATATGTATTATAAGAAGACAATATTGAAAAGTAAACAAGATGATGCATTTTAGAGGCCACTCTATTAATCAGGGGCTGTCATAATTCGCGTGTTGTTCATCGTTACATCTCAATAAAAGGAAGGCTAACTAACATGGCTCTGGCCAGCACGCGACGATGTTCACAACTACTCGGAGCAGATCTCTGATGCTCTGCGCGATGTGCATAGAACTGTCCTTTGGCTGTGATGCTAGCAACTCCGCAACAAACCCGCTTTCCGTTTCAGTCATCTGCTGCTGCTGTGTGCTTTCTACGTCCTCCTCTTTTTACCAGCCTCCGCTTGCACTGATTTTCCAGACCGGCCCCCGGAGTCGTTGTCCATTTTTATTTGATGGCATTGTATACATTTTTCGGCAGCTTCAAATTACTTCTGACATTTAGCTTTCCTCTTCTGCCGTTGTTGTTGTTTTTTGCTGCGTCAACAAATAAAAGTACCATAAAACACTTTTGCACGATCAGATAAACTCAGCGGATGTGAATCAAATAAAATTGGATCCTAAAAATAATAAAATCAATGTTTAGATTGAAACCAAAACTGTCGGTGAGTTGTTTATTTGAGGAACTCAAGAGTCTTCTTAACGATCATCATTGAAGTAGGAAAAAAAACAGTTGATAAGGTCGAATAATATTAGGTTTACGATTACTTGGCATCGAACTCAGTGACGGACATACGAATCCCCCGATACAGATAACTGCTCATACTTCATCCCAGAGTAGTTCCGATAACTTCACAAGCTTCATTATAACAGCTCCTTAATAATTGCATGTGATAAAGTGTTGTTGTTGGTGGTGGTGGTGGTGGTGGTGTTACAATGCCACTGAAATTAGTTCCGGTGTTGTTGCTACATCGAATCGCCTTCACCTGCCATCGCCAACATCGTCATTGCTATCATTATCATTATCATTATCGTCATCGCCACCATCATTATTTGAAAGAAATGCTTACGGGGAGCAATTCACATCTTTTCCAAGTTGCTGTGTCTGCTGCTATGATTGTTGTTGTTGTTCTTTTGGTTGCTATGGTTATTTGCCGCTGGTGTTGTTGTAGTTGCTACTTGAAGCCACTGCAACCACTGCAACTGTTGCTCGTGCTACCGGGCACCCAGTTAGGTGGCATCTCCTCGCTGGAATATCGATGAGTTACACACAATGCGGTGCGCGACGATGGGACGTGTCATCGGTTGGGAAGCGACGAGATGCCAAACTCAATGCGATCGTGTTACGTGTTGCCATCTGACATGCGATGCGCTGCGATCGTGGGAACTGTTACGCCAGCAGTTAGATCAGGCAGCGCGCTGGGAGTCAGTAGTTCGTCGTACGAGGATCGTCGTGCGCCCCCAACAAGCACAAAGCTCTCAGGCGACCACAGTGGGCAATCTTGCTGAATTCTTTATCATAAAACTGGTTCACTTTCTAACCGTTCTCGCTCCTCTCTGCTTCTCTCTCTTCAACCACTCTTTCAACAACAATGCTCAAGTATGCTTCACCACCCTGCGCAATGGGTGTCATCTGCTTTGCGCCACTTCCTCCATGGGATCGCCTCCAGCCGATCCGTCGCATTCTCTGGCGTGTCCGCTCTACGCCACACGCTTCAAGTGGCACACATTGTTGCGGAACCACGAAAACAACGCCAAGAAATGACTTAGTTATTTATTTGTTTGCGACTTCCACTAAAAATGAAAAATGGAAAACGATATCGAAATAAAAACACATAAAAAGCGCATGTTTTGCATTTATCGGTGGCTGGTCCGCGTCCACGATCGAGTTTTAAGTGTTACTTTGTTATTTGATGCTTTTCAAAGGCTTCAACAGCCGACCCCGCGGGGGCCATCAACACACACACACACTCACGCATGCCGAAGTCCAACTACACCCCCACAACACACTGAAAACTTTTCTCATTCATACATTAATTTCATTCATAAGGAAGATCGTTCGTCTGCCTCCCTTTCTCACAGCTGGTCAGCTCATCACAGCGCTCATCATTCGCACGGCCAACACTGGATCGCACTCTCGGCGAGTCTCTGCCCATCCCACAGACGTCGAGCTTGACTGATGAGAGCGGCGGCACGCCAGAGAGAGAAAGAAAGAATGACCGAGAGAGAGGCGCGAACTGAAGCCGGGCTCCAAAGTTAAAAATAGTGAACTCCGCCGGGTGACGATCATTTGTAACGTTAAAGTCAACGGATAAAGACGTTAGTTGGTGTTGCCATTTTGATTCTTCTTTGGCCTCGTTTCATTGCTCTTGCGACCGACTCAGGTAGGCTGTGCTTTGGCCATGTCAACAAGTACTTAAAGCATACCTTTCAACAAACTCACTATCGGCAAACGGAACAGTTTTCTGTGCAGTTTTTTAACGTGTTACCAAATACTGAAAGAGCAAAGCAGCTCATGAATCTCTCCATCATGGCACCCAATCATCACTTCGTGCTGAACGCGTTGCCGCTGGAACCGGTTTCCCGTACCTATCAGTACCGCAAGATCATGAAGCCGATGCTGGAGCGGAAGCGTCGCGCCAGGATCAACAAGTGTCTGGATGAGCTGAAGGATTTGATGACGGGAACACTGCAAGCGGTAAGTACTGAGAGTAATCATTTCAAATCTAAAGAAGAGAGTAGATACATTTTCCTCTCAAGAAAGAGCCGCCGTGGGCGTTAACCAACTCACCGTCGTTTTTACCCGTCTGCCTGATTGGCTAAACTGCTGTCTTAGCGACAAAAAACAATGAAATCTTCATTTACATGGAAAAACTTATTGAATTATTCGATACGGAAAACAATCGAATCAATTTTCATTCTAGAAGCCTTATTCTGCCCTTATAATCCCATTCAGATGGGACTCGAACCACGTTCTTGTCTTCAGAACCGTAAGCATGGAATTATTTTTAAATATCTTGCGATATCTTAGATATCTTGTCTTTATGTTGAAAGTTGAAAAATTATGAGAATTAACAGAGGGTGGCTTGACTGAGGTTGAGGGATGTTGAGAAACAGTTTTTGAAGTGTCGTTGTTTTGTATGGAAAGAAACTCACTTGTAGAGAAACGTGTCGGAAAATGTGATGTGTTGCAGCTATCAAAAGAAGAAGAAAACTAGGAGTAACAGCCTTATAATGGAACACGTAATTTACGTTTATCATTCGTTTTGTTTTATGCTTTTTCGTATTTTGTTGGTATTTTGTTTGTTAGTAACGTCAAAAATATAAAAAACTACGAAAACACAAAACAAAACGGGTGTTAAACGAAAAAAGCGTTTATCGTTTATAAGGGCGTAAATCTAAAAACTAACCAGAGAATGAATCTGTGACATTCTCTGTTTGCTTTTTAGATTTACTCTCTTGTCTTATCTTATTTCTTCTTTTTGAAAACCTTTTCGTAAAAGTTACTTCCGACTTTTAATATTACAGTTGAAGTTTCAAGTTTCGGTACAATACGAATATTGGATAGTATAATTGTTGGATTGCTAATTGATAATGTCGTTTTATCAAGAGTCGGTTAATATATCAAAAACGCTTCATGAGGGTTTGTCTTTTACTTTTTAAAATTGTCCACCTCCAGCTATTATGAAAGTATACGTTAATAAAAGGGTAATAAGGCAATAATAAAGGCTCTGAACTTTTTCGACCTTTCGAGGACATTCTTTCGGAGGAAAAGATATTCCGTAATATGTTGGTCCTGTCCTTCATACATATTGTAAATACATCGTAGCAGTTATACATTATTTAACCACTTTCAAATGTATTTCTTCTTAGTTACTGAATACATCTCCTGCTGAGTTATTCTACGAATCGTTTCCTTCGAAAATATAGCGTCTAAAACGAAATCATTGTTTGTACATCTACTATGCTCAAGCATATGAAAGTCGCCTCTGGCCGACTGTAGATTTCGACCGTTATTCTCTGCTTTGCCCTGTTTAATGTGTTTTATTTGATACTTACTCGTATATGTTGTTTGCATTTTTAGGACGGCGAAAATGTCTCCAAATTAGAAAAGGCCGACATCCTGGAGTTGACGGTGCGTCATCTGCACCGCTTGCGTGAACATAACGCGTTATTCTTGGCACGGACGAATGTGATGAGCTCTTGCAACTACAGTCGCTGTGGCAACAACAACAGCCACAACAACAACTCACTCAACATGGAGAAATTCTGGGCAGGATTTCAACACTGCGCCGCTGAAGTCTCTCAGTTTCTTAGCAAATACGATCGCAATATAAGCGGCGAGGTAATCAAACATATCGCGAGTTACATGCCAAATCTGATGGCAGCAACAACAGCAGCAGTTGCCAGCGAGATGACAACAGCGACAACGAATTACCAAAGACAAGCACCAGGAACTGGGACTGGAACTGGAATGGGCCCCATTCGTATGCATGCCCAGCCCAGAGAAGGTCAATCGAAGGTCAAGTTGGAGCCATACGCCAGGCAGCGACATGAGTTTGATGCTGTTTGGCGACCTTGGTGAGGTCTACAGGTCAAGTGAGGACGTAGTGGACGTGGAGGACTCTGTGTCTGAAGAAAGCGGAGGGGAGCAGTGAGCTCGAGTGTGGAAGCAACGTTTAGCTTAAGATTATGTTTTTACTCTCTTCACTTGCTTTCTCCCTCCTTATAATGTAAATATTAATGTTCAAACCATCAAATTTCTTTAAACCGATTTAAAAATAGCTTATCGGATATAGCTTTAAACTAAATATTAGCGTACTTTAAAAATGGTTAAACATTAACATGAAAACATTGATTAATAATTGCATTTGAAGCAACTCGAATTGAAATACGTATCGATTGATTGATTGGCTGGCGCTTTAAAGGACCCTCTGTGACTCCCTACCAAATTATCAACCTCATCGTAGATCTTATGTATAAAATAAGATTAATTGTATTAAATAAGTAGTCAGAAACGATTGAATATGTTTTAAGGATATTTTATTAATACATTTATAATGTAATAAAATCATATTTTATATTTCTTATAGGCGACAAAAATTTAGTTTTATATCGCGCTCTCTCTGAACTATCCGAGTCCGTCTGTTAAACTTACTGACCTCGCTTCCGTCACCAGATTATTCCTTCCTTATAGCCTTAAATGTTTCTTCTCGCTCATTTCTTTCTTTCAACCTAAAAAGTTACAAAGCTTTCAGCTTCCTTGATTGCTTTATCTAACCTCAAGCTGAATACAAAATAAAAATAGATACCATCACTTCGTTGCCAACGCAAGTTACCCGGAGGCCAGCTTTTGTTATCCTCCCTCACTTTTTGGTGTTGCCACAGGTTAAGCTTGCTATTTGAAGTTCTTTAGGAATTTTCATTCACAAAGCTTTTTTCTGTCGTTGAAAGGCCTTCCTTCACGTTCGCTTGTTAACAACTCCTTCGGTTCCATTCGATTCGATTGAGTAGCCTTCAGCTACTCAGTCCTTTGAAAGTCCACTCTAGCCAAACTGGACAACTTTTAGACCTCTGCTGTCAGCAGCGGAAATGAGCGACAATAGTTGAAGTTTCTGAATTGACAACCGTTTTGTCGGGTTCCAGTGTTGACTGATAAAGTATCGTATCACTCGCAATGACATCATATAAAACTGAATGATAAGAATGATCAAATATATGAGCACCATCCCTGAATGGTCAGAAATAACCTTTTAGTAGCACTCATTCGATGGTGACTTATGACGTTTTTGGTGCAATTCCCTGCTTAAAGAGTCATCTTCCGAAATTAACCCGAATTCCGCTGAACTGAAGATGGGCTCTTTCAATTCTGAAGCCTACCGACGTCCTCGATTGGCCGTGGAAGGAAGAATGAGAAGTGAGTTCCATTAAGAACATATTCTCTATTTCATTCCAAGGTTTATTTTGCTATACAGCACAGTGATTATTTCATAAACCAAATAAAAGCATTTCTTCAAAATCCTTAATTGAAACAATTGTTTTGCTATGTTTGAACCTGAATTTGATTCGGTAGTTTGATTTATATTTTAATTTATTGTTGATCTGCAGAAAGATACAAAAACTATGAAACGGAGTATATAAATAATTATACTAAACTTAGACAATTTCGACGAAATAGTAATTTAACAATGTTTTTATGTAATAATGTATTGTAAATAAACATGATTTATACTGAATACGTTGGGTATTTTATACTTAAACTTTCACTCGCATTTTTTATACTTTTACCTCTTGATTTAAGAGTAAATAATGTGGTTAAATGAAATATTAATTTCATTGTCGAAGTAAATCGATTTTACGCAAAAAGTTGCCTAAAACTGCCCTTTATTTCGAAATATGTCATTAATTATTGAGTAATTCTTTATTTATTTCTTTTTATTGTTTATATTTTACTTTTTTTATATTATGTCTTACTATATGTTTATAGGACTTAATTTTCCTGGCGTATATTTCATAAAATGCTTTTATAAACTTTTTTAATTTGTTGTTTCCTTTTTTTAATTATTTTGTTATATTTGACGATGTTAATTGAATAGGATTACTAATGTTGTTTTACAAATAATATTGCTTAAAATAATCCCATTTAATTTAAGTCATTTCTTCATTACAATTACGTTTAATTTATTACAGTTCTTATGAATGTTTCCAAACGATTGAAAAACCAAATTTTTATAATTAAAATTAAAGCTCAACTGGCAACCTGATTTTAAAGTAATTATTTAAATTTAGAGTGTGTTCGACTTAATACGTTTTCCAAGCCAATCAACAAAAGTAAAGTGAATCTAAAAATCGTAGTGTTTTAACATTTTTATTTATTAGTACTACATTTTATCGGAATAACATTAGATTTCCATTTCAATGTTACACTTTAATTTCATATAAAATTTCATTTAGAGTATTAATATCAAATTCGAATTCCATATTAAATGTAAAAATTTAATATGTGCATTTGTAACTCTAAATAGTAAATATTTTATTATTTTGAAACACGTTTATTTTATTTTCAGTATTGTTAATAAATTTAAATAAAGGCGTATAAATATAATTGTCAACTTTCATGTCAATACCAACGAAGCTTGAGTAAAATATTTCAATTATTGTATTTTTCCCGTTTAATGGTTTTCTTTTTTATGCTTTCATTCCCTTTATTGAAATAGTTTACAATATTTATAACTAACAATAAAATATCTTCGGTGTTTTTTTGTTCTTTTTCATTGTACGAAATTATGCACTATGTATTCTCTGTATATAAATTGTACTATGTACAATACATAAGCACGTATTTATAATATAAATATTGTTTTATTATCTTTATTTTCTTCGTTTGATTTAGCAAACCTTCCACTGAAACATTCTCACGTTATTAATTAATTAGTTTAAGCGCTAAATTTGTTGATTGTTGCAGCTACAGTTTCTTAGTTAAATTCTCTTAACCGGCAATTTTAAGTGCTCTTTTCTTAGAAGAACTACTGTGAGGGCGAAAGGCATGAACGAGTATTTTAAGCATATTCAAAGTTAGTTAATAAGTTATTTTAATCGTTTTCGTAGCTTTTTTTCAATATTACGCATTATTCAAATAGTTATTAAGAATTTAATAGTATGTATATAAAATTCTAAATAGTATATTCTCAATTAGTATATAAAATTTATTTGTATACTTGTATAATTTAAATTTGCTTCTAAAAGACAAGAACAGGGAAAAAAGAGATAGTTTCATAGCATTTTTGGAGAACTGAAATGTTGTCTTCATTCGGGAACTAAAAACGTCCAAACCGAAGGATGGAATTCATTCCAAAGGTTGTTTCAGAGAGAGGAACAAAATAAAATCATCATCCACAAAACGATGTCTTCGATTTTGGAGAAATGGTCTTTTGGAAGAGAACCAAGTAGCATAACGGAATATTTTAAAAGATCATAAAAACGAATGCCAGACAACTCGGATTTCGAATGACAAAAGTGCCCAGTAACAACCTCAAAATCGGAATCAGCTTCGAAACAGTGTCGAAGAAGCATCGTAGCCTGGTTCAGATTCGAATCATTTCGCAGTGTTTTTATTATTAAACAGGAGATATACGAAATTTCAAAACAAAACTGTTATGTAAACATCGCTCTGAAATATGAAATTTCTTTTTGATACTTGGGATATACGAGTATTTTCCCCATTTTCTGTTTATATTACTTGAATATTTTTATAATTTGTTCACATTTTCTATGGCTGCGTCTGTTTATCTTTTATATTTATCAGAGAATTCGATTTCACATAGATTCAGATTTAAGTACCTTTTCCTAACTGAATGCATTGTGAAATAGTAAGGAGAATAGAAATCGAGGTTAGCTTCCAAAACTGTTGTAGGAATGTTTTCACATAATTTTATTCCAGTGCTAACGGTAAAATATACAAAACGGAAGCAAAAAACAAGCATAAAGACAGAGCAAATGAAAATACTATCGATTTTTTAAATAATAATATTAGATGAAAATGATAGCTTTTTTTTTTTCAAATTGCTTCCAATGACTAAAAATTACAATATTGAAACAAAGGAGAAATACAATTTTATGCACAGAATTAAGCAGTCTTTATAATGGCGCCAAGCAAGTAGATCGAGAAAAATATCGTCAAAACAAATCGTAGATAAACAAAGTTAAAGAAGTTGGGACTAAACGATTACTTGCTAGAGTAATTAGTAATCAAGTGTTTACAATGTTGTTAGTTTGGATTTTAAGCTACGATGTTCAATACTCTTAATAAATACAGTGTGTCATAATTTTAATAAGTAAAAATAAAGCTGAACCACATATAAAAGAGAAATTATTTTAGTGTGGTGATTTATAAAGAATTCTTTAAGAAGGGGCGGGCGTGAAGTGGACATGAATACACGAGCTTGGTTGCAGTTCTTTAAAATTTCTATGTATTTGATGTCAAAGAGAACGGAGTGGAGAACAAGAAAAAGAAGAAGAAGAAGACGAAGAAGCAGAAGAAGATTAAATATATTTTAGGTGTACATATGTATGTGTGTGTGTTTTTAGGTGATATATTGTGTGTGTGTGTGTGTGTGAACGTGGATTTCAAGTCAGAAAGTCAAAGCATCAAATAATTTCAAAGTTTATGCAAAAGTTTTATATTTTATACTTTTTTATTTGCATATAAAATAAATAATAATCGCATCTTAGATCACGCTGTAAACGACGTGTGTGTTTTATTTAAGCTTCTACGATTTCATAATAAATTCCTAGTATAAAAAGCATGCGTATAAAATCTAACTTCAAATAAAAAACATTCCATATTTCGATTTTGAAATAAACATTCCTGGTATAAATGAGTTATTATAAATATAAATGAATATAAATTAAATATTTCACGCCTGATAATTTGAGGCCCCTCTTAAGGAGCCTTCTCTCCATTTGAGGGTCCAGCATCGGATATTATATTCTGTATGCACTGTAAAAGGTAGTTACTTTATTTGGATCCCAAAGAAGTATTTCAAAATAAAGCGAAAAATTCTCTTTCTGGGAAAATTGAATTGAATGGATTTCGTGCTAATATTTAAAGTTTGCGAAAGTGAAATGCGAAGTGCGTTTTTGTATTTAAGTGAACGTTGTGGAAAAATACTTTGAATACTGGTACTTGAAAGTAGAACAACGAGGGAAGAGTTAAAGAAGAATTGCAGTTTTTCTTAGAAAGTATTTAAGAGACCTCGAGAGGTTTTCCGGCCACTTTTTAAGAATATTTATTTTTCCGATTTTAGTTTAAGACTGCTATACTTTTGGCAACAATGTTCTTAGGCCGTGTTTTAAAATGAAGTTTATGTGTTCAGAAAATGCAAACGTGAAAGCGTGAAATGAGCTTCAATTAATGCTGGGTTTTTTTCATTCGAATGTTTTAATAACGTGTGTAAATACGTCGCATAAAGAGTGCATTTAAAGTGCATCTAAAACACATGAAGCGAGGCTTTCAACTGAAATTTGTTGACATTTCAAATGTCAAAGCGAAAGCTCATAATTAAAGAGTAGTAACGAAGCTCATAATTAAAGAGTAGTAACGAAGAAAAGGAAAAGATAACAAAGCAAGTTCAGCAACAGGCGATGCTTAAAGTGAGCGAGTGAAGGAAAAAAAAATGTTCTGCTCTACGAGTGCTGAATTTAGGTTCACTACAATACTTAAATTTTCAGTCTGTATTTTTAGAAATCTGTTTCCAAGCTTACATTTTTTCAATTTAGAATCCCTCCCTCAAATCAAACTCTTTTACTTTACCACTTATTCTCCATGCATTTCCGCAATAATTTTAATTTTCAATCGGATTTGAAGGGCATCAATTTGTTCCAGGAACTTATTTCTAATCGAATTGTTTATTTTAGTTGAAGAGATTTTTAAATGTAACAATGAAAGTGTAACACTGAGCTTATGTGGCATTCAAATAGTTTTGCTTTTTGGTAGCTTTTAATTAATTACAAGGGTGTGTTGAAGTGAAGTTGAATAAACGTTAACCATCACCGTCATTTCATAGATAATGCAAAGCAAAAACAAGCGTTACTGCAGTTTTTAATCTAATTCTATATTTTAAGTGTATTTTAAATTCTCAATTAAGTTAAGCAAGTTGGTGTTTTTCATGGTGTTGGTTAGTTAGGAGTCCGGGTTTCTTTCCAATTATATAAGCATGGGCTGTTTATTGCAATAGTCCTTCATAAATTCTGAAGTTTTGAGAACTTTGAAGTGTTTAATTTGCATCAGATTTCAACAGATTTACAGGAAGTTAAAGGGACCTTCAAAACTCAAACCTCGGAACCTGAGACTGAGACTGAGAGTCGAGAAGGATCGATTTAACTGCGGAGTTCGACCTGGCAATAGTACCGTACTGAAGCTAACCAGATCTCATGTATGTACATGCAATACGTAAATAAGTGGATGTCAGTGTAGGTGTGGGTGTCTGTGTGTTGTTCTCCAACGTGACTTCGATCGGACTTTTCGATGCTTTCGTGGCGCGTCTTTGCATCAGACGAACTCTTGTGCTAATCAGTGGATTGTGTTGGTGTGTGTATCTGCTAAGTTTGAAAGAAATTCGATTTACGGTTCGAATGTCAGTTAGTCTGTCTGTTTATCTTTCTGATTCTGGAATGAAGTAATATTGTTCAGCGTCACTTGACCCGCTAATCTTCTCCAGAACGGAACTAAGACTCTTTTGGTTAATCACCACCTAAACTTAACGCCTGAACTATACGTGGATCAGCTTTACTACCCTCCCGAAATTCCTCCAACGTCAAGCGATCGTCGTGATTCTTATCCATCTGATCGAATATCTTGTCAACTCGTTTTTGCGGCGTGTTTTCATCCTCCGTTTGCGGCTGCTGTCCCTGTTGAAAAACCCAAAGAAACAATTAAAACTGTAAATTGAATAAAATGGAAATATTAAAACATAAAAGTACACGTAATTTATTGTCTCTGCCAAACTTGTGAATATTTTTAGTGCAACCACGGGTATTTATTTACTTGTGACCACACCCGGGAATGGGTTCTAGAGCTCCAGTGGAGTCCATTTTATCGAACAGGTGTGTTGGGAATTCGACCTACTTGGAGAACTATGGTGGATCAAACACAGTATAGGGGGCAACGTAAGGGCTGTTGAATTGGCGCGAATTTTCGAAATACTTGTGCCATGGAGTCCGGAGTCCGATATCTGTAGATCATATCTGGAAAAGCCAGAGACCTCAGATCACTACTTGGGCCTGTCCGCCTTTCTGCGGGGTGAGCTTACATATGTATTTACAATGGGCTCAACATACTAGGTACCGACCTTTTTAGGTAAGGCATCGACGTGTCCTCCCAAAAACTATTCTCTCTCTTCACTCCCTCCTTCCTTCCTTCCTTTCCTATGGTGCTGCACAATGGGCCAGACAAACGAATGCCTGGAAGTATTGACTGATAAGGGTTGCATTCATATATACAATACAACTGAATATATTGTCTATAGACTATGCACTAAGCTTGCTCTAAAGGGTCTTCTTTTAAAAGCTGCAGCATTTGGAACGGAAAGTTGTCTTATCCACATAGACAAACGACTTCAAGCACAGAAGGTGGTTCAACTTCCCACAACAACTCCATGGTTTCATCGGCAGTATGGCATGTAGCACCAAGGAGCTGCTAATCATGACCATCACTCACGGTGAGATATGTCTATGGTACAAATATACTACACATATTTTTGAAAAAAATGCGTCATCTGACGGCGGAGGGGGTTAGATTCTGTACGAATTATTAACTGATTGAGTGTGTTCAAATTGGAAGAGGCTTCCAATTTTGCCTTCCAACTTTGGCCCAAACTTCTTCGTACTTGCCGATTGATACGCAACAATAATTGCTATTGTTACAGTTATTGTATGTCTATAAAACGTATTTATATGCTTTCGAATAAGTATACTAACCACCATCTGATAAATCGCATCGACGATGTTGTACATCTCCTCGCGAGTTATATATCCGTCATTATCCACATCGTAGAGTCTGAATGCCCCTGTATTGAATATGTGATTGTAAGAGAAGCTAGAGATTACCCAAAACTATAGAAATAACTTCAACTCAGTTTATTGGACCCGCAATAAAATTGCCAGTATTGTTCTCAATAAACCGCGCAGAAGATTTAATTTCGGAAACTTACAGTGTAGTTTTTCGTCTAGATTTCCACGCGATGTAATTGAAAGCGCTCGGATGAATTCCTCGAATTCGATGGCGCCATCCTGTAAAAAAGAAATGCGAAGAAGCACAGGAAGAGCAAAGAAGAAGAGCAAACAAAGGAAAAGAAGAAAGAACAAGGAAAATAAGAGCACGCAAAGAAGCCAGACAGAAGTCCACAGAAAATAACAGCAAAATAAAATAAAGCAATAAAAACGAGAACAAAACGAACGCGAACATTAAATTGTGTTATGTTTCAAAAATTACAAAAAAGTTTTAAAATTATTCTCATATGAATTCAAATTCGGGGAAAATTCGTAGTCGATTACATGAAACTTACATTATTTTCGTCGAAAACGCGAAAAACGAGCGATGCGAATTTACTGGGATCTCCTTGAGGGAAGAACTGTTTGTAGATCTTAATAAAACCCTGTAAATAGAAAACACAAGAGCAAAAACAAAAAACACGAAACCCAGGCAAAACACCATCAAAACAATAAGGATAACAACAACAAAGCAATAATGAAGATATCAAAGTGACATACAAGGAGGGCAACAATTTAAACACTCAGTATTTGTAGTTGTTGTTGTGGTGGTTAGTATGTAAAAAAATTAAACGTAAAATTTCATGTATTGTCACATTGGTTTGTATTACATTAAAGTTGTTTTTATTGCCACAAGACACAAACAGTCGCCGTCGCAGTTCCAATAATCGAAGCAGAAGCAGCAACGCGAGCACAAAAGAATTGCACATGTTGTTGTAGCATACGTTTAGGCGCGTCAAAGCATCAGTTGTTGGTATTTTTATGGTTCATGTTGTGAGCAGCAGCACAGCAAAAACAGCCCCCAGACGATTCATACAACAACAAAAATGCGAAGAAAATGAAAACAAGGAAAGAGAGAGAGAAAGAGAGGGAGAGATAAATAAGATATTAAGGAAAATAGTGTTTAATATAATTTTTAATGTATATTTGTTGAACTTACTTGCTCGGTGAGTAAACCATTTGGACAGTCTTTTAGAAAACCTTTGTGCCTGTGAAAAGAATTTATAAAGAAATAGAAAGAGAGACAGAGTTTAAAGTGTTATGTATGTTATGTTATTTAATATTTGCCAGTGAAATAAATAACTAATTCGAAATACAGCTTATGTTCAAATCTTTTCCTGTAGACATTTACATTTTTGCTCCTATTTGCTCTGTAAAGCGCTCTACTCTTTCTCTGAAATCCGAATAATTTTGACTCCCCGTAGGAATTCCTATCATAATGTAAGCTACCGAAAAGCTCAGCTTAAGCTGCCACTCCCATCAGCTTCATGCTTCCCTTCATTCGAGAAACACGCATCTAGGAGTTTCCACGATGGAATGCTACCGTGTTTAGTGCCAACTCGATCGAAATACGAGCAACAGAAAAAAACGAACAAACCTTTGTACGACTACGACTACAAAAAAGGAGAACAAAAACGCAACTCTTATTGATGTGAATTGTTTTTATATAATCTTTAGTTTTTTCAGTTTCCATTTTCAATGTTTCCTTAGTTGAAGTTTCGCTACAAAACCAAAGATTAAAACTTTTTCAATTAATTCCTATTTATATATAAATACTCGTATGTACACAATAAACACCGCGTAGTTGTTTTCCACTATTTTTTACAGTAGTTACTTAATTCTTCACTTAATTCTTTCCTAGTGTTTCTACTTAGAGTTGCTGCTTTTTTTGTGAGTTGGTTTTCCGTTTTTATAGTAAATAATGTAAAGGGCATTGAAGAAAGGATAGTGGAAAACAGCTAGTCCATTGCACGGATATTCACTATATTCTTATCTGAGAGTCCCCTTACTTGAATACTAACTTAAGTGGTAAATTCACTTACTTATGCGTTAATAATTCCTTACCATTGTCTGATTTCCTTTTCTGTAACTGTAAGAAAGAGAGAGAGAGAGGGAGAAAAAAGAGCGATGAATTTAATAACTTTTTTCTACAACATCTTATAACACACTTTACTTAAATTATAATGGATACAACTTGAAACAAATGCAATTACATGGGGATGTCTTTGAAACGTGTTACCAACATATTTTCCTAGT
This sequence comes from Myopa testacea, assembly GCA_949629155.1. NCBI lineage: Eukaryota > Metazoa > Arthropoda > Insecta > Diptera > Conopidae > Myopa > Myopa testacea. The sequence continues at coordinate 21,131,995 of OX451345.1, forward strand.
TAGCAAAGATGCTTCAACCGAACTGAACTTTGTGAACCCAAAGCTTCTTGCCTCACTAACCTCAGTAACTCACTTACTATCTCTCTCTAACACTAGTGAGTGTCAAACGCATACACACACACACACACACACACTTCCTCTGTCCCCCTCACGCCCTTCTCAAGGCACCACACTGCCCCTAGCATATTTACGATGTCATCAAGCGTAAAATAATTTCAACATTCAGCCATCATGTTGGCCTAAAAATATTCCTCGAAAGGAAAGGTTGCCACCTTCAACGACTGCGATTATTTCTTATTCTGCATTTTATTCCTCTTTCCGTCCTCATGGATGTTTGCTTTTTTCCGGCTACTTTTATTTCTCGCTCTCATCCTCGGATTCGTCCACGACTTCCTTTAACTCCTCGCCCTCGTCCTACTTGGAGGATGTTCGTGTGAGAAAATATAAAGCACAAAATATTGTAGTTAAGCAAAAAACATCCGCAGGCGGTGTTCCTTTCACCAGCTGTCGACACCATTTTGAGTTGCCTTTTTATTAAAAATAATAAGTCATTAAATGCGAGTTGTTGATGGTCTAACTTAACCTATGTTAAGTTACTGAGGACCGACTTCAGTTCAGGTCTGCTATTAAAATTTCTAAAATTACTCAAATTTAGAACAACGGTTTTTAGTTTTGAACAAAGTTCGATAACTTTTTTTAACACTGAAATTTTTAAGTTTAATTACAGGCTTTAACTAAATCAAACATTTAATTAAAACATTAAAACTTGAAACTTGAAACTATCATTAAGGTTATGAACTCGTTTCTAAAATTTGTTTTAAATTTCTCATAAACTTAAAGTAAACAATAGAACTCTGTTTCCTTAATAAAAACTCTTCATACTTCGAGATTAGGGATTCATTTAACAATTTTGCAAACTTATCGCACATGAAAAAACACGTCACTGGAAAAGAGGAGGAAGCGGAGGAAAACGACGTTTCTTGATTATATTGTAGCTTGCATAAATTCCTGCATATGCGAATCGGGTGGAATATCGGTGGATCCTTGTGATCCTTGTGTTGCCAACGCTGAAGGAATTTTATACCGTTGTGGTTCCACACGTTGTGGTGGAAGAAGGAGACTTACGATGCTTATCGCTATCACTGCTTATACTCGTAATGGTAAAGTGAGCTCACCTTCGGAGTCGTAAAGGAGTTGATAATCCAACTGTGCCCAAACAAAATGGTCGTGCTCACAAGCCACAACCCACCCACTCTCTGACCTCGGCACTCTTTACGTTTACTCGCTGCATCATCGTAATCAACAACAACACCAACAACAAAAGCAACAGCGGAAGCCAGCAACAGTGCGAGCAACAACGATAACAGCTTCCACTGAAATCTTCAGCTTTAACATGGTGCACCACAGCAACAACAACAACTGTAGACGTTGTAAAAATAACTATGAAAATTAATTTTTATCGCTCATTTTATAGTTGTACAGTGTTGGTGGTGTTGTTGTTGTTGTTGTTGATGCTGGAGCTGCATCTGCATCTGCTCCACACCGGAAATTCCGCATCAGGAAAGATGGTGAAAATAAGGATCGCCGCATAACGAATGACGTGGAAAATTATGATAGAAAAGAGGAAATAAAAAGTTGGCTGCAAAAAAACGAAGAAATTAAATCGCCTGATTTCAGTGCCTTGATGGCCTGAAAACTCGCCTGAAAACTGATGGCTTTAAAAACAGAATGAGGTGACCAGGTGTTGGTTTTTAGAGTTGGGCTTTATGCCGCCCAATTTTTCCTGTTGGTACAATAATAAATGCTCAGCATTTACGAAGCAATTAGCTTCAATTTAAATCCGCTTAATCCCATGGAGATTCGTGGATCTGATATGTAGATAGGTTGATACCTTACCTTACCTTATATCTTAATACCTTATTTAGGTTAGGTATTTTTCCTTACATATTTATATTTTTTATCCTTTTATATTTTTTGAAGAAAATACATAACTGTCTGCGTTCAGTTCTCTACAATAAACCTTGAGTTCAATGAAATTCTGTATGGAAAACTGAAACAGCGGAAACATCTGCACACAATAAGAAGTGGAAGAAAAACTTTCTCAACCCAGCTCGGGAGAATTTTCTGAGCGATTGACTTTCCTCAGAGCTAAGATGATATTAAATGTATACGGACAGCTGAGTTATTGAGCCTTTTTAAATTGATTTTTGAGTCAAGAAAGAATTGTACATTTTAAAGCAAACAAAATGTCACTTTCCTTGCTTTAAACATCCTTTAAATGACCATTTTTGAGGTTAGTTAGCAAGTTCCTAAAACGAAAGAGAGAGAGAGCGAGATCCGGAGAGAGAGTTTTTGTACTTTGTAGTTCTCTGCTCCGCGTACTCTGCTCGGACGTGTCTTTAGTCACCTCAGATCTGGAGCTACTCGTAGAAACCTGAGTTTTTCTACAGCATGCCGAAGACGTGTCACAAGAGAGGGAGAAAAGCGAGTGAAGAGAGGGTAAAAACATGTTCACACACACTTCTGTGTATAGAATCCATGGGTCACGGAGTTAAACTTGGAAGGAGTGGCTGCCCTTTTAACCTGCAGATGGGAGAGAAATTTAATGCTACTAGAGAAACATGCTCATGTTCATGCTTTCTCTTCTATTTTAGTTTTCATCAAAGCTTGAGTTCAGTTTCTTGCCATTTCAGATGTTCATCTGATCAGGTAAAAAAAGTAAAAAAGCAACCCCTGATGTTTTTGTGAAGTTCTCTAAAAGGGGAAGCTAATTTAAACCCAGGACAAAAGGTATTGAAAAGGAAAACAACAACAAAAAATACTAATCAGAACGTAATGAAAACTTAAAGCGGCGACTTGTTTAAACGTTTTAATTAAGATCTCTTCAAATAATAATAATAATAATAATAATGTACATAGGACTAATTACGCTAGTAATGAGCCCATAGCTAGGTGTTTACACTTATGCAATAGTTTTGCACATATTATTAATCTCAATGTTAATGAGGCTAAATTTAGATTAAATTTATTTACTCTTTTTAATTAGTTTTAGGAATAGTCTGTAAGATTGTAAATCGGTAGATGGAAATAAATAAATAAATAAATAAATAAATAAAAAAAGTTAGCAACAAAATTTAAAACAAAAAGTAGGAAAAAATAAATAATTTAATTGATGTGGGAAAGAGTACGAGCACACAATTAAAGCACAACCACGAACTTTATTTCGCCCGAGTGAATCAACCAGGGGAACATCGACAACAACAACAACAACGTAAAAGAATGGGACCGAACTACTAATTAATTTCTCGGTAGCGTTTTTTCCGTTTGCTGCTACTAGAAGGAGGAAATGGCTGCAAAGGTTTCAAGGCGTTGCCACCTTGTGAGAAAAGCTTTTTATTCAAGGAAATCTTTGGAGTCTTTAAAAATAATAAAATTCGATAAATTTGTCAGCTCATTTGTGAACTCTTTTGCTTACAAATTTTATTTGTTTAGCGCAGAACCATAAAAACGCCGACATAATAATAAGTGGTAGCATTGCCGTTCTTAATCCTGTATTTACACTCCTCATCTACCCCTCAGCGTATATCATTGCTCATTGATGCAGCAGAAATAAACTAAAATTTCGACTGCAAAAATCTCTCAAGATACACGGAAACATTTCTAAACATTTGCAAACAGAAATCAGCAGCTAATAATAACAACAAAAAACAACTACAATATACAACAACTACATGAGAAATAACAACACAAACAACCACAACCATACAACGGCACGGGAAAACCATACAACAACAACAACAATCGAACAATAAATAAATAAATAAGAGGTAAGAGAAAAAGATGAGACACACAGAGAAGGAGAGGCAGAGAGGGAGAGAGAAATAGATAAAAATAAATATACGGTCACAATAGATACTTTCGTACAAAAGCAACATCAACAGCTAAAAGTTACCATTATTGTTGTTGGAATTATACAAACAATAGTTTTGTTAGAGGGGTGAAAAAGAGATGGCCAGACAGAGAGGAAAAGGGACCGGGAACAGAGAGAAAAGGTATCTGAAAAATCTTTCGTGAGCAAGTTTTACTGCCAAAAAGTAAAACAAACAACATGAGCAACAACAAGAAAATTACAACCAAATACCAAAACCTTTAAAATACCAACAATAAAAAAACAACATCAATAGAGAAACAACAACAACATGAGCAACAACCATAACTCAAAAAATATGGCATGAGTTTCTGATTTATGAGCCTCGAAATATTCTGAACACTCGCCAGGAACACGAAATCAGTAACCGCAGCAAAGCAGCATCTAATAATGCGTGTGTATGCATGCTCGTTCTCCGTAGAATACCACGGCAATGAGCGAGAGAGCAGGAAAGAGAGCGCTGGTTAGGGTGTTAGTGAGAAATAAGGTGGGAAGATGTTCAGAACATCACGAATCACGCATGAAAGCTTCTAGGAGGTTCGAAGGAGAAGAAGAAAACGGAAAAGGAAACAGGAGAAGATGGAGAACAAGAACATGACGATACAACTTGCAAGAACTTGCTTCTGGTATGTATTTATTCATGACGATCATGATTATTAAGATTTTCTCAATATCTGAAGCAATTATTTTTATTATTGTTAGCAATACCAGTGAAAAGATTAATAATGGTGTAGCCGATGATGGTTATGTTGTTTTCGAAGTACGAAAAGTATGAGAGAGTTCTTGAGAGAGGAATACACAGGCACACAGAGCGGGTATTCGCCAGACTTGGATTCTACCATAGAATGCACTGGGTTCTTCCATGCACTCAGGGAAAAAATCCTTTGAATTTAAACCATTTTCCACCAAATAGAGATCATACTCCTTGTTAATCGCCTATCGTGTTAGCTTTACAGATTGTGTCATTCATCTCATTAATTGAAACAATTTGTTCATAGAAACGAAATCAATTAATATTTATTGAATAAAATTACAAAACATGCACTTCTTTTAGTTTTAGCATTAAAGTTAAATCAATACATATTCAATTCATGATATTGATGCTGGCTTTCAGCTGGCAGCACTCAGAATTGTTCTTGTGGTAGGTGCTGTCATTTCCGCTGCTCATTCCAGCTGCAGTTATTTCAACTTTACCACGAACTGCACGGTGTGAGTGTGCGTGTGCGTTCCAACACTTGTGCTGTTGCTCTCTCGAGAGCAAAAAGGATCACTCACTCTCAAACTCAACCACGTCTAACTACCCACGCAACACCCACACACACACATCACCGCTACTCATTCAAATGCCAGAGAATGACAGAGCAATTATTTTATCTAGAAAACACAACCCACAAGAAATACGTCACAAGAACGAACTGTTTAAAGGGATCTGTTCTCGTTGCCATTTTTTACCCCTTGATGTGAGTGCTTTTGACTTGTAGTTCTCAGCGTCCGTTTCTTTAGCTTCCTTTAGCACATTCTCCTTTTTTCTCTCACTCTCTCACTCCATTCTTCCGTGAAAAATCATCCATCAGCGAACATTTTAAAGAAACATTTTTCTTATTTACTGAGTGCACAAGAATGTGCATTAAAAGAAACCACTCCCTGAGAGAGAGTTCAATTTTTATATTTCCTTTGCTTTTATATTAGAAGTTGTCTCAGTAAAGAAGAAGAAGAAGAGGAAGACAGCAAAAATAACGAGCCATCAAATTGAAATTCATACGATGTTGTAGATGGTCTCCATGTCACGTCATGTCACGTTACTCGTAGTGCACTCAACATTTCATGCTTTTCAAAACTAACAGCGCAGCGAACATTTTATTAGGAGAAATACGAAAATATTCTTCAATTCACGATTCAATCATGTTGGCAATAATAAAAGTTCCCTTGGAAAAATATTAAAAGTTCCGAATTTCTGTTTTGAAAAATAAAATCGAGGGCCATTATAAAGCCTAAAGGGAAAAGGAATCAAAAGAGAGAGCCGTGACTAAAGACTCTTTAAAGATTAAAAGACTTTTGCTCCAAATTATTCCACAGAATTTCTTGGAAAATCCATAAAATCTCTTAAGCATCCTTAATATAGACGTCGTGTCGTGTTGCTCATAAAATGCTGCAGCGTTTATTGAAGTTTCATTGCCTCCACGAGTTTGTGGCTCAATTTATTGGCTTTTCTTAAACGTGCCAGAGTGAGCTTCAGTTAAAACTATAACAATATTTTGGCAACGCAAGGACGTAGGAGGTGCAGAGGTGGAGCGGTGTTAACCTTAATACATGCACATGCCACGCATACTTACATCAGCACACACACACTACAGAGTAACACAAGATTAACTTAATTTCTCCTCTCTCGAGCTAAAAACATAGAAAACTGAAATTGTATTTAAATTTAAGCCGTTCAAATTAAGTATTTTCAGAACCCCAACAGTTTATTAAACAATCTGTTGCGACCGCAAGAAAGACTGTAATAAGAAAGTCATAAGAAGCAGGAAGAAATAACATTTGTAATGTTTTTTTTTTTATATTTCTTTAATAAAGTGTGGGATATTCAGTATTAAATTTATGATGGGGAATAATCTCTCTCTTATGTTGCACTTAAACAAACAACGCCTAAAACTATGCAATGAATTTCTGCTCCGCCGCTTGCCGTGGGTTTTTTTTTGTTGTGCAGGTTAGCTAGTGTTATAGTTGTTCTCCTTCATAAGGATTTCTACAGCTACAAAATAACAACCACAACAAATAACAAGAATCACACAAACAACAACAAAAACTATTCAACTAGCAGTACAAAATGAATGAATGAATGAATGAATGAAAGACAGCCATTTAGAGCAACTTATGTAAAAGAAAACAAAGCCAAACTTTAAACCAGACACACGTTTCATCGAAGAAAATTCAATTAATGCTTTATTAATTAAAAGGATTGAGTGTGAGAGAAAAAAAGTGTGGATGTTTCCTTCTGAAATATTTTACTTCCTACAACAAGCTAACTTGGCAGATGCAGCAACAAAGACAGGAAAACCGACACTTGGGGGAATTCAAGTAGCTCGTTGAACATTTATGGATGGCTCAAGTGCAGCAACAACAGTAAATAAAACAAAGGAAACAAGTGCATAAAAGAAGCAACAATCATAGCAATAACGAGAACATCCACGAAAATGGTAACTAAAGAGAACGAAGAAGAAGAAAAGGACGAGAGCCCGCTTAGCAACAAGCACAAAGCAATAGTGAGTAAGTGCGCATGGACGAGAGAGCAATAACACGAATGAGAACGAGAAAGTGATCGACGAGAAACATGTCAACCAGGAGGAGAAGGATTCCGAAAACGAGAACATGGATAGATCAGAAGCCGACAGCGAGGACGGGACGGAGAGAAGGTGAGAGTGAAAAGGAGGAGAGAGAAAACGTGAACGTGGACGACAGAAAGACAGTGAACGGAATAATCAACGAGTACGAACTTAACCGTGAAGAAGAAGCGAACATGAGTGATAACGGTCCATGATCGCGTAGAATGCGATCCTTCCTTGCCACCCCTTTTTTGCTACAAAAGACACAAATTCATTGTTGTTGTTCCTACTTTCTTATTTATAGAATTTAACCACTCGAACCAGTATCACTTGCATTTAAGTGATATGAACTTTTAGTAGTAGCAGAGTAGTTCTCCTTGTTGTTTTTGTTGTTGTAGTCGCTCAGTCAACAGCGAAATCAACAACAACAACAACATTAACAGTAATCCAACTAAAAACATGAGCAAGCTTGCAAAATACACATGGTTTTTAGAAAAAAATTCTGCACAGCAGAAATAAAAAGTGATGATAAGAAAACGTAGAAGAAGAAGAAGAAGGAGGAATAGAAATAATCAGAAAAAGGGCAAGCTTCAACCTGGCTGCACTGAAGCTGAAATACCCTGAACTCTCGTGACCTCTGATGAAGGATTCGGAGGCGAGAACATTTGGAGGGGAAATGAGAAGTTATGTTATGTTGAAGTGTCTGGACCGCGCCCCTTTAAGTATGTGTATTCATACTACGTGTACTGAATGGATTTAGTTTAAGTTTCTAGCAGTGCCATAGCAATTTTATACAAAGAAAACCTTTTATATTGCATTTATTGGAATGGTGAGTGGACCACGCCCATCCGTTTGATAGTAGATGATGTTAATACTATAGGCACAGATGTTCACTCCAATTTATGAAACGTAAATCTTTGTATAATTTGTTACGCAATAGTGGGTGGAACCGCTCCCCTGATCGATGGCGTACCTGTCATAGAAGATACACTGACATTCGAAGTATATACTTTATAGATTGTCATTTCATTTCGCACTGAATGGCACTTTTTCAAATTTCGAAGTTTTTCCAATGTTCTTAGAGGTTTTCTCTTAGATTTACTTTGATCCTTATTTGTGATTATTTGTTTTTAACTTCACTTTAAGTTTTCGAATTATTCCGAGATTTCGTGTTATTTTTGTTCTTGATGTTTGCACTGCTGCTATTTCGTATTCCACTTTCATTGTCATTAAAATAATAGCTACCGTGTTTTTAAAATAGCGTCGGCGTCATTTTCTAGCAAAATCAATTCTCAACGAATTTCTCGAGACGAAAGCACAACCACAACCCAGTCACTAGAGTCTGTGTCGCCTTTGGCTGTATTTCTCTGTATATGAGTGTGTGTGTGTATGCGTGAGTATTTCTATGTGTGCGTGTTTGTTTTATTTTTTGCTCCTGTTTCTTTTTGCTTCTCTGATGCTTTGTCACCTTTTTTGAACTCGAACGCCTCGACGGCTCTCATATCTTCTCAGCTCTCGCCTCTCAAGCTGTCGGTGCGCTCACCACCTCCTCTTTTTGGTCGGTATTCTGCTCTACGTTTTTGTTTTTGCTATTATATTATTATTGCTCGACTGTTTTTGTTTTTGCTGGTTTTAGTTTTGTTGGTGTTGTCGATTTATTGGTGCTTCCAACTGAATACTTTTCGATTACAAAAACCAACTTTTGCCCTAAAAAGTTCATGGCTAAAAGAATGTCAAGAAGTCGACGAATTTCATCATCGGCCATTTGAATGGCCCTCTTCCTTTCGCCTTCTTCTTTATCTTCTTTTCCCACCCTTTTTATCAGTCAACTTTAGCTTTTCAACTTTGTACAAAGGTTTACAAAATTAGTGAAAGACACGGACATCGCCGGACGCCGTTTTTTAGGAGCCCTTGCAAAGAAATCGTAGGGTTCTTTGGCGTAGCTTAAAAGCTGCCTGTTTCTTATCTGAAAGCAAAGTTCCTAAATTTCCATTCCACTTAATTTAAGCTCAATTAATTAAAGCAGAATTTGATCTTTAAACTTTCTTCGTTCACTTCACTTTATACTCAATCAACTTTCTCAATCTCAGTCTCCAAAGTTAACTAAAATCATAATGTGTTTGGTAGAAAACCCAAATACTTACAATACGTATCCGTCTTCAGTCGCTCGATGGTATCTTGCTTCAATTTCGAATTTTTCTTGCCCATTTTTAATGTGATTTCCACGCAATACTTTTAAATTAAATGAAGCGAAGCGGATCTCAAGTCAACGCTGTTGGTGTTTTTTCTTGTTTCTTAACTTTTATCCAATCAATATATTTATTTATATGGTAGTCTTGCTGCTGTAATTTTAATTATGTTTTATTTTCTTATAACAGCTTTTTATTGCTTGGTTTTCATTAGTTGGCTTGCGTTTCAGTTACCGCAACGAGAACTTTTATCTGCCAAACCAACATGGATCTGAATGTCGAAGAACCTGTAAAGAGAAGCAGACAAAAATGAAATTACATTTTAAAGTATGCATGAAGTGTAATAACGGGAAATTTAATAAAGGGAAATGGGAAAACTTCGAAACTTCAAACGAAAACTTCAACAAACAAATTTTAATTTAATAAGAGACTTTCACGTCACTAAAACATTATCATTATTATTATTAATAACGTTAGCTGTTATTTCACTCCAAACGATACAATTCTGGAATTTCGAAACAAGCTTGACCAGAAGGAAGACATGCTACGGGGGGCAGAAGTGCATATGGTGGTCGCAGGCGGCTTCCATGCCAAAGCCCCAGAGTGGGGCATGCCGCACCCGAATTCTCGGGGAAACCGAATATTGGAAATGCCAGACTAAGTCAAGCCGTACAAAATGTTGGAGACCCGAACACTTTTCGCCGCCCGGGATATCGGGTAACACCACTATAACACCTGGATACACGATAACATCTGGCATCAACTTTGCAAGTGAGAGCGCAACCCCAAAATTGCTTCACCGGAAGTGACCATTACTACATAACTTTTTAAATATTTTGATATACAAATCTTATTAGCTTTTAAAAATATTGAGAGAAATGTGCGAGACTTTTTGATTACAAGAAATTGATTCTTCCAGATAATTTTTCACTTTCAACAAAAAATTATACATTCATATAAACCTCAAACTTTTATTACAAAAAATATGCAAGATCAGCAGCTTATTTTAACAAAAGTTGTCGCCGTTGTCTTTGGTCCTGGCGACGGCTTTTTAGTTTTTTGTGTGTTTTCCACTTTTTTACGCATTTCTTTATTTTTATTGGTTGTTGTTGCCCCATTTAATACCATTCAGTATCTTCAGACTTGAAATGGAATTCATGATTGTCGTAAATTCATTTTCTTGTTTGGTTTTTCTTTTCTACCAGGAAATTTTGCAAACGTGCTCAAGACGAACCCAGCGATAGTAACGAAAATTAACAACATCGACTACGCCGCAGACAAAACTACTACACCATCATCAGTAAATGTAATGAGAAAATTCATAACAAATCTGAGAAAATACAAAAAAGAACGTCTAGTAAAAATAAAAATATATATAAAACTTAAACAAGTATTAAGGAAAGTATTGAAAAGTGAATACACCCAACTCTCGTTTTACACGGTAGATACGTTCCAGCGAGAAGCCGTGCAAAAAAATTCGTGTAAAAAAATATACATACCTTATGGAAAAACAGGGGATTCGTTCCGCAAATAAAAAAAACCGTGTTGTTTCAAAAAACTGCTCAATTTTCTTTGGAAAACCGTGTAAAAAAAGAAACGAAGAGAACTTTTGGAAACTAAATTTATTCATATTTAAATATTTGCACATTTTTAAAAATACCATAAAAAAAGAATACAATTACGACACCAAAAACTAACACAGGCAATTACTTAAATTACATACTTTATTATTTTTTTTAGTTTAAATAGTCTTGATTTGAATCACTAGATATATTGAAAAGTTCAATTGACCTTGAATCGAGCATTTTCCAAAAATCTGTAATAGGTTGCTGGCTTTTTAAGGTGCTTATACATTTCCTGATACTCGGCCATACACATCTGCGAATTACGTTGAAATTTGTGAGGATAGAGCGAGGCCAGGTTGGGATCATGGATGACAAAATGTTCTTCCCTACTTGCGCCAAATTTCAAACCCTCGCGAATTAATTCAGCTGTTAATTATGGAATTTCGTCTTCATCTTCGTCTTCGCTTCCATGGTTTCCACCCTCACCACGAACTGTTATCATGTCGTTTAGATCATTTTCCTCTAAAGGCCTCTTAATTATTAATTCATCGATGTCCGCCGGTGGCAAATTGTCAAAGCCTTCACCCCCAATATCTTGGGAGAAAGTTATAATTTCAGAGCGCACAATTGTTGCTTCCATTATGGAGTTTTCAGTTTTGACGCATTCTGGCCATTCCGCGGAACTGACGGCGTATAATCATTTGCTTCAGATTGCACAGAAAACTATTTATTCAAGGAAAATAAATAAAGAAAATACAGAAGCAACGAAATCGTGTAACTTCTGTCATTTACATACATTCAAACACGCAAGAGTGGAAGTTGTGTAGAGTTTCAAAAGGAAACCTATTTTGAAAATCGTGTAGAAAAAATGAAATCGTGTAAAAAAGAGGATCGGTTCCAGTTTTTTGACCGTGTTGTTTCGAAATCGTGTAAAAAAAATGCGTGTAAAACGAGAGTTGAGTGTATACCTTTAAGCTTAAGGTGTAGAGTACAAAAAGAAAACGAGTACTCGGATATGTTACGAAAACGCAACCAAAACTATTCGATTTCAGCCTAAAAGGATGCTGTCACAAAAATTAAGGCGGAGTGTATGCAAGTGGACTGGAAAAGGACTGTTGATGTGTGTGCGCTTGTGTTCAATTCTATAAAGTAGTCAGTGAATAAAATCTGCTCCTTAGTTCTTTCATCATAATCATTTCTTCTTCATCATACACTATTCTAGTCCCGAAATAAGTACTTGATGTCGATGGTTTTCTGTCTGTCTATTGAATCTGTATGTGGTTGTCTGTCAGATCTCGTTGTGCCCGTCCTCATTGTTGTTGTATTTGTAGTGCGCCATGCAATGGCAGGTTTCAAGTAATCTTCATGATCCTCTTTTATATCTTCTGCTTATTCGCACCTCGTTCTCCTATTTAACTCCGCTTTCACTGTGCACAATTCTTTGCACATGACAATAATTTTTTAAAGTCGCAAAGCCAATATAAACCAGAAAGAGTGTTTCGGCCTGTCCGAAGTTCATATAGACTACACACGTTTACTTAAAAATTAGGCGTGGCAATGGTCTAATTTTTTTCCTTTTCAATCTCAAATAGCCAGTGATGACAGAGAATATTCGTGCCAAATTTGATGAAAATTTCTCTATTCGTTCTCCTGTAATCGAATTTTATTTAATTAGTGGGCGGACCACGCCTATTTGTGGTAGTTTTTTTTTTGTCAGAGACAGTCTACTTCTGGACAAAATTTCAACCCCAAATTCGTTCTACAAGCTGCGAAATTGAGCTATAATTTATGGCATGGATTAATTTATATTCACTATAAAAAGTAGGCGTGGTAATGGTCCGATTTCGCCCATTTTCAATATCGATGAGTTTCTAATGGTAGAAAATATTCGTGCCAAGTTTGAATTCGTGCCAAGATATCTCTATTCGTTCTCTTGTAATCGTGATTTCCACAGACGGACAGACAGACAGACAGACAGACAGACAGACAGACGGACGGACATGGCTAAATCGACTCAGGAGGTCACGATGATCAAGAATATATATACTTTTCTATACCTGTCACGCCTCCTTTAATGCGTTACAAACGGAAGGAGTAAGTGAATATACCCTCTCACTTCGTGTGCAAAATCCCAAACCAAATAAAGAAGCCAAACAATCGGAAGAAGAAATACAAATATATAAATAAAGAGCAAATTATTTCAATTAAATTAAAAGTTATTCATTTTATGCTTTTACCCTTCTTTTGTTTATTTTTATCTTCTTATATTTTTTAAAATTTCGAGGCCAATTTTATTCGTTTATTGTTTTTCTTTAAAGCGTCTTAACTTCTAGAGTTTTATGTAATTTTCCTCAGAATTGTCACTATTTTGTTACTTAAGGTCTTTTCATCATAAAGCGAACTGAAGTTCATTTCTCGTTCTCCCATCCAACTAAAAGGGGGGAAGAGGAAGCCAGACTTGCATGTTCTCTTCGAAGTATGTAATTTATTTATTTTCTGGTCTGGTTTTCGTTTTTTCTTTCATTTATTTACATACGTTTTTTATGACTTCTAAAATAAAGTTGTTTCTGTATCCTGTGAATATAAAATTTGAATTCGACGCGCTGAGCTCAATTTCCCCGGAATTTCTTTCTGGCCTTTTTTTGGTTTGTTTTTCAGTCTCCTCTGCTTTTGGCAATTGATGTCCTTGGCTCTGCTTTCCGGCGGTTGAAATTTTTTGTTTTACTTCTCTCCTTTTTTATGATTTGTTTGTTACTTTTGTAGAACTTCCTACGAGTAACTTGTATGTTTTCAGCAGAAGCCAGGAGTTTCTTTATTGGCTTTCTATTTAAATGAAGCCGTTAACAAATAAAATGATAAACAAACTAGAAATAGAGTTAATTTTGGGCGTGGCCGAAGTTCATATACCCTACAGCAGAATAAATTTATAGTTGACCTCTAATAACTTAACGGAACAGTGTTATCCGTTAACTCGCAGGCCAGATTTTTTCCATTTTCCATCCCAATCAGTTTCTGAGTATACAAAATATTCGTGCCAAATTAATTGAAGATATCTCTATTTGTTCTCTTGTAATCGAGATATCCACAAACGGACAGAAGGACAGAATGACGGACAGGCTTAAATCGACTCGGGAGGCGAAGCTGATCAAGAATATATAGTATATACCTTTATATACCTGCCAGGACTGCTTTAATATAAAAACGAAATGTCGATAGATATTCGACAGTGAAATGAACCTTCATTTGGGTAAAAAATTAAATAAAAACTTCGGTCGATGGAGAGAATTCGAATTAAATTGAATTCGAAGGTTGTCAGAGATTCAAAGAAAACAAAATCAAAACTTTTAAAAAAAGTAAAAAGTAAAATAAAACAAAAACTAAATGTTATGGAATGGAAATATTTAAAAAGTGAGATGGAATTAGAAATTTAAACTAAATAGAAATCATTGCAAATATTTTGCAAAAAGAATACAGAATTTTCTATAAATTAATGTGTATATAAATTGAGTTAAAGTAAACAGCTATTCCAATTTAAGCTAAACTAAACTTACTTTATTAACTAAACCATGAATAAATATTCTTATTTAGTTCAATATTCTAAAAATATTCTTATACTTTCATAAACTCAAATTCAATAAATTTATTTCTTTTTTATTCAAAACTAAATATTTTGGTTTCGTGTTAACTTCATTTAATTAAAATAGATTTAATTTCAAATGAAACAATAAATGTACCAAATGTTTGTATTCCTCGAAATACATTTTATTTACTGATATGAAGATTGAGAATAATAAAACTTTAAATTAATGTAAATATTTAAAATTTAATTTAATTACATCCGAGTGTCGATTATATGAGCTAATGTATGCAGAGTCAGTTCAAATAATGAAAAAGTTCAAATTAAAGGTAGGTTAACAAAAAGCTCATGTATTCAGTAATGCAAATCAGCAAAAGAAATATTAAATTATAAATAAAAGTTGACTATTTAATCGGGTTCGTGTAAAAAAGTGGGGCTGAGTTCACGATTAATCTATCCTCCTCGCATCATTGATTACATTGAAATACTTAATTCCTAAAAGCGAGGGTCAATATACCCTGATTACTAGAAGTTAATCTACCATTTCCCAGAAATAAAGTAGCGCATATAATTTAACCTTTTTCCAAAAAAACGGAAGAATTTATAAATAGTCACAGAATAGAATAGAATACTCAAGAAAACCGCTTTCTCGGTTACCATAAAATATGCTCGTATTAACAGTCTTTTTGGTTGGAAACGACCTACAATTTCTGTAGAAAATTCCACACTACGAGTATAAATAATAAATTCATAATACATTTTGTTGGTCCGTTGCGATGGTTTCCGTTTCTGCTCGCTATAATTTGATTACGCAGTTAAACAACAGCAACAACAAAAATGATATCGATATCAATGTCTACATTGAAGATGAAGTTGCAGTTGAAGCGAATTAACGACTACGAATCATAAAAGCGGCCAACTCGAGCGGGGTACATAAAGTCTTTTCATAAACAGGACTCTTTAAAATGAAAGGCGTGCATTTAATGAATAAACACGGAACTAATCATTTTCTCTGGTTCTTGTTGTTGCAGTTTTTTGAAGACTTGAGTGAAGTGGAGTCAATGCATTTCCGTTTCCTCTGAGTACATATTTTCATAGATTTGACAAAGCCGAAAAAAGTTATGTAGCTGTACTAGATTAAAACTAAAGCAGTACATTTTTCTCCTCACTGACTTGAATAACTGAATGACTAAATGAAGAGATTGCTTCCTTGAGAGCCAAGTCGATTGTGCAACAGTTTTTTGTGCGACTGCTTGTGCAGAATTGCAGTAGCAGTTCTTGTTGTTGTTGTTGTTTCTGTTAGAGTTTTTGCGTCTTTTGACCTCAATCAGCATCAACGTGAAGCTGAAACTAAAACGAAAGCCTAAAAACAACCAAACACTTTACCGTTTAATTTCGGAAATCCGATAGACGCATGCAAGCGTGTCCTTGATGCTTATCTATTTTGTTTGTCTGCTTGATCTTGCTTTTTATTTATTTTCTTTTCATTGGCATTAATTTTTGTGTGTCCAAAACTGTTCTGTTACTTTTGCTTTTGTCACTTTTTCTTGCTTTTTGCTGTGCTCCTCAATCACTTTACATAATCCTTTCATGCAAAAGTCAGCCAGAACTCGTGCACAAACAAATCACTGCGAGGCTCGAAAATGAGTGGGCGGACGACACTCGCACACCGTGTCGGGCGGGAGGGGTGGTGGGTGGAAACGTGTCCTGCTGCTTACCGTTATTAAGCACGCGAGTAGCTCTGAAACACACAAACACACGCACACGCCTACTCAAAGGTTACTCGGTGGAATCTGCAGCTTGGATCGGTGACTGGGGCGGCAGGCTGACGCGTGTTGAGTACGCTGCACGTTCCGAAACCAACTGAGACTTGCGACACCTCTTTTGACGCTCGTTGCTCGGTTGCTTGACTCGAGCATTCGTTGTTGGTGCTCTTGAGGTGTGGTGAGGATCCTGCGCAGACCGTCGAAAGAAGTGCCCGAAAACTGGCCAAGTAAAGCTTTCAGAGAGTGCTTAAGAGCCTAACGAAAGAGAGATGCGCAGAGGACAAGCTAACTCACAAGAGAAAAGAACGAAAGTAGTATACAATAAATAAAAATAAGCAATCTGACAAGAAGTCTACGCAACTGAAGAAAAGAATGAAATTTAATTAATTCACTACAACTAAAAAACTAAAATATAAAGCCATCAAATACAACAAATTAAAAGTGAAAATAAAAATAATAAAAACTGCCTCCTTTTTTCCGATTTCTGAGAAGAAGTATAAACTTTTTATTACTGAATTAAAAGCGGTTCCATTCATTGCTTGTATGGAAATTTTAACCGGGTTGTTTTAAGAGAGCTGAAAATTGCTCGCACTTCTTATTTCTCACATTTCTGTTCACACGATTTGACGCTCATCGAAAGAGACAAATTGTTGCATAAAATATGATTCGTTGAAATTAGTTATGAGCCAAAAAAGGATTCGCAAGAAAAATAAACTTTTATTGAATTTTTTATAAAAACACTTCCAAAAATAAATAAAAAAATTCAGGCATTTTTTATCATCAGAATTGGTTGGTAATGTTAAAGATGTAAAAACCATAAATAAGAACTTTTGTCTTAATTAGAATGCTTTGTACAACTGACACAGAGTGAGAAAGTGGGAGAGAGAGGTCCAAAAAAAAGAATAGCGTTCCTTAAAGCTTATTTAAAGCTTCAAGAATCGTGTTGAATTTACTTGCTACTGTGGTGAATTTCTTACAGTTCTTTGAAATTCTTTCAAGCACAAATTTAAGTTCAAGCATGGCACTTTAGTACCAAATGTTGAAATTATTTGATATTCCTTTAAGGTTTCTACTTTCAATAAATCTCTGCCATATTTTACACACATTTTTAGAAACGAGCCATAAAATTTTGTTGAATGATATCAAAAGCTCATTACGAATTAAGAAATGTATTATTTTGTACATTTAATAATTTATTGTTGTTTGGCACTCTTTTCTCTTGAAATCGTCGTTCAAATTTTTGTAGAGATCTTTTGAACCACAAAATTATTAATAATAACAACAACAAAAAGTACATCAATAGTTTTGATTTGTGTGGGTTTTGTTGTTGTTGGTTTTTTTGTTAATGAAAGACAAAATGTTAATGTTTGTTAATGTTGGTTTTTGGTTTTTTGAAAAACGCCCTTCCGTTAGTTTTCAATGCTATCTTTAAGTGAACCAGATAAGAAAGAGAGACAAGAGAGAGAGAGAGAAAGAGAGAGCGAGGGATAGAGACAGAACCGTAAAGAGGAAATCTTGCAAAACTTAATTAAATCTTCTGCTTAAAATTAAACACTTCTAACATTTAATTTAGTTGTTAGATTGATGATTTGAAAAACTTTGCGGATCTTATTAAACTAGACGAACCAACAAAGTTTCAAAGTAATTGAATTTGTATTCACTAAGCTTCCCCTAAACAAAGACGAGAATAAAAAATTACAATAACAATACACTAATAAGAACATTTAACTTCTTTTAATTAGAAATTCCTATTAAATGATCCTCCTCCTTCTTTCCTCCTCTTCGTCTCGTCCGTAAGCAGATCCGATCACAAACAGACGTGTTTTTCGTTGTCGTCGTCGTCTTTTTAAGTTTTCTATAATGCAAGACTCATCACAGAACTCGTTTCTATCCTCGGTTCATGTTAATTAGTTCCTGAGAGGGACCTGGGAATGAGAGTGGAGGGGAGGGGGAGGGAGGTGGGAGTAGTGGGTGACCCTGGGTGATGCCAGTGGTAACTTGAAAGATCCAAGTGTCTAATAGTGTTAAGCAATGAGGCTTCAAATCAGATCAGGTTTACAAATGATTTTTCAGAAATTAGCAGACTAATTAGCAGCTAAGCGGCTATTAAGTACTTTTCTTGGCTTTGCTTAGTTTCTTGAAGAAGAAAAGAGACAGAAACAGAAGCATAAACAAAGAACTCGCTCGTTAGCCCAGTTCTAGTGTTCGAGGTTAAGTTAGAGTTTTATTCTGCAGACATTATTATGTATATCTTAATCCCTGGGCTGCAAAAACATGGCCTGGTTTAACCGACACGCATTTTTCAGTTGCCAAGTTGTTGTTGTTGTTGCTGCTCCTGCTGCTTTTCACTTCACTTCACTAGGAGTACCTTAAAACTTATTTTTAGTCTACGCAGCTTTCGTGCTTCGCGTGACTGAATTTAATCACCTACTAAAAACAAAAACAACAACAACAACAAAACCTCTCCACGATTTATCCCATGCTTGATATATCGTTGCTTTGCATGATTGCCGCGTTGTCACGATATGTTTACTCAATAAGTACATCAGATATGAAATCCTTTTCTTTCCGCTCAAGAAAAAGAATCTCCTCAAACGCCAATTAACTCGACTTTATGGAAACTCATAATAAACCAGAATTCATAAAGTCTTCCTCTTTATGACACACTACTTCAGAACAATACATACATACATACGTACATATGTACATTTTATAATAATATCAATTAACTAGCTTTTAAGACTGAAACTAACACGCGAGACGAAGGTGCGATTTGGTTCGGCTTTAACTTTAACTTTAACTTTAACTTGTATATGTACGAATGAAGCGCTTTCGCCTTCCGTTGCTGTTCTGGAAGTAAATAAAAATTCTGGGACAAACCTAATTGAACTCTCTAAGTTAACAAATTAATCGAAATTTAAGACGGAAATAGGCCATCCCTAAGCCATACTTATACCTAGCTACGGTACCTTATTCCTCCGTACTTCCTTCATCCCCACTTGAATTCATTACACCGTTTCTGATACTGGTTATTATCATGAGAACATACTTATTTATATTGATCTATGCCATAGATTCTATGGTATATACATACTATATATTATCGTCTATGGTATGTCCATTTTATATTCTTCTGATATTCTCCATCTGCCACCTTCACACTTGAACCCATCCATTTAAGACTTTGCAGCAGATGTCCAGTCTACTTCTCCTCTACAGACTTACATTAAATGAAGTAACTGACTTCGGTAGCTCGGAGTAATCCTAATCCTGACATGAGTACCAACAAAATTCCCTGCTCTAGAGAAGCGAAGAAGTTTGTGAGTGTTGCTCCAATTTTTAAAACTGTCAGGTCTAAAATCTGCACACCAAGAAGTTATTCAAAAATCGTTATTAATTTTAACATGTTATACAATACATATTAACCGACTTGGCCTTATTTGGTAAACATGACCGATCGACAGACTGACTTCTTTAGCTTTGCTCTCATTTTCTTGAAACTTAAATTTAGAATCGAATCTAGTGAGAAGTAATCAGAAATTCTAGTGTTAACCAAAAATAGTCTCGAGACGCAAAATGCTAAAATATTAAATCTCCGAATAAATGTTGTGGGAAAAATTGAAAATACCTCAAAAATGCATGAGCCAAAATCTAATAAATGTATGTTGCATCAGGTGATTAGGCATTCTTGTTGGAACCGATCCAGGCACCGTCGACCACATGCACCATTTCTGGTAAGCAGAAGAAAATCTCTCTGATCTCTCCTCTTAATATTATTAAATAAAGCTAACAGGAAAATTAGAAAACGCAGAAAAACAGAAAAAAAATAGAAACCCACAACCCAACAAAGTTTTTCAAAACCATCCAAAAATAATCACTGAGATTAATCTTTCTTGGATGTCCGAGAATTTTAAAGAGTTGCCATGCGTTGAACTCATAAAAATAATCTATTTTTCCTATCTCGAATATAATAAAAACGAATCCGATAATCCTCAAAAGAAACTGTGAAATAGTTTCAATGCTGGTTCATTATAAGCAACTTAAGCTTCCTTACACAGCGCCCATATATTTGGAGGCCTTTCAACTCACCGCGGCGTGAGTCGGCCGACATTAATTCGCCTGTCTGCCTGTCCATCGGTCTGTGAATTCATCTATCAGAATATGAAAAAATGTGTGCCTTTTTGTCTGTGATGTGTTTTTGCGTTCGTCAGAAACTTAAAATTAAACAATTGAAATTCGTATAAAGTCGCAAAAAACCAATTAATTCATTTTTGCGAAAATTCTGGTAAAGTGAAAACCAGTGAGGGAGCCTTCATCCCCACCCCCCCTACCACAGAGATGAACATCCTCGGCACTCGGGAAAAGTGAAAATGAGTTCATAAAATTTTAGGCGTCATCTCTGAAAACTGCTGAAAGAATGAACGAAGTAATAATAGAAAATATTTCGCTGAAAGTGCGGAGGAAAGTTTGGCTGAAAGACATTCGACATTTGTTTCGTTTCTTACTTTATTATTTTCGCAATCGAAGAAGCAAGAAAGAAAACGGGAACGGAACTAGAAAGATTGTGAGAAAATAGAAAACATGTTGTTGGAAGGAAATTTAATAGAAGGACACGTAATTAATTTAAAATATTATTGTTTTTAGAATTTAGGGAATTTCTGTATTCCGTGAGATTCTGAAGACTACAAATTTTGAAATTATAAACATTAAAACAATTAAAACCTTATAAACAATAATTATAGACATTTTAGTAACTCTAATTTAAGCTTTCCTAAGAATAATTTTAAATATAAACAAGTAAAGTAAATACTACACTAAATATACGAAATAATTATTGAAATGTAAGTACATATATGAACATTTATTTAAAATTATTCACTAGAGAGAAAAATTAAATTAAATATACAATTTCTTATGTTTATTATTATAATTATAACACACTCCCTATTAACATAGGAATAACATCAATAACATTAAATATGAAACGAAAACAAAAGCGAAACATGATGAAATAACAACAATAGCAACAACAACAAAGGGTTTCAGTCATCTTCTCATAATTCTATTTGAGCGCTTTTGGAATGAGTGAAATATTGCTGGAACGGCGACAATATCCCAGAGTAGGGATAATAAAGACAGCAACAACGACAACAACAACCAGTTCAATCCAATAATATTCACTGATATCTTACAACAAAGAAATAAAACGGCGAGTCCTTGAGCTCTTGAATCCTTGAAGCCAAGCTAAACACAAGTTGGGGATTAACAAATACCACAGCGAAAATAAAATAAATAAAAAGATATAATAAAGATATGAGAGCGATATATGTATGTAAGTGTGCGTATACAATATATTAAGTGGATTCTATGAAAAGCCTAACAGAAACACTTGCCCGACCATAAAGGATACAAGGAACGAGAGAAAAGAAATTTAAAAACAGGGATCAGCAAACAAGTGATGGCTGATGATACCACACAAACACAACGAAGATTGGCGATAATGGAAATAGCAGAACCAAGAAAAGTAAACCAGAAGTAATAAAAATAGGCGTCGAACCTGAAGTAAATCGAAGAACGACTTGTGTTTTGATGGTGACATAGACTAGACGCAATCCTTTCAGAATACGATTTCGTGGCTTGGTCATATCTCGGGGGAAAATCTCAATAAACATATCCGCCAAAATGTGTGCCGGGAATTCGACCAGAAATTCAGTTGAACCGAACACAGCCTCGCTGAAAGGCGAAAGATTGAAGTTCTCATACCTCGTAAATACAATTTAAATACATACATGTATACAATACATGTTATACATAAAAGACACCGACAGAGATCGCTGATGAGGAACGTTGGCATGCTTCGAAATAGCTATCCGATCTGCCAGTCAAGTTGCTAGTTCAAATCCTGACGCAAATGAAACGTATGTATGTATGTATATACATCACGCATATAATGTAATAAATATATTCACAATTTAAATACCTTTCAGATGAACGACATTCAGATCAGTTTCATTATGAATCTTTTAGCATCATCCTCTATTTAGGTTAATTTAATACTTCGGATAACTTAAGGCAAAATTTGCTTTGGGCATGAAAATCTTTATAATAAAAGAAAGCGATGGGACATGAAAATGGATCTGCATTAGTTTGTGCAGATTTAATTTAATTTTGTTTCATTTCTTCATTTGCTGTAGAGTATTTCTTTATTTTCTTCTCTTGAATATTTTTCAATTAAAAATGCCGTTAAAATTCCTTACCCTTTAATTAACGGTGCTGCTTTCCATGTCTATGCACTAAAAGTGCTCCTTATTTTTAATTTCAACTGGAGACTTTTACTACACAAAAATAGTTGTTGTTCCCCCAATAAATCACTTTTGGGATCCGTCAGTTTCATACCTCGAGGCCTTAATTGAATTTTGAAATAAACAAGTAAATAAAAACATATTCATTTCTCGAGCACCGCGCGCTGCGATTAGTTTAATTTTCTGTTTTTTAAAACGCGTTTTCGTTTTGTTGGTTTGTATTTAATTTGTCTTAGTTAATTAACACTAAATTCAGTTTAAAATGCAACGTGAGCCCACAATTTCAGTATTTATTAATGTTCTAATTCCAAGCTGAAGCCCCGAAATTGTAAACGAAGACCGCTGAACAAACCAGCGGATCCGGGCTACATCGAGTAACTGCATGCTGCTTGATCGAGGCACGTCAGAGCAGAGCAGAGGCTGCAAACCTACAACAACAAAACACACGAGACAACGCAAGAGAAGAGCAACCTCACAGAAGAGCAATGAAACCGCAGAATTAAACAAAAGAACTGAAACATGAATGAAAACCTCATGAAAGTATCTGAGGATTGATTCAATTGCAATTAATTGAGCATCTTAAACACTTCGGATAAAATAGAAAGAATAGCAATTCACAAAAATACTCAATCGATTACCAACCAACTCATCAAGTAGCTAAATTTGAAGACCCCGTTGCCACCCTCTCCCGAAGATGGCACACACTCGCTACTGCAATTGAGATCCTTCCTTTCTTTCCCACACCGACCTCACAAACTATAAACAAGTACGTATGATGCACTCGATATGTTGTACTTCTCAGACTCTTTTACAGGTTGCTCTGAATTCTTTTTTTAAACTTCTGCAGCTAAATTTTCATTTCTGGCAAAAATTCTACTAAAAATACAGAAGTGCCAAAGAAAGATAAAGCGGCAAAAAGGAGCTGACAACAAAGCACACATACAAACACGCATTTGCTAAAAAAACACATTGCCACAGACTGTAGGGAGAGTTCACCGAGCAACGATTACCATAAAACGACTGAATCGAAGGGGCTTGCAAGCGACTGCTTGATTGATGTCCGAGTGTTTTCCTTGAATGACCGCACTTACTAAATTCGCTTCAAGTCTGAATTTTGAAATTCAGGAATTCCTGCTTCCCAGGAAAACATTTTGAAAATAAGCGCTTAAGTCGTTGAGCATTGAGTCGTCATGAGCATTCATTAGTTGAGTCAGTTTCTGATTATTTGGGGAAACCAAAATGGGGAATCAATGTCTGGACATATAAAAAAATAGATGAGTAGATGAGCTCCAATTATTCTGCTATACGAAGATCAAGCGGAAGAAGTGAAATCATTGAAAGTTAAGGCAAAAGCCGCAATAGAGTCCTTCAACACTTTTCATTCAATCGGCTGCAGATAACGGCATTGGTTTAGAAACCATTTTGGAACTTCAGAAGCTTCGCAAACTCCAGTGCCACATCACTATAAAAATCACTAAACTAAACCTTTTAATCAACGCACCTATGCACCTGTTTTACGTTATTTGGAATAAACTATAGAAATAAGAAAAATTTAATATTTCAGTGATCGACTAGATGAATGTTCCAGTGATTGACGAATATTTAAAGTGCACATACTACGATATTATAGATGAATATAGATTACACTATAGAAAAAATGTGACCCGGTTTTTGCATTGCCTCGGCTTCTATTAGGTGCGTTAACCGAGGTCCCACTGTACGTATGGCACATACACATACACATACACGTACACGTATATTCAGCGAAGGAACAACGAACTTCGAGCGAACTTCGGTCCGTCGTTGTCGTTCGATGCATCGTTGGATTTCTTAAGAAAGTTTTGTTTACTCTTCGACGACGTTGCTGTTCGAAACTCAGGGAGTCAAACTCGTGGTGGCCGTTGTATTGTTTTTGATGAAATCGCATTTTAATGTATACAGAGGACGCAAAAGTAATCACGCTATGAGGACGCTCTTAATTTTGGAAGAGGGTCTTACTTTTGCCATTGGCGTCATCTGTCATCATGACTTTGGCACTAGCGAAGTAGACGGCTGCGAAATACACGTCAATAAGTCATGTCGCGATCTCAAGAACACAGAATAATTGCGTCCACGTTTTCGCCCTATAATCAGTCAACTATTTCAAGCACATTTCGAGCATATTTCCACCTGTGGGATTCGTTATTAACAAAATGTACGTTTCTAGGGCACCGAATGACCGTGAAGAGGGTCTCGAACGGGTAAATAATTTAAGTAATCAAATGAATATATAAATATGATATACATATGGTACATAAACACTACGCCAAACAAATTAAGCAGAAGTATATGAAAATTGAGAATACATTCGCCAGTTCTTGACATTAAAAAAACCAAGTTTCATCGTTGTTTATTTTCTCATCACGTTGCTGTTGTTTGTGTTTATATTGCGATTGTTATTTTTTAAATAATATCAGAGTCATTAAATAACAATTTCTCATTTTCTCAGTTTCCCATTTCTTTATTTATTTTATACATAATGTGTGTATGTCTGCTCACCTTTGAGACGAAGACTTTCCTGCCCAATAACAACAACAACGAAACAATCTAAAATAAAATGTTTATTTTATTATTAGCGTAATTTTAAATAATAACAACAAACACTTAGACAAACAACAACAAAGAAAGGAAGAAAAAACAACACAGTGCAAAACGAAACAATATCATAGCAGCAAAAAATAGAATCGCGCAATCCAAACAAAACGAACGAAAAACAACAACGACAACAAGGAAAGATTATAAACAATCGAAATTTGAATCGAGTAACAAAGCTACAGCAAATGAATTCTGTTTGAATCTATGAGCTTGTTGTTGCCGTTGTCTTAAATCGTCTAACTCTCGTTTGTTGTAGTTGTTGCACTTGTATGTGTTATTCTTAGATGAACATTTTCGAATTAACGCCATTGAAAGCATTTAATTTGTATAGGAAATAAAATACAAAGCAACAAAAGAAGCACTCTTATTTTTATAGTTTCGGTTCATTTTGTAAACATTTTAGGAGTATTTGAAAAGTGTTCCCCCATTTTCGCAATGAAAACTCATGAAATATTTCCGGTCACTTTACGAATGAAATGGTTGGCAACACTTAATCGTTCTTTTATCTCTCGCTCTCTCACAAATACGAATGCACGAAGATTTGGAATGTTAGTGAATGAATGATTGTGTGTTCTACATTATGACTCGTTTGACTAAATTCTCGACAAGATTTATAAAAACCCGTGCATGTTCATCTACTTGGCCATGAAATTCTCATCTTCAGGCATCATCACCTCCCCGTGCATCCCCTTAACCTCTCTCAATCTCACTCACTTTCCCTTTATCCCTTCCCTAACCAACTCCAGCTGTTCATATTCCCATCTCTTCAACTAACGCTCTTGTTTCCTTGATTTTAATGTTGTTGAAATATTTTCCACTAATTTTAGGTTTTACTGCCTGACACCCTACTGAAAGTACTAAAATGGTATTCGTGTCTCCAGAAAGAGCAGCATCATCAGCCGACAGACAGCCTCTTCTGAAAATAAAACCAATGTACATATTTACAATGATTCGACAGTGACTTCATTTAATGGTGATGGCATTTATTGCGAACTTTTCCCATAAAATTAGCGCCTTTCTGATGGATAATATTACAGCTCATTACAGTTAACCTGAAAGATCCTGGCAACTCTTCAAGCTTCCAGCTTCCACACTTCAACACACACTCAGCTACTTGCTGTGAGTATTAACTAAGTTAAATATTATGCACAATTAATTTTAATGAGCACTTAAATATTTCGTGTCTTCGACTGATCTGAACTATACAATTCCGACATGCTAAATTGTAGAATAAATAGTAAGTCTCTGAGTTCGCGACGGAGTTTTTTTATGAGATATAAAAAGAGAAAAGTTCGGTTAATGATGAAAGGAATTTACTTACCAAAATATGTATGTATACGTCATGTATGTTTCCCTCTTTATACATAGGTTGAGGTTAGGTTAGTAGAGATATCTACATATTTATGTAAGGCTCATTACAGTTAACCTGAAAGACACTCTTCCGGGCACTCCGGAAGTCTTTTCTCAAAACAAACTTCTTCATTTTTGCTGTCGCAAAAGAAATGTTGCACTTGACTTTAGTTGCAAATGACACATCTACTTTTGAATTATTAGAAAACTTTTTTAAAAATATATGAAATTTTGTTACAAGTCATAAATCAATTGACTGTAATATTTTCGCACAATTTGGAATTAAAATTGTAGACATTTTATATTCACCTAAACATAAACCATCACGACTCTTCAATGCCAATTTTGAATTCAAGTAAGCTACGAGAAATGTTTTTGAAATGTTTCGAACTGTTTAAAAATTGAAGACTCGCTTTTAAAAGTTGTCCGTTTTTAAATCGCAGCACAGTTTTCTGCACCGAACCAACCTAAGAATAAATGAAGGCTTAAAATTTGGCTTAAAACAATTTTATTAAAGTTGATTTATTTTTTAATACTGTGTATGTTAAAACGTTTAATTAGAACAAATGTATCACCTCTTAAAACTAGGTAAATACCGATTGATTTGTATATGTACGTACGAGTATTCGTGTATGTATATGATTTATATATTGTATTTATTAACGTTGCATAACTCCTTTAATACATATCTTAATATATAAAAACTATTAATGCTAGTCTTTTGTAATGTTAATGTATTGCTTTCCGGTTAAATGATTTTTAGTTTAAGCAGACTGTTCATAGAATACTTGTTCCAGTATCTGAAGAGTTTTAAAAGAGAATTGACAAATCTTTTGTGTTGGGTTTTTTCAGTAATATAATATTAAGACAAGGTTTGTTTTTGTTTAAATTGTATTAATATATAAAGATTTTCATTTATTAGTTTAGTCGTGCTATAATTGAAGTAAACAAATCTACGATTTTATTTACAATAAAATTTGTGCTCTATCTGAATTTAATATCATTGCTAAAGTTCAATAAAAGCGTCTAATACTTGTAGTTTAAGTCATACTTTTTGAAATACGATTTCGTTTATTATGAAGAAAATCGAATCACGTCAAAAAAATGGCAAGCAAAATCAATCGAAATTAAATTTTTGAATCTATTCAATCTTACTCAGAATTCAATCAAAAATATATTTAAGCACATTAAATTGAGTATCAAACTTAAGAAGATTTTTTTATCGTTTGCTTGCTTACATGAATTTTTCTCAAGAATGGCATAAATTATAGTTTATTAATAGTTTCTATAAGTTGTGCTTTTATACATAAGTATGACATTTCTGAATTAACTTTATAATACGAGTACGTAAATATTTGCGTGTTTCTCTAGATTAATATTCAGAAGAATTCCGGTGAGGCATTGAAATAAAGGAGGAAATAAAGGGACTTGCTTAATTAAATTCATTTTTATACCTTGCTTATATTTATTTAGTTTCCGCAGATGCTGAGGTACGAGTATAAAGCAATAAACAGCTTTTTATATTTAGTTTTAAGAATCGAATAAAAGCATTATATTAGACTTCTATATATTCTGCTGTTTGCTTTTTGTAAAATTGTGCATTGATTTCATTTTCCCATTTAATTGCATTAGCTTAGATTGAATTTAAATTGAACATCGGCTATGAAATAATAATAATCATAATAAAGCTGAGCCGCATATAGAATAGAAATTATTTTAGAATGATGGTTACTTTTTCGTTAATTAAAATAATTTTATTTTGATTGATTTTTATTACTTTATTTAAGATCTACATTTTTAGAAACACGTGAAAAATGTTACAGAAAATGGTTTGTCTTCCCCGAGTAACGCACGGGCGAAATTATGCAGTATTCACACCCATATTTTGATGTGAAGCGACCCAGCTCGATTCTTATCAGAAGAATTATTTTTTCTTTAAATTAGAACAGACGGACACACTAACAGACGGACAGACTAAAAGACGTATGGACGTACTTACGGGAAAACCTACGGACGGACGGACAGTAAAAAATTGTGGCCTCCGTTAAATAGTGACGATCGGAAAGTTTATAATATTTAAACATATAGTATATTTTCATATGAAGGAAGTTTCTTAGTGGTAGAGCTTTCACTATTCATGAAACATTCTTTTACATAGAGGATTCACATTTTGATTACTAAGAAGTAGAAAATGAAATACATTCTTTTTTATTAATTTATTTATCTTTGTTTTACGTTTGTATAACTCCGAAGGCTTTTTTAATAATTGGTGTATTCAAAAATGTCATTTCTTTAATTCTCAAACTTCGTCTCTTAAGCTAAATTATTATCCTTTGAACATACTTTTTAACAGATTTTCTCTGTGATTTGTTTTCTTTGCATTTATTGATTTGCGTTTGCTTGTTTACTTGAGCTTTACGAGTTTACGTAAACACTGAGATTAAGAAGATTTGAAGAAATTTTCTTATAGGCGAAGAGTGTTGAATATTTGAGTAAATATTTGAAAATGCTGCAGTCTGAGACTTGAGGTGCGCTCCTCTCTTTGAAACGGTTTTCAGTGGAGCTGTTCAGTGAGGAACAGGTTGGTTTTAGCTCCAAGAACCCAAGACTTATTTTTAGAGATTTGCATATTCTTTTCACGTTTTCGAACTCGCATTTTTGTTTTGTTTTCCTTTAATTTTTGAAAAAATTTCAATTCTAAATTGTTAATTGCTAACCTATTCTTTTTGTTGTGTGGTTTTGTATAAGAATTTTCAAATTGGTTTTCTTTCTTTCATTTTAGAGACTTTGGAAGATTTCTTTCTGATCGAATTCCGTATTCTGCAATTCGATTTAGATTTATAACTCATACTCAGTGTTATGTAATTGTTTTTAGTGTTCTGTCATTCGTTCTTCCTACTCAATTTTATTCGATTATCTGTGAATTTCAGATCCTGTTCTGTGTATCGAATACTTGTATTCGGTAATTCGTTGTACGTATTCTCGAAGTCGTGTTTGTTTTTCTGTAATTCGTGTTTCACATTTCCTATTTAAATTTATACAATTCGTAACTCGTTTTTTTCTTATTTAATTTGAAGCATTGCACCTTGGCTTTTACTTTAACCACCACCTAAACTTAATGCCTGAACTATACGTGGATCAGCTTTACTACCCTCACGAAATTCTTCCAACGTCAATTTACCATCATGATTTTTATCCATCTGGTCGAATATTTTATCCACTCGCTTTTGTGGCGTGTTCTCGTCCTCCGCTTGTGGCTGTTGACCCTGTAAGAAACGAAGATAAAGGAGAGCTTTAAACTTGGCCACAATTTATTGAATTCCTTGTGCTTACTTAGAAGGTATTTATTGAGGCTTTAGTTAATACATACTTGTATACATTAAACATTTAAAAAGATCTAAACTTTGCTTTCATACTACTTTACCATTCTTAGTATATGTTGGGTCTTGATTTGAAAAGGATATTCTCTGAGTTAAGAATCGAAATATCCGAGAAATGGAAATTTAATATTACTGTGGAATGGAATAATGAAGCTCCTTTCACTCTTAGTTGATTACTACGAAAAATTCATTTGACTTAACCGATCAAATACAGATTTTGTGGCATACTTTTAAGTGTGGAATGTGGAAAAATAATTGCTTCCCTGCCTTCGTACTTACCACCATCTGATAAATTGCATCGACGATGTTGTACATCTCCTCGCGAGTTATATAACCATCATTATCGACATCATATAGTCTGAATGCCCCTAAGAGTAGACACCATAAAGGCATTAAAAACATCAAAATTAACAAAGGAAAGCACATATTTAAATAAAACAAAGTAAAGTAAATGGCAATCTATTTATTAGTTCACAGGTATTAATGTAAAATTCATAATCTGTTTAATTTTGCGTCAGTCGGATACTCTGTGTCTCTCTCCCTTTCGTTCTCTTTTTTATTTACGTCCGATTTATAATGAAACGTCTGCTTGTGTGATGTTGTCATCTGCAGTCGTTGGCCGGTGTCAGACTAGACCTCTTGATGACAGACTGGCTCGCTCTGACTGGTTGATTGCAAAAAGTGGAACAACTTTCGATCCATGTTCGCCTCAAAGTTAGCGCTAAAATGGCTTACAAACACAATCTCACCCACTTGAACGTGCACGAGTTTGAGGACGAGCGAAATTTTTTATAGTGTGACAACGAGCAACTTTGAAAGCATTTTTTGAGGCGGCCTCAAGAGGCCTAGTGCAACATGGGACGTTGGGCTTCTTTTTCATGCTGGTTGCATGTAAATTTATTCCGATTCAATTTTAAATCATTTCCAGCTTCGTCAACAAGCAACAACAACATATTCGACCGTGTTCACATTTTGTTGCTTTCGAATCATATTCAGAGCATTCATTAGGTTAAGGAAATTAATGTATCGTTACATCTGTCTGTCGAGCTCCAGTTTATACAGAATTAAATTAAATCAACAATCTATCAAGACTTCATAATGATATCACATTCCACTGTATGGTAAGTCTTAATATCTGTCAATCGATAAATGTATTTAAATAATTGAACTTAAATAATATCTCTCATACTATTTTCTAAAACACAGACCTTCCTTAATATACAATAGTAACCAATCTTTGCCTATTTCTAGGACTTCATTTAATAGACTAAAATATATTATAACGAAATATACACTTACATTGTAATTTTTCATCCAGATTTCCTTTTGATGTAACCGACAGAGCTCGTATAAATTCCTCAAATTCTATTGAACCATCCTGTTTAGAGTACCGTCAGGAGAAAATAATAAATAAAGCAATAATTTTATTATATGTTGCGATTTTTTTATTTAGTACCAAGGAGAAGAAGAAACAGGAAGAAGTGGCGTTAAAGCAGAGGAACAATTAATTCATAGAATCCCCGAAGCACGCCAAAACTTAGGGGGCGGTGGTGCTAAAATGTGAGATGCGGTTAAACTCTCTTGACCAACTTTACTTTAAGGTTGGCACAAAACTTGTACGAAATTCATTACATGAGTTTCAATTTGATTCATTGATTCAAATTCCTTCCCTTCCTTCCGGAGATATTCCTTCCCCATGAAGCCACGGAAAGGTAGAGGAATCAAATGCAAGAGAGCATAGCCTTATGAGAGATCTATAGAGATATACGTTCGATACGCATAGATTACTGAAGAGTTTTCTCTGAAGAGATCTCTAGTCTCGGTATAGTTCTATATAAGCTGTAATTATGCAGTTGTTCTTATAGCGACATACAGATGACATATAGTCCTAGATAGAATTATATACAGTTTATAGTTATATAGAACTAGATGAGAGTTGTGCAGATATACAGATGTACAGAGAACGCTCTAAATTCAGATACATACACTTATAGAGAACTAAGAAGATTTTGTGAACATATTAGGTGAGTATCGGAATAACAAAAGAGAAGATATATACTTCTATTAACAGTATTAAGTTCTCTGCCATATATGGGCGTGGTCCTACTAGTTTTTAATTATATTCCAAGAACAGAATATTTAATATAAAAGTTATCAATCCGATTTTCGTGTAAAGATTTTCTTTGGTTATGTGGTTTTTGGTTCAGTTAATTACGCTGAATGATTGGCCTTAGCTTTACATCGGGGGTCGATATTATATAGTTGAGCGTAGGCCAGATCGATAATAATGTGTCCACTGCTCTGCTTTGGGTTGTAATCAATCATGTTCCCCTCCATCTTCTTCTCCTCCAACTCTAATAAGAGTTGGACACACACACGCACACATATTTACATGCATGACATACGTGTATGAGATGGATGGGTTTACTTACATTGTTTTCATCAAAAACTCGAAACACCAGCGACGCAAATTTACTAGGATCTCCCTGGGGGAAGAACTGTTTATAGATTTTGATGAAACCCTGTATTCACAAAGGCAACAACAATATTGGGCATGCGGTTTTGTTGTTGTGGTTGAGGGCACCAAAATAATTCCCCATAAAAGCAACAAATTAATAAGAAAAATATGGGAAAGGCATCGAAATGAAAACGTGGAAAGTAAAATTATAGAAAAGTTGTTATTGTATAATATAAATCCGAGATGTGGAATGAGCCATCGCCATCAGAACAGAGATGTTGGTTTTTTGTTCGTGATGCAAAAATTCAATTTTCAATTGTTTGATAATAATTTTTAGTGATTTTTGTTGTTTCCGAGATTTTTCAAGATTGTTTATTTTCGTGTATAATTTGTTTAGATATTTTTGTATATTTATCCGCAGCAGTAGAGTGGAAAAATTAACATTAAAATCAAAAGAAAAGGAAGACAAGAGAAAATACTTTTTAGCAAACGTTTAATTTATTGAACTTGTCTCGCTTCACTTACTTGTTCAGTGAGTAACCCGTTCGGACAATCCTTCAAGAAGCCTTTGTGCCTGTGGAAGGGGGGGGATGGGGAGAGTTAAATAAACTGATAGCAGATAAACTGTCCCGGTCGCCTTGAGTATTTGCGTTGACTTACCACTGACGAATCTCCTTTTCTGTGACTGCAATGAAATGGGGAAAAATAGGTAATTGAAAAATTCGAATATTTCTATTGAGAAATTGGCATTAACAATTTAAATCTATGAAGAGGAAAATCACATGATGTAACTCCTTCAACTTGATTAGACCGATTATATGTCGTTTTTGTCTGTTTGTACAAGAAAGTGGTCGAAACATAGAAATGACAGATCGAAAGAGTTCAAGATTATAAGGAAACACCTTGAAATATGAACACTTTTCAGCTATTGTATAGGAAATTATTTGATGATGTGACAATGTAATAATGTGAAGTGTAATGATGTAGATCAGGGATGTTCAGCGGAGCTGCCCGTAGCAATTCTGGCGGGCTCAGCAATTGTCCGTACGATCTAGGTGAGGGGGATAAGTTGAGACGGAAGAGTTGGAGATAGTGGCGTACGCATTAAAACTTTAGGTTTTTTGGTTTTTTGAACCCTCTCTTTAAAACATCAACATTTTCTCATACCGTTTGCAATATATAATGCTTTCGACTGAATTCAGCCTTTAGAAATTTATGAATGTACTTTTTTAGTAAATTATATCTGGCAATTTTTATAATACCACGGTACAAGAAATTGAATAAACCCGAATATCTACGCCCGTGGACAAATGGTACAATAGTTATGCACACAACTTTTCTATCAGATAAAAACCCAGCCAATCACAAGCTGTCAATTATCGAAAACTTTAGACTGCACAGTGGAACAACATCACCAAATAATTATTTCCACGTTTTTAGCAGCACTCATTTTAAAGTATCCCACTGTATTCAAATTCAGCAAGCTTATAACATGAACACCCAACAGGAAATGGCAGTATATTTCAATTCATATTTAATTTTAATGTTTAATTTTTTTAAATTTATATTTAATATTAATTATCCAGAATACAATGTATCAGTTCTATTCCATTTAAAAACACTTTCAATAATGAGCCAATGTAATTTAAAAAACCCACTTAAATTTTGCAGCTGGGCATTATTTGTCATTATAAAGGTCATTTGTTTTTAATTTTTGTAAATGTGACAATTCCGGCTGGGTACTCATAAATATATTTTTGCTTATATGTATCCAACAGCCAATGAGATGTCGAGATTCACTGAGAGAAATTATATACATATACTGACATTTACTTTCAGCTTGCCAATAATTATTTCCAAAAACTGACGGATTTTCGTGAATGATGACGCATATGCGTTTTTTTGTTTTGTAAAAGGGATATTTGAAAGTTTCACCGACTTTGGCATTATTTTTTTTAAGTTTCAAGCATTCGTCAAGAAATATTTGAAGTCCTATCTTTTATTCTCTCAGTGCATATTCTTATCTGCAAAATATAGAACATTCATGTGTTTGTGTGTAATTTTTCGATCAGCTTGCAATTAGGGTAACCATATGCACTTTTTCAAGAAGTTTAAAATTTCTATTGCAAGATGTGGAAATATTGTGTTTACACAATTTATATTCTTTTGCAGTAAAAAATAAAAAATGTTTGCACAAAATGAAACAAATTTTGTATGAACAAGCGAAGATCTTAAGAACTTAACTTTAAACCTGGTCACTCTGTCCTGCAAACTTGCTCTCTTGTTTTTACGCCATTTTGTCAAGTGGCCGGGGAGCTCGCAGCGTGCCCGTACGGGCCAACTGCCCGCGAAAGCTTATTTGTGCATCCCAGATGTAGATAAAGGATAATGTAATTGTTTGTTTGTTATAACATTTAGTACATATTTAGCAGCATTCTTAGCGGAAGAATAATAATAATAAGTTTAATTATAACAAATTGTGAATAAATGTGAAAATTTGTATAAAACCAATTAAATCAAACCATGAGAACATCCTAGGAAAGGCAACCATAATGCCACAGACAAGCAGAGAGCCGTGAACTCGCCCAGAGTGGATAACGAAGGAAAGAACAAAGAACACAACTTGTTGCCATCTGTTCCGAAATCAAAAAAAGATTCCATGTCATTCGGATTGGCTTCTGGATTAAGTGATGATTGCATTAAATGGATGATGGGAACGAAAGTATTAAATGTAAGCAATACAGGATCCGAGGCAGCAGAGTCTGGGTGGCGAAAATGCTGCAATTTATTGCAATCTGACAACACGATTTGCATTAAACACGAATGGCTTTAAAGCCGTTAAGATAGCAGTTGACATTGCATGAGTGTAGCAACAGAATTCGTAAGAATAGAAACAAGCACAGTAACAATAGCAACACCGACAACTGTTGCAAACAATCTCACTGCTGGTTGCTTATCTCAACGAAGTGCATATTTTAAGTTTCTTTACTTGATTGCTGATTGGAATAAAATGCAAACTAAACGAACAGACGGACAGATAAACAGAGAGAACGCAGAGAGAAAAGGACACTTTCTGAGAAATAAAAAAATACATAAATGAATATATGTCCTTTATGTATGCTTTGCAAGGAGCGCAACACTCTCAAGGAGAAGCTCTCTTCCTCGCTCCCTCAGTGCTCTCCTTCATTCGTCCTCTTTTAACGTTCGCTCGTGGATACTAAAGCTGCACTCCTTGCTTCTAGATGCTGCTTTCTTTTTGCTACATTTGATGGGTAAACATGACAGTAAAAGCAGTAAATGCTGCTTTGTTTTTGCTACATCCTGTCATGTGATGGGTAAACAAAAAACAAGAAAAGCTTGTTTTGTGAAAACAGCTGGTAGCAAAGCGTATCTTGAACTTTGCAACTTTAGGTACAGATATTTACGCATATCCATAAAAATTCGCAGATATGTATGTATATATGAAAAACTATAGATAATCACTGTCAGATAGCCCGAGTGACGAACAGACATTCACAGAAGAGATTCACGAAATTATAACACGAAGCAGATTTGTGTTTCTTCCAGAAGTTGAAACTTTTATGTACATATAACCTATCTATCCAATCTATTTTACATTCGCTCGACGAATGTCGGAGTTGTTGCTTACCGCAAACTGTAATTCCTGGAGTGACTTCAATAATGCTCGTACATAAACGTCAAAATTCACTTCCACTGCGATTGATGAATGGTCATTTGAATGAATTGATGCACCAAAACACGCTACCGAAATTGGATGGAAATGTTTTCTCCATCGATACTTCTATCCAATCGGTAAGACATCGCATCCGCTCTTTCACGAATTTTCTTATTATTCCTTGTGGCCACCAAAAATTAGAAAAGTATTTGGAAAACGTTCTTACAAGGCACAAAACTCTATTTGACACTTGTTCATTCGATTTTGTTTATCGGCGGCAGGTTGTTCATCATAAACTGACAGGTAATCACGTGACGAGGTTAATTCAGGTCCGTATCAGCAATTTTATTTTATTCATTCAATTATATTCATTCATGTCATATTCATGTCAATTATTTAATGTATTATATTATATCGTTATCTACTAACATTTATTTTGCACTTCCTAAATTTAATAAATATTTATACAAGACTTACAAATCATTGAGATATACAAAACTTACAAATCAAAAGGAGCAGAAGAGATATATATATATCTATATCTCTTCTGCTCCTTTTCACCCTCTGCCCTAAAAAAGACCGATGAAACGTGTCTTTAAAGTACCAAGTACCAGATTCTGTCACGCCTCCTCTCAACTGCACTCAGCAAGTAAACTATATTTGATTTGCATCGTAATGAGTTCAAACCTGTTTTCCTTAACATCAATTCGATAAGAGAGGAGCTCCTTAATACAGGGTGTAGCTAGGGCTGAATTTTTTTTAAGCGCATGCACGCGAAATCGTCTGCCAACCGCATAAGTTGGATGTATCCAGCAGAACGGTGGTGGATATCCTGCTGCACCGGCAGCGATGGTTAAAATGAGGTGACGAGATTAACCGGTAGCAGGTGCAGCTATATATTAAAAAAACTGGAGAAGAAGTGAGGAAGGGGAGGATATCAAAAGAGGCGTAGGAGCCTTGAAATGTACTTCAAATGCTTCAACTGATTTTATTCGAATGCAGTGTTGTTTAAGTTAACGTTATTTAATGAACAAGTTTTTATAATTTGTTATTTTTATAAAATGTAGAGTACAAACTTTATTTGACCATGATTTGTGCTCGTCACGTGTCCAAAACTAATCAATGCATTCGAAAAGCGCTCCAATAAAACCACTTCAAGCGCATTAGAAGAGTAACTGTGTGTGTGTGTGTCTGGGGATGTGATTAGACTAGTATAGCAGATTCACAACGAGGCAGCAGTTCCTACTTAATGACCAGATACTACAACAACTACAACAACTACGACAACAGCTGATATTAGCACATAATAACACAGAAGGTAATGATTCAAGAACAGGAGCAACCCGAGTGAACTGGACGGAGCTATTGTTGTTGTTCTTTGATCATGTTATTAATTGTACTGCTGCTACTGATGTAGCCGATGTTAAACTAGAAATGGCAACCCTTGAGAATCTGCTCGACATTCATGACAGCAACTTAACGACTTTGACACGTTGTGCTAAAGTAAATGATTGGAAATCTTTAGAAGCTGCTAACTACTAATTTTCATGTTCGCAAATATAAATGTACTTAGTTATTTATAATACGATTACAAAAAAGGTTAATGGTCTTATAGTAGAACTTCTAAGGATCTTAGAATTCCTTATATTGTGCCTAAAAGCCTTCAAGAAGCTATAATTCAAAAGTATCTATAACGGTTTTGGAGGTATCCCCAAATACTTCTGGAACAATAAAATAACTATAAAGTCAAAAAAGTCTAAATGTCCTTCGTCGGGAGTCTAGGATATTTGCACAGTAGTCTAGAAAAACATATCTAAACAAACAAGAATCGGCTTTATCACGCCCATCGCTGTTCTTAATGCAATGTTAAGCTGTCCAACGCCCCTCTATCTTCCACACGCCCTCCCTGAACACTTAATTTATCCTGCGGAATCTACGCTTGCGACGTTTTAAATCAATATTTTCCTATGAGTCACTGACTTTTGCACTAATTGATTTAAACCCGGAAAAGAACGCTGAACTCTTTCACAAAAATTGGCTTCATGGATGAAATTTCACGTGGAGGCAACCGCTGCTGGCAGCCGCAAGCCCCCGGCTCGCTACAGAAGAAAAGGGCACACATGGCAACCAGCACGGACACCACGGCAACCATCTACACATACACAAACAGTAACACAAAATTCGTATCACACACACGCACACACACATTTTTCATATGTATGTGTGTGGAATTTTAAAGTTTTTCTCTCATCTCCGTTATTTTTTATAAGCCGGTGTTTTCGAACACGTTTTCGCGTCTTTTTCTCAATTTGGCTTCAATCCAAGGTGATTCTTGGAAAATTTAAAGAACAAGCGGAGACGAAGAAAAAGTCAGAGAAAACATATTTTAGGTTGATTTTAGAGTGTGAAATTCGCTCATTAAAATTCAATGCGAAGGTGTAAAAACTGTGGATCCCGATTTTTCACCCCCCTCCCCACTGCTACTTTTGCTTTAATTATAAATGCGTATGTTTAAAACAAAAGCTTCGTTCTAAGCTTCATTTTATAGATTCAGAGACTAAAAGAGTCTCTGTTTGTTTTAGCAAATCCTTTGAATTTTTCATGCATTTTTAATACCGTTGCTTCGCATTTAAATCTATGTTAAATAAAGTGTATATCCAAGGGAAACCATACAGATGTCTGACATGGTTTACAGAGTTATGCTGAATATATGTATGTACATAACTGTACATACATCAATTCTAATGGGAATGGGAAATTTCGCAATAAGACACACGTGTGAAAAGGTATCCACGAAAGATATTTTAAATTAATTCTTACTAGAATAAAATTTTAAACTTTTCTTGACAGAAAGAGTTCTCTGGAAGAACTGGAAAGTCCCGGAATGACTTAAAATCAGTTTGCAATCGAGTGAAAGAACTCAAAGGATGATAAAAGATTAAAAACGGTATGAAGTATTGAGCTTCTTAATAGAATTGAATAATGACAAAAGTTTGAAGCCTTCCCTGGCAAAGGAAATGATAGTTCCCAGTTACCCGTAAGGAAGAGAGATAAACCTCTAGTAAGGGCGGAAGAGAAATGAGCGCAATAAATAAATCATGATTATTTATATGCCATATACATATATTGTAACAAGTATAAAACAATTACTGTCAAAGTCCACAAATTGGGATGCTTTTGCTTATTTCCCATAGTGACCTCAAAAGACGATTGAATAACAAGCGATATGAAGTAAAACTGATTAAATTCAAATACTTAACTACTACTACTTTTTAACTACTTATTATGCTATAAAGGTGAAGCTGCGGTGAGAGTTGGCCTTATAATTATTCAATTGTATGCCATAAGCTCTTTTCTTTGAGCACCTTTATTTGAGGATTTCCCTTTCCCTTCAGAAATAACACAAATCATCAAATACACATCAAAATAAGTACATAAAGGATATTCACATCCTATCTTTTTGTGGCTGCAGAGGAAATACAACAAAATACAAAAATGTAACAAAATTTTCGATATTCAACAATATCTTGTAGAGCACATATTTGACGAAACTACAGTACAAAAAATATTATTACACTTAAGGACATTTTTTGAATATTTTAATTTAACCGAAACTTAGATCCAGCGCCCCTCCCCTCATGTGAAAAGCAGTTCGGTGCCGTGGCGAATAGCGGTGTTTTCATCATTACAGTCCTCTGAGTAACTATTTCTAATGTTACTTACATCCGATTCTCTTCCTCTCCCCCTTTGTATTTCTACACCTATCATTGCCTTACACTGGACGGATACAAAATAACTGTTTTTCTCCTTTCCGTCTTTTACCGTTGTCCCCAGTGTTGCATTTTCTCAACTCTAAAATTATCCCCATCTTAAAACTAATAAATATTATAAAAGTGATAAAACTCTAATCGATCGTTATTAGAAACGACACTAACCCAAATCTTACCGTGATTTGACTTTGACTCACATTTCAATTTAAGAAAAACAGAATTTGGTAAATTCGAGGTTACATGTATGTATTCCTCTATTAATCATTTTACTGTGGATAAATCACCAAATAATCATATTTTACTTTAGCATATTTAGCTTATTTCATAATTTGATGACATACTCGTATCAAACAATATTGTGACCCAGAGTCACATATGAAAAATGCATGCGCTTTTATGTTTTTCATTGCAAGACATTAAACAATATATTAGAATTTTAGGAAACAATAACAATAATAATAATAATTCCAATGCGTTTGCTGTGTTCACTTGCGCTGAGGGGAAATTATTTGTTTTGTGTTTTTATAAACCAGTAAACTATCACATATAAGCGTTAAAACTTGAATATAAATTTATTATGATAAATAGATCGTGCTCGTTATTTTGACTGGCCAAGGGACTAAAATTTACGGCCAAATTACATAGAAATAAAAAATGTATTCCAAAGGAATACCTCCTATATGTATTTCGACAGAAAATCACTATTGTAAGCTATGTACCAATAAATAAAAATAATTAAAAATAAAAAAATAAATATAAAATAATTAAAAATAATTTACTGTCGGTTTCTTTTATATATTTTCTATTGTACTCTGCTTCTGTGAACTCTATAATTAATTAATTATTGTTTAACTACTTTACTACTTTAGAGTAAAGGAGGGAGTGAAAGGGAGGGAAGTAGAGTGAGCACAGAGATGCAATCACACAGTAATTCATTCGTGATGGGTTCTATAAGACACCGTTTTATATAACTTTGAGAAAGTACGTGACACAAAACATGAAGAAGATGGAGAAATACTGAGAGAAGAACAGAGAAACTAAACGTGTAAATGGTGCAGTACAGCCAGCAGTCAAAACAGAATAAACGTGATCTATGTGATACTCTGAATAATATTTATGTCTCTCTCTCCCTCGCTCTCTGTCAATTGGAAAAATATTTATATCCAAAATTTTCAATTATGTTGGTCGAAATAATGAAATTCAGGAGCTAAAAAAGAGATACATATGTAATTAAGCGATCTTTTGTTTTAATTATAATATTATTTTAGATCTGCGTTCTTTTTTTAATTTCATCTTCTCTTACGTTCTCCTCCGTTCTCCCTCTCTTATTTGCTACCACTTTCTTGCTCTTCATTTTTCTGCTAATCACCATTTTCTGCTTCTTTTTTCCACTAAATTATTTCACGCTTTGATTAAAATAGTTTTCAAAACCTCTCCAGTTTTATCTCATTCTCACCCTTCCCCCTCGCCTCTACACACAAGTGCAGTGAATATTTTACAACAACAACGACAACAAATTGGCCGCACTTGGTTTCATTTCGTTTCCACAAAATTTACAGAGACTGCAAGAACGAACGAACGTACGACAGCTGACAGCAGAAGATGTCCGAGCTATACAACACATTACTTCCAAATTCTAAATCCATTTCAAATACTGCTTAACTACTTTAAAAAGGACTCTTCCATGCGCCTCAAGGTATGCAAGGAATTTCGAATTTAAATTTAAGTCGGGATTTAAAAGAGTTTCACCTCACTTTTGTTCTACTTACAGTATGTATCCGTTGTTAGGCGATCGATGGTGTCCTGCTTCAACTTCGAACTCTTTTTCCCCATCTTGTTGCGAAGATTGTTCCTCTTCTTCTTCCGTATAATTTACTGATTGAAAAGCTGAAGAATGAAATCTTATAAGCTGCCCTTCGAATTCAGGAGCGCTTTTCTTCACCTCCGTGAAAACATTAAAGTATCCTTACTTCGAGCGTAAATCTTTCAGGATCTGGAAAGTGTGGTTGTTTAATTCATTTTGCTCATGATTTTTGGTTCAGAAAGATATTGCTTTTTTATACTGCGCTTGTAACCAAATAAAGCAATCCATTCCTGTAGCCAAGATTTCAAAGTTTCAGAGGTCAAATATATAAAAATCTGCAAAATTTAAAAGCAAAAAAATTAATGTGAATTACATTTTTATTCACACTTGATATTAATACCAAAAAATAAAATAAACCGTAAGTTAAGTTTAAAACAAACCAATAATAGAATAATATTAATAGAATAGAATAGAATAGAATAGAATAGAATAGAATAGAATAGAATAGAATAATAGAATTAATAGAATAATAATTTATTCTAAGTAACTTATATTTTAAAATGTTTATATACATTTTTGTATGAAGTTTAAAATTATTTTAACTATTTCTGAACTTATTTGCGATTTTCAAGCCAACAAAAAATTCAAGAATATAAAAGTTCTTTCAATTTATGTAGGTTACTCAACCCTGACCCGATGACTAAAGCGACAACTTGACTTGCTAATGAAAAAATAGCAAAACAGCTGTTGCTGATCACCGACAATTAAGCTGAACATTAACCAAATTAAAAATGCGGATATTACACATTACGAACATTGTTTGCCCTCGTTGAACCACTTCTGCTCTCTCTCAAAATACTGTTTGATATTGTGATTACACATAGAACAACCAAATAGCATTCTTTACAAATACAACATGTTGACGTTTCATACTGTTCAGAGAAGTTTGTCCTCGTCGACAGCAATCATTTTGTTTTGCTTTGCAGAAGTTCTTCCTCTCTGGATGAACTCAACTCGGAAACCTGAGAGTGTAAGGTTGACAACTTTGTACAGAAGCAAGAACAATTTTACAGTTTGGCCGAACAATGTTCGTAGTGTAATATCTGCAAAAGGATATCTGCTAGGAAAAGCGGATAAAACAAACAAGTAAACAAACAAACAAACAGAATAAAAAAAGAAAACAAAACACACCAAAAAAACGTAAGCTAAACTTGGCATCTACAACAAAAGGATTTGCAAATTCGTTGGAACCGCTGCTCGTTTAATTCAGATGTTGCTCTGAGTTCGGTCGAAGTTTTTGCTGATTTGGCTGCTTATGCTGCTTGTAAGCACGAAAGCGCAAACATTTTGGATTGCCTGGATTTCTTTGATATCCAAAACTCTAGTAATCTGAAAAAAGGAAACACGTTCCAGATAAAGAAAAGATTCAAAATTCTGAGAGAATTTGTAGTTATTCTCGATTTCGAAATTCTTCGTTAGACAAAATTCTTTTATTTCGAAGTATTCAAACCTTCGCCTAGACGCGTCCACATATTTTGTGGAAGACGAAAAAAGTCCGAGACAGAGAGAGACAAAAGATTACACAATCAATTTACCCCTGTCAACACCCTGTTACCACTGTCATAGCAAATGCGAACTTCTCCACTTTATTCTTCCTTCTTATCATCACTCTGTACTCAACAGAATCTATTGTAGTTGTGTGCTTTATTATCTATTTTGTGCTTTTGTCATGATTAAAATTGTCTCCTCTTGTAGAGAATATTAAATATTTAATACGTTTACGTTTTTCCAAGCCCGTCCAAGCTTGGAGGGCTGTTTTTAATACAGCTTCAATTCTTTTATGTTGAAGTTTTCATTGACGCAGCGGTTAGAAGCTCTGCCGCGTCACTCTCTTGTATGTTTGGCAAGCAGTTGCTCAAGACGAGTCAGCAGACAGATTCACCTAAGTACTAAAACCAATCAAAATTCAGAACCTATTCATCATGATAATCACCCTCTTCTTGTTTCTTGTTAATTTTACTAATGAATAAATGAAACTATACACATTTTATTTATCATTTCAATTGGAAATCTGACTAATCCTAAACAACCAACGGACACGTTCCAACGGACACATTTTCAAATTTATTTGCGAACCAAATCCGAAAAGTTTTTGTTTTATGGCCTAATCACGTCTTTTTAATCTACTTTATCTAATCTAATCGTCTAGTTAATCTACTTTACTTTATCTTGCTGTTGGTTTTGCAAACATATCTTAAAATAAAAATTTTCTTTAGCTTAATAATTTTCCGAAAAGCCAACGATTCCGCCTAGATATGAGCACAGGTGTCTTAGGACACTGTCTTAGATTGTACAATCTTACAAGTTAACGGAATTGAGTCTGACTGGCTACTGGAGTGAATAAGCAGAGCAATGTTGATGTCGGAGAAGATTGGGACCCAATATTTGGTAATCCAATATTCCGCGATACTATGGGAAAAAATAGATTCGCAGATATTGGCAGATATATACTTTTAAGATTTGACGATAAAAGTACAAGGACATTCAGAAGATCAAAGCATGAATAGGCGCCAATTAGGGATATAAATGGGTAGATATAAATCAGAAATTACGCAAGTTATACCATACATGCCAGGTGAAAATCTTGCAACTGATGAGCAACTGACTCCTTTCCGAGGAGGAGATTATTTTTTGCCAAAAAACTTTCTAAATCGGCTACGATAGCACGTTCTTGTATTATTTGAATGTAATTGTACTCGCAACGGATGTTGGACTGCTCTTCTTCATCTCTCATAAAGTATATTTGTAAAAATTTTGGTGTTTCCGTGGTTAGAGGAAGTAAAGAGCGAATTTTGTAATAGACCTGGCCCTGTATTTTGAATGTGGAATTATAAGTGCGTCCTTGTCCATCCGTGTTAGTAATGATATTGGCGGCGAAGGAAGTCAAAAATAATTTGGACTCT
The DNA here is from genome assembly GCA_949629155.1 of Myopa testacea. Classification (NCBI taxonomy): domain Eukaryota; kingdom Metazoa; phylum Arthropoda; class Insecta; order Diptera; family Conopidae; genus Myopa; species Myopa testacea. Next base: position 21,176,680 of record OX451345.1, read on the forward strand.
GTGGTGTTACCATCCCCATTAGCGTTTTTAGTGGTTCCGATGGTGGGTTCAATGAAGGGAAAACCACTTTGCCTGATGAAAAACACATCCCTGCGGTTTCATTTTTGAATTTAAGAACGTGGCAATAAGTGCATGACATCGATATAGCATGTCACCAATTGAAATTTTGGAATATACGCAATACTCGACGTGTGGATCATTTTCGAATGCGATGCGATTGAATGATGACAGTGTTTATGCTTGTTTGTTGTTTGCATGCGTACTCGATTATTCACGTCTGTTTGAGTCCGTAACAGGATTGAGTGGTGTTTGAGTTGTAATTCTCATTAGTGCAAGTCGTTCAATTCTGGGTGCGTCACTTTCTAATGCACGGCTGGTTGCATTGCGCAATCGTGTATCTTCTCTTGCCGCTTCTTGTTGTTGTGGTGGTAAATTCCTTCTTAATGGTTTCTATTGCGAGTTTGTCGGTCACTACAACCAATGTTTGAACGTCTTCGTATAGGAATTTTTCGCTATATTATTTCACTGTATAGGGCACAATATCCACTAATAAAAAAAGATTTGATATTTTCTTTTAAAATCATTTTAATTCTTACGGGTGGTTCAGCCGTGAAGGTCAGACATACATACGCATGGTGAATCATTTCAACTGACGTGTCCTTAACGGTTGATGCTTCAAATGTCGCTGTCGGCGGTGTCCTAAACCAAAATGATAAGAATACGACGAAACTAGCTTTCTTTGCAAAGAAACTTTCACCCACAGAAACCAAATACAGTGCATTTGAAAGTAAACGGTGTACAAAAGAGGGACTTCTTAAAAGAACCTTAAAATTTGAGAAAAAGAACAACAAAACGAGCAAAATCTTAAGATTCTTTAACAGGATTAGTAATCTTAACAGGATAAACTTAACAGCAACCAATTTTTTTAAAGTTGATTTATGATTTTGCAGATTTAAAGTTGATCAATATTCCACAATTAAATATAAAAATATGGTTCGAAGCCACCAACAATTTAACTAGGCCATATGTCCCAAATTCGTAATTCACCTTAAAATCAAAATTTTTCTGCCTACAAGATTTCAATTCAACAAAAATAAATATCGACAGGCAAATGTCGAATAATGCCGCCAGGTAATTTGCCCCTCTCGCTCGGTGCACCTCTTTCTCACTTACATTAATTCTAAGTAATACTTTTAAGTGAACGCTTCGAAATTCTTCTCCACGAACAACAAGAACAAGAACAGTAGCAGCAGGAACCACAACAATAGCAACTGTACGAGTACAGTTTGCACAACACACGCCTTTTGTTGTTTATCCTTTTCAATGACTCTCCATATATGCTTCTCTGCAGCATGTTGTTATTGTTTTGTATGAGCACTTTTTCTCATGGGGTTAAGATTTCTGTTTACGCTTTCTGTGTTCAAAGGAAGAATGGTTGGATTGAATCTATGAATGGCAATAAGAGAGTAGAAAGGAGGAGAAAGTATGACATAAATTTGGGGCACATCGGCCTGTGATACACGAAGCATCAGTATGAGCGCATCACTTATGCTGATTGGTTGATTTAAAAAAGTGGAACAACCTGCGATCCATATCGTCATATCTTTTGGGGCAAACATCTTGTTTTGGGTTTTCTTAGAATTTTATTGTTATATTGCATCTGGTTAATTTTCTTTTATTATCTATTATAGCCCTAGCAATTTATCCCAAAATATCTGACAATATCCAAAGAATTCCCTGGCAAATAATATAACAACAAATAATAAAACGTTTCTTAGAATTACAAATAAAAAAACAGGTACAAAAAAGGACGAAATTCTCAAGCTCCTTTTCTATCAACCCTTTCACCCGTTGTTCATTTTTACAACTTGAAATTCCTATATTATAAAAAAGGAAGCTGGCGATAAGGTAAAAAACACTGCAGGTCAATGAAAGCCCAAGGGAACATTTTTAACAAATTGTGAGTAAATTCCTCATTCAAGCCAGGTGGAATACTAAAAATCCTTCGGTTGAACAAAGTTTGAATTAAAACAGGCGCTGCTACTGCTGGCACAACCACTCTGAGCAACGCTTTCGTTTAAATGAAAGCGTTCACAAACACACTCTCAAACCCTTACACCTACACGAATTTGAGTGCAGCAAACTTTCTCAACGTGCGGCCGTGAGCAACTTGAACCAACTATAGCTGTTTTTGAACCATGCGCCGAATGATGAGCCGTGTATCATAAGCCATCGACACTCAGATTCCCATTAACAAAATCGAGTGTGGGAAGGAGAGCAATAACAGGTAACAGTTTCAAGAGGGGCGGTTGAAATGATAATCGAGAAAAGTGAGTACTGTTGAGAAAATTAAAATAAAAAACCAACAATATGAACCGTAACTACAACATCATAAGTACCACAATAAGGACTCAGATCTTTTCTTTGTTCTGCGAATATAGGAATGACTTCAGACATAAATCTTATGCAAGGTAAACTTTGTATCTCATGATTTTTGTGCAACAACTGAACGTCGTCCACCCTTCCATCACAACAACATCGCGCTTTTAATCCCTACTCCTCCCCCTAATACCCTGAAACTGACTACATGAAGCCACCCCCAACACCCCACCACCCCCCCCCCCCCTCCAACCAATTCCATTCAGACTTCTTTTCTACTCATCAGCGCATCACCAAGTGATGAATCACCGCAGACTACTACTCGCTCCTTCTTTCTTGCCTCCTCTCTTCATTCCTTCAACCACCTTCTTTCGTTGTTTTCATCATCTACCGCTTTTGTATTTAGGTTATTTAAATGCATTTATCACTTTGTCCACTCATTCCGCATGACGCGAACATTTTTTCTTGTTTTCCAACAGAGATGAGCGACAAAGATTTGAATGTTAGAATAAAAACAACAAAAAACCTACGCTGTCATGCTATTCAAGGAAAAGCTATTTCAGGCACATACTATCAGCGACTTCTTTAGAAATTTTCCTCACATTTTCGTTTCTAAATTTTTTACCATAGTTTTATTTCATTTTTTATTTTGGGCGCCAAAAATTATTTTGCACACTTTAAAAACCTTTGATTTTTTCACCTTGGTTTTTCCACTCGGTTTATCCGCGTCTATTTTGAAAACCCCTCGAATGGTTTCATTTTATTTTATGCTCAGAAATATTTTTTAGAAGAAACCAACCAAAACTTTCTAAACAGGCTGCACAACTTTTAAGAAAGTTTTTCTTACATCCTTTCTTCCTCCTTGGATTTCGTTTTCTTTCCTGTCCTTTACACTTAGTTACATTTTCTGTTGTTTCCTAGAATGCTTTTTCTCCTAGAAAGAAAATCTTTTCTTTTCTTTTAGCAAAAGGGAACTTTTTAACAGAGGTTTTATTTTCTTTTAGCGTAGAACTTTTCAATAAAGCGCTTATAAAAGGGAAATATAAAATACTCGATATAATACGGACTTAGAGGAGAAAAAAAATACTGCAAAATATTATTTCTCAAAAAGGAATTTTAAACTTTTTCATCGTAAGCAATGTCTGAAATGTAAAATTTGTACAATCCTATTAAAGAGATGTTTCTTTAAAGAGACTGAAACTATTAAACTTAAATAATTTATGTGAAGTACATAGGTACATAGGTCACAATACCCAATGAAACAGGGCCCAGTTAATGTCTTTTAAGATTCTTAATTATTCCGTTTATCCTTTAACTTCTTTTTATTTATCCCTTGAAAACCTTTTTATTTGAAAATATTTTGATTCCAGTTTCCATGTGTGAATGTTGAAATGAAATTTTTTAGCAACAACAGTTCTTCTTCTTACTCAGTCAACCGGGTCTTCGTATGCACACGAAAAATCTCAGCTTCAACATTGTGCGTTTAGATTCCTTATGTTCTTGATGTTTATGAACTGGGACGAAATACCTGATGTCTTTTAATGCAGATAAAATTTCGTCTCCATTCCATTTTTTATGCACTAGAGAACAAAAATACCTACAAATCAGTATATCGTTCATTGATATTTATATATAGATTATTGTTAATCCATTATATTTAAGGATGAGAAATCCATAAATTTAATCAAAATAAAGTTTTCTTTATTCTACATATATACTATCTTTTTCGAAGATTTAATGATTATGGACTCTAGATGGGGACATGGATATGGGATATGGGGACACCAAAAAACATTATTGCGTATTAGCTGAAGCTTTGTATTTTGTTCCGACTTCAAAAAAGCCTTCCAAAAAGCTGAAGCTTAAGCTGCCTTTTACTTAAGGCCTTATATATACATAGTTTACAGAGAGTTTATTATTTGTATTTGCTCGGCAGTATCACGTTTTTGTTAAACTTTTTTTGTATTTAAATTTTTACGATTTTAACTGTTATCATATATATACATATAATCACTTTTAAATTTGCTCATTTGCTGTAGTTTTTGAAGGAATAGAAACGCGTCGTTATTAAAGCACGAGCTACTCACCCACCATCTACTGCACCATGGACTTTCTAAATCCTGTCACAAACCCTTGTAAAGCAAGCGAGTGGAAGGTTTTAATGTTCACAGCAAGCAGCGCCAATTATTTTCGCTTGAACGTGTTGTTGCACGAACAACTACTTTACAACAACAACAGAACAGAAGTAAACAAAAAGTTTAAATAATTTGTGCATGTTGTAAGCAAGGGGAAAAGCGTTAATTGTTGGTAAAGGGGTTGTTTTTTGTGGTTTCTGTTGTAACGGCCATTTACCGTTGCGGATAGCTAAAGCAACGTAACACACAGATTATTCTTAATATTTAAGTGTTTGTGTGTGTATGTTCACTGTAACAGTTTCTGCAAAAAAGTTATCACACGCGCTCTTCCCGATTACGTTGCGTACGTTTAACAGTCCGAATTACGACTGAAAAGTTTCGCTCGACTCGCGCAGCAAGTGGAGCGCAACTATAGCAAATGTCGAAGTAGAAGCAGAAGCATAAGTACGAGTATAATCAGCAATGAGAAAAGATGAAAAACACGAAAACACCATTTTTTATTCTAATGAAAAACAAAGTCAAAGCTAGCAATAAGAAGAACTAAAACATGCCCTGAGGTGGGTGTCGCCTGACTGCTGATGTGGTGGTGAAATAAAATTTGTCGTGCATACTTCTAGGCGCAGCAGTTTGTGGTTGAATTGCATGGTACTGAGACGGGTTGAACTGCGGCTAATTTGGGCGCATTGTGGTGAATTTTGCGAGAAGACGGACGAGAGCACAAAGGATTCGTTCCTTCGAATGTCTCGTTATTTTTCTCAATGAAAATACCGTAAAGTTGAGTCGAGTTAACGAGGTTTCAGAAAATTAATAAACTTGTTTAGTTTAGAATTTTCGCTGAAGTGAATTTCGTAATCTTTATTCATTAATTTAGGATTTATATTAATTATCGATATTATTTTTATGTGCTTTTTTTAATTAAATTTTATTTTTTATTTTATATTCATGCAAATTTATATTTTCTTAAATTTTGTAAAACTCACAACAGTATATCCTAAATATATATTATTTTATATTAATTTGTTCAATTTTTAATCTATTTTTTTATTAAATTTAAATGTAATTTTCTATTTATATGTATTTTATTTTATAGACAATTTTTTAATATTGTTTTATGTTTTACTTTGATAAGTTTATTTATAACTTTATTTTGATTTTTATTTTATTACTCTTCCGATTTTAATGAAATCTATCAACATTATCTATAATGAATAAAAGTCAAGGAATAAAATTATTCCACCACTTCTCAGAAGAACTCACCACATATTCACGACGTTGTCAAGTACAACTTTATTTCATCACCAGGTTAGAGCAACTCGGTAATTGTGACGTTAGCCATCTAAAAAGTTGTAAAGCTTGAGGTGAAACGGCTCCTTTTTCAATCACAGCCCGACTCTACACAACGAGTATAAATAGTAATTATAAATAAATAAATAGTAAATAAATAGTATTTATAAATACTATTTGTACTCGTTGCTCGATATCCCACCCCTTGTGACCTCTAATGGCAAATACTCAAACTCGGCGAATTCAATGAAGCAATGAAAAGGAATGAAATATTGTATATTCACCCGTACTATGTATCGTAAATATTGGGGAATATTGTATAATATATATGTACATTGTACGTCCTATAATTTCTGAATTAATACATTTTAATTATAATGTTAAATATAATAGTAGTCCTCAAATACGATATTTCTAATATAGGCTTTTGTGCAGAACCTATTTTTGTGCGGGACAGAATTTGCCGATTCAGCTAGCAATAAACATAAAATAAATTTCTTTCTTCACTCTTCTAAAGAACAACGATATGATATTTTTCCCAATTAATTGGGAAAAATCCCACAAAAATTGCGTTCGTCCTTACTTTTGCAGAATGTTTCTAATTAAAGGCGTCTGCTGCTAACAATAAAATCGCCACAAAAACCAAGAAGAACATGAAAACATCAGCAACAACGTAAAAGCCAAAAACAATAAGTCACACAGTAACAACAGGTAAGAGTATATAATGGGAAAAGTTATCATTGCATTGAGAAGTGAAAATATTCTCATATGTATTGTACATAAACTACACGCAGTCATAAATAATATTTTTTAAAATTTCATTGTTTTGGTTGTCTTTTCTCTTCTTCATTTTGTTTTAGCAGCATCTCTCCAGAGGGTCAAGGTTCAAAAAGTGTACAGCTGGTGTACAAAAATTCAAGCACTTTATTGGTTTGCAGAACGGTAGGAAGGGGAAAAAGTGAAAAAAGAACGAAAGTCATTCATTGTTAATGAATCAATTACTTTTTTCACACTACTTAAATAACGAAAGGGTCATTTCAGACGATTTAAATTTGTTTAATTTCATTTCAGTTTTATTTTATGCCTTTAGTGCATTAATAATGTTTTATATACCATCATCTCAAATTATGCACAATAAAGTATCTCATTTTTATTAATTTGAGCTAGAAATTCAATTTTATCCAATGGAAATATAATATAAACTTTAGCTGGATATGCAAATTAAAACAAATATTTTTATGATTCTCATTGAAAATAAGGCCATTAAGTAAGGAAACCAGAGAAAAGCGCTCACCATGTCCTCGGAACTGAATAACAGTTCATTTTAAACAATTCATTTTCTCTGCATGCAGACACAACAAAAGAGAGATTTTGCTCGATAGTCAGAAGTTCAAGTTTTTTATTTTTTTCTACCATTTGGATTACTCTGTTCTTCCATTTCCTTTTATTTTATTTCATTTCTTTTCTATTTCTAAATTTTTTTATTTCTCTACTTTTATATTCGCTTTTATAATTTTTTTTATTTTCTATTTCCAATTTTCTTTTTTGCTTTTTTCATTGTTTCAGTTCTCTCTTGCTTTTCAAATTTTTGATGGTGTCTGGAAAGATCAACAACACTTCGAAGTCCTTTTTATGGAGAAAACGAAGCGTTCAACGTTCGGCAGATATTGATATTATGTGAGTCAAATAATTTACGATGACATTCAACTCTGGCGAAGACGATGACTGAATGAATGGTGGTCGGGTGACTAAACTGTTGGATGGATGAAATTAACAAATTGTACACCAGCAACATGAATATTTTTATGAGAGCGCATAAAATTATTACTTCATTGCATTTTTATTTTGTAATTTAATTGGGTTATTCAAAAAAGGAGCCAGTGTCAGACGACCAAAGTCATAAGCAGCGATTTAATGGCGGTAAAGTAAATTTCAGAAAGTAATAAAATTTATCCGAGTAGATTTCTGTAAATCACAATCAGTTAATTTTTCGTTTTTTATACCATGCAAATAAAGTAATGTAACTAGAATTTTTTAAGCCTAGATCAATGGAAGATTAAAAATTCAACATATAATAGTTATCCGTTATCGGTTATAGTTATCTTATAGAAGATGAACAGCCTCCACACATAATTTATTTCTTTTTCACAAAGTTGTGACTGATATTCAAGTACATAAGTCCTTTTAGATACCGGAATATTTTAAAAATTTCTAGAAAATTAAAAGAATTATAACGACAAATATAAACTCATTCACCAACTTAATTTTTTACATTTAATACAGAGTTGAAATTATGGTCCAATTAGTTACATTTTTCACTGTTTGTGTGTCCATTTTTAAGAAGCTTGAACTTTCTTTTTTTAGATATGTCAATTAGATTTCAGTTTTCAAGAATAATCTTTCAAAAAGTACAAGCTTTTGTGGCATTTCCAGAGTCTCTAAAAAACGAATCGAGGTACTAATAGGTCATTCATTTGGACTGCATGCTTCAAGGTGACGTTGTTAGTATGGTAAGCTTTGCGTATCGTCCTCGGCCTTTAAGTCAATTACGTCACGTGCTGTAGTCACGTTCCTCACTCTGAAAGTGGTGAAAATAATCGACTTGCCCTATTTTGAGAAAAGCTCAGACTTATTACTATAGGGTTGACAGTTTTAACAGAGCCGGTCGAATTTTCTAAAATTCATAAATAGCATATCTTCAATCTCTTGATGCTGGTTTTCATAATCTGAAAACTACTAAGAAGGAGATAAAAGAAAATGTGGAAAGCTACCTAAAAGTGATCTCCAAATACTGATATAAACGAGGTGAAAGTTTTTGCGGAGAAAGGCAGAGGAGGAGAAGAATAAGCGATGAAGGTTATTAAAGGCCATTTGACTTTCTTTCTTACTTACTCGTCTTACTTCTTACTTTCCTTACTTTTCCTCGAATTCTGTATTATTCAATAGTTACATAATAAATTACCGAGAAAACAATATAAGAAGTTGCCTATTTCGATAAATGCCACTTTCAAAGATCATCGATCGTCGAGAGCCTTTTGCGTTTATGACATATGAATTTACTAACTGAAGGCTGTCTTTTTAGACCACTTCCCTAAAAATATATTATGAATTCTATTCAGAATAACATAACAATAACAAAAAACAACTTTATTTAACCCCTCCTATATCAAGAAGCATTAGACGAGTCACTACTTTTGCTTTTTTCTTTCTGATAGACAGAAATGAAATTAATATTTGGATAAAAGAATCATCATATACTATGTTGTTGATCTATTATTTATTTCTTAGGAGCTGCTTTGAGGAGCTCTGTTGGGAGATCCTTTTTTTCTTAAATTTCCTACGCTGGGGATCTTTAGCAGAATTCTTAGTGTCCATGTCTGAACGAATGCATGAGTTTCGTGATTCTGTCAATAATGTCATAAGTATGGAGTTCCTGCCGGTGTACCACAAGGCTACCATATAAATATATGTACATATATTTATTGGATCATATTGAAAGCATCATTCGTGTAAAAGCGGAATTCGTGTGAAATGAGTTCGGTTTTAGTAGAGTTTGCATTTTTGATTACGACATTTATATTTTAATTATATTTAAGGCCGTATTCCAAGAGTCACGACAAGGACTATGTTGGTCAAGATATCGAATTATTTAAGAAAAATTAAGGAACACTTATTTAGAAGAGTCTTGAGTAATACTTACTCACTTTGTAGGTAGATACATCGTAACATCCAGTTTCAAAACCTCCCGCCCCCTAAAATTTGCTCAAATTCTTAAATAACAATTTAAACGGACCTCTAAAAGAATAAGAAATCTACTAAAATTCTACATTTAAATTCTAAATTTATACACTCTCAGCTTATCCTTAGTATCTTATCTTTTCAGACTAACCGTTTTATTAGTCCTTTTTCAAGTAAGCTTTACTTTACTTTATTACTTTATCTCTCCGTACTGATTTGTTACTTCTGTTTGCTTATCGGCTCAGATTAACATTTCTTATTTTTGTTTCATTGTTATTTTATGTAGCTAAACTAATATGTAGTTGTTATTATTATTGGCAAAGTTTCTGCTCAATTTAAATAAAGCTTAACTGGCTTAAGCTCTCTTCACTTTTTTCGGAATAAAATCGATAAAAATGTATACGCTTCATTGCTACGTGTACTTTCTCCGAGAAAACTAATATTAAACTATTAAGTGAATTGTCCACAGCCCGGACGTAGACGAAATACCCTACACATTCCTGTTTCCAGTAGAAATTTGGCTAAAAGTGGCGTTCGGCCACGCCTACTAATGGAAATAATTAGTACCCGTACTTGAAGTAAAAGATAAGTAAGGAAGAGAAATAATATTGAGACTGTTCATTCGCTGTTCAGGTACCAAAAGTATGGTCTATCTACAGACATTTATACCATCAGGTTGTCTGGAGAAGCAAGAAGGAAGGGCAGAAAACAGGATCGAAATCGCAAAAGGACATCAACAACAGCTTTTTCTGGTTGCTAACTAAAAACTCAAATATAGTTGTATAAAAAACAATTTCATTTGCTTCTTTTTGCTTTTCTTTTTTGGTTGTGTGGGTATTGTGCTCACATGATGGCGTGATGGTTGCTGCACGCTTCCGGTTACTTCACGCTCAAGCACACACACTTCCAAACAAACAAAATATCCACGGCCTATATTACTAATATTAGCACGCGTTGAATGCGTTGCATATGCTAAGGTTTGAGGGCGCTTTAAAGGCGAGCGAACCTTTTTTTTTATTGCTGCTTTCAGTGCACCGAAGGTGAACCAATTTCACTTTCATTGAAAGTCTGTGTTATGTATGTACTTTCGAAGCTTTTTCTTTATTTTATTTATTTATTTTCCTTACATTTTGGCCCAATTTTCTAGAGTTTATTCTGTTTAGTTTTGCTTTCTTATTTTCTCTTATTCTTATGGTATTTTTATGAACGTTTAGCAGAGCATCAGCACGCACTCTGGCCACTTTTAAGCAGTTTTCTTTAACGTTAAACCACTTTTATGTTTTTTCTTATTTAATATTTTTTTTTCTTTTCCTCCTTGATCAAAAGGAAGACTTGAGCAAAGGTAGGAATAATCTTAAAAATATTATTCAGGTAATTAAAAAAATTAGCAGTATTTCGATATTCTAAAATTTCTTTAAAATTTTAGTAAAGCATCGAATTATTAAGAATTTATAAAAAATTTTAAAAAAATGTAAGGTATATTTTTACCTTAAAATTCCTTCTGAATATTATTCTTATCATTTTTCGCAGCTGTTGCAGCATTTGTTAAACTGATACTTAAGCCTCCTTTATCTTTCTTCATTATTTTCCTTCATCATCCCCCTAATCGATCTTCGTTCTTCTGTTTTAGTGGACCTTGCATGCTGTCTCCCTCCCTTCGAGGCGCCTTAGATTCTCCTGTCCACCATTTTTCATTCTTAAAAGCTGCTTTACTTAAGTGTGGCGCTGAAGACTAAGGATATTCTTTTTTCTGCTTCTACTTCTCCTTCTTCTACCTCTGGATTTCCTGCGCAGTCATACGTCGTATTTGTTGACCTAGAACCTAAAATCTTAAGATTTGTCCCAATCTGGCCAATAGATACTTGTATGTTCTGGGGGCTGTTTGTCTTCTCTCTCTCTCTCTCTGTTCCTGTTTCTGTCTCGCACACTTTGTATTTAAACGAGTATGTTCCTACTTATGCGTAATAGAACTCGGCAGAGCCACACATTATCATTCTATATTATATCCGGACCAGAATTTTCACTTGTAGTCGCTTTTCATTATTGAGTATCGCATTTTCTTTCTCCATTAAATCTGAGTTAAATAGGTTTTCGAAAAACCTTTATGCGTTATAGCCCTTCAATTTTTTCAGTAATATTGTTCGAATTTTTTTCATGAGTTTTGTTCAATCACAAATAATTCAAGAGGCCATCAAAAAGTCATATTTTGTCCATCCTCTAGCAAAATGTGACTCTGAAACTTCTTCGCTCTCTTTCCTCCTATCAAAGGATAAGAAGATATCCTTTAATTTTCTTAGCAGTTCTTATTATTGTTGTTATACTACATAACTAAAATCAACTTCTACCGCCTGAAGGCGCCTAAAAGCTTGGCGCCGATTTAATTCCATTCCTGTAGAATTATTATTTCTTTTCGTTGCTGATAAATTTTAACTTTGAACACTTCTTTCTTGTCATACTAAAGTCAAGGCAAACTGTCAGATAATCACGATGCATTTGTGGTATTGCGGCACATACTAAACTAGTTACTGAATGACTTACTTGATCCATAGTGATCAATTCTTTATTCAGAACTTCACAATCCTGTCGTTCCAAAGACGACGGAATGAAACGAGAGAATAAAAATTTGTTAAGAGAATAAGAGAAAACAAAAAGACGCATCTAAATTCACTCGATTAAAACTTAAAACTGCTGCCAGCGTCTGACGCCGTAAATCGTTCAAACGTTCTGTAACGCAAGCTCCTGAATTTAATGCGAGAAATACGACGCGATTCGTTACGTTGTGGAGAATGCCACTGAATTTAATGTTACGCAAAGTAAATAATAATCATAAATCATATTTAATAAATCTTAACCGTGTTTACATCGAACCATTATTTTTATTTTGGATTTGCAAACACACAAACTCTTGAAACTTGATCAACTTTTCGAGAACTAAAACTATAGCTAAATGTAACGAGCAGCGAAGTGCAAAAAAATTAAAAATAAAAATAAGAATGGGAATGAGAATGAGAATTGAAAATGAAAATACAGAAGAGCAGAATTTAATTCAATTATGAGCAATGAACTGAACATTTCCATTAAATCAGTTAAGAGGCAACAAAATGGTAGTCTACAAGTTTGCCATTTGTTGAATTGTAATGTCATACGGTGTATTATGGCAGGATCGCCATGTAATATTATACGGTGTATTGTAGATGTAAGGTTACGTGCTTAGGGTAAATACTATCTATAAGAGGATACACTTCCTGAGTGAAAAGGTCCTCCTATTATGATGTCCGGAACGCCACTAGACAGACCGAGGATGGAAGCTGGCACTCTGTAGGGTTTGTGTGTTGGTTGTTAGACAGTACCTGAATTTTATTCTGGATCACTCGGATTTGTATATGCAAAGAGATCCCATTCCTTTCATAAGAGTAAACATAAAAACAATACATTTCTTATATGCTTATACTATTCTTACTTAACTAATTATTATATTATTCTTAACAATACAGCTTTTCTTCAAACATATAATGAAATAAATAAATAGATTCGGATTAAAATTGGGCGGTTCACAAACTTTAAGATTATTCTGTTGCTTCGAAGCCGATAGAGCAAGCAGAATGTCGGTCACTAAGTAATTTGACTGCATTGCACCAAAAATGCATGCACCAACAAAATTTGTCAAGTGTTACTTAATTTGAGTGTTTGAATTATACAGGACCAGAGTACGGGTATGTGGGTACACTACAGAATGCTATTCAGATATCGGTAAATCACACCGAAATGAGCCCTGGTAGCCACATGATCGAGAGACTAAACTTTTTCACAGATTATTGTCAATTTTTATGCAATACGATTTATTTTCCATTACTATTTATGAATGGATGACCATCAATATAAGAAAATTACTCGCATTATCTTGGAACTTTTTATCATGGAATGGACGTAAAACTTCTAAAGAGACAATTTATCGGATATCACAGCAAACGCAACAACAACTCGGTTCTCGATTTTCCCTGTTTTCCAGGTGAGTAAAGAACAACTTTTTAGCTTATATAAGGACCTAAATTCCCCATTTATTATTGGGGGCACGGTGTATTCTATTGTACCGAATACCAATAAAATGAGCCCAATTTATACATACTGATATTAAAAGGCTTTCCAAAGGGTCTTCAGATATTCTCTTCGTTCGATAGGCCCTCTAAGGACCCCTATAAATGGACTCAGCTGCGTTCTTTCTGTTAGTACCTTTAGGTTCTTCGTCATTGTGAAACTTTTCATCATGTATCTGTTGCAGAAGAATCTTTTATATATAATTTCATATCACTGGTTACTAAATAAACTCTATATACATATCTACATATCATACATAAATGTACTTCTCAATAACACATACCTACCGTCTTAAATATGATTTATTTTTAAAGCATTTATTTAATAACAAATTAATAAATTAATATAATTTGGTTATTATTAAAATAATATTGTATAATTAAGAGGTTCACATTCACCTTCGAATAAAGTATTTTCTAATTACAATGTCCAAAGTTGCCATATAAAATAATTAAAAGAAAGATCCAATGACTTATCGCATCCTAAACGAATGTTGACTTAATTTTTAAGTTACTTAAATTTCAGATTACTGAATTACGCAGGTTTTAAAGCTACTGGCATAACCCGCTAATAGTAAGTAGCTAGTTTTAAAGCTACTGGCATAACCCGTCTTGTTTTCCAAAAACTTCCTTCCCTTTTACCATACTTTTAATTACATTACACGATAAAGCGTCCTCCATCTCCTTTCTCGACTGAAAGTTCTAATTTGATTTGTGTCCTCTGACCTCAAGGTCTACTCCTACTCGGTAGGTTAAGTCACCACCAAATTATATTCGGCCTACTGCAGAAATGCTGCTTGCAGCTCTAATGATGGTTAACTGAATTATAAACAAAAAACTCATTGAAGGTGTGGGGGATGGGTGGGAATATTACTGAGGGGGGGACACTGAAATTGGATTTGTTGGTTCATTAAGATTAATCTACATAAAACTGGAGAATGTTGTTTCAGAGGGTTGTTTTGCGTGAATGTAGAGTTGAATAACTTCTAAACAACTGGACTGGATTCCATGACTGATTACATTTTCCTATGATGATAGACGATGATACGGATAAAAGTAAGGAAGAAACGACTCATGGAGTGAAGTGAATCAAGAAAAATTATTCGAATATTCTATGAATCTTCTAGAATTTCTAAATAAGAGCGAGGAGTTTCCGAGATAACTAAGGAGAACAAAAAATAGAAAGAAACGGGGGGGAAAGTTTTCGCATAACTTATGTATGTACTTTTGACTGGCCGAATTCATTGATTTCTGTAGCCATTGAAGTAATGTAAAAATGTGTTGTGGAATGTGGGGTTTGTGTGTGTGTGTGTGTGTGTGACGAATGTGGAAATTAATGTTTCAATAACCTCAACTATAGAAATTCGAGAACTAAAACATTGTAACCGTTCTTAGAGAGTTCATTTGCAAGGCTAAAATCACCAGAACGAAACTTAACAAACCAACGACGTAAGGTCCGATGATTAGCTGCATCGTGTCCAAACACTTTGTTGATGTTTCGAGCTGCCTGCGATGCATTGGTTACCCGGCGAAACTCATATTCGAAATTTACGCGCATTTTTGACCTTTCCATTGTCCTATGAAAGCTACTCTATATCAGAAGATTGAAAGAGGAACTACGATTTGCACTGAGTTTGAAAGAGTAAAATAATAATAATAAGAAAAAACATAATATAAAAACGTGAAACGAAACGAAAGTGTAAAATAATAATAATAAGAAAAAACATAATATAAAAACCATTATAGCCAAGTGTCAGAGACACTTGAGCTCAAACTCAGCTCTTATGAAAATCGGACATTTCATACTTAATGGCCTAATAACTATACAGGTCTTCGCCATACAACTGACACTTACATAGGTTTTATCTATATTTCTATATAGGTTATAGGGAAATTTGCAAACATCCCACTTTTTTGAATGTAGCCAACGTCACGCATTCCAAAAAACGTCAAAAGCTAAAATTGAAAGACAATTGTTTATGGAGACCTGTATAGTTCACAGTTTTCTATGGATGGATAATGGGATCTGGAGCAAAATATTCTAACTTTTTATGAATCGCCTATTCGCAATACTAGGTAGGGCGAAATGGTAGGCAATACGTACATATTTCTATTTGTGTTTATTGAAATAATCGCAAACGTACAGACAAGATGACTCTTTAAATGCTGCACTTAATATAAAACGGAAAACAATAGAAAATGAACAATATCTTAATACTGGCAAAAACACCGTAACAATAACGGTAATAACGTACGGTAATAACAGATACCGTAATACTACATAGTGTTCAAAAAGCTAAGAAATAGCACTCTTAATATATAACAATTGATAATATTTAGTGAGATTATAAAGAAGAATATTGTACCAAAGACTCTTAGGAGGGAGATTAGGGTTAAGTTGGCTTTCGAAATAGCGCCTCTTGAGCTCGGGAACCATTGACACCGTGCATGCATGTATTGTTAAGTACTCCAATATAAAATATTATTCCTTGTTTGTTAATTGAATAATTATAATAATGATGTACTCAATCTGCAATAGCGATTAGGATGGCTACTTGCGACCTGGTAGATTGGCTATTTATAACCGGGTAGAGTAGTAATTGCCAACAATGGAGTGGCTTATCCATTTACAATAGAGTAAATTAGTCATTGCCTACAGAGTGGGGTGGTTATTTATAACAGGTTAGACAAGTTCGTTATAACAAAGTAAATCAGTCATTGACAACAGAGTTAGTTATAGTTTTGTATCAGAGAAGGCTGGCTATTCGAAACCGAAAAAGGGTATTATTTTCAATCAATTATTACAGTTATTTACAGTCAAAAAAATCTGAGAGAAATCATTCAAAAGAAAGAAAGAGAAAGAAATAAGATCGGTGTGGCGATGAATGTGTAATATGATACTTTTGCGCTATGATTCTTGTCATGGCTTTAAGAAACTGTACTATTAAGCTGAATTGCTATGAGAGAGAGTGACATGTTGCTATAAAATGCAGATTTTACGAAACCATTTTATTATTGAGAAAGATAAAGTTATTGAGAACCGGATTTCTACATACAATTTTCATACTGTGTTATCCTGCAAAGGACGAGTGATTTGACCAGTATTTTGAACTTTATACAGAGCTAAATATATTAGCAACGGATGGAAATAATTCTGTGTATGTATTTCTGTGTTTACTACTAAATCGTTTAAAAATAATCGATTAACCTTTACTGTCTATCCACAACGCAAGGACGTCGCAGACGATTGCGATGTTCTTATGGAAAAATGAAAAGGAACACGTCGTTTAGCTCTCTCACGTCGTCGTGAAATTCTGATGAGAGATATCACTGATTCCTCTCATTGAGGGAGAGAGAGTGAGAGAGAGAGATAGAGATCGTTATAGTTTGCGACGTCGCATCGTTGCGTTGTGGTTACACAGTTACAGTTGCAGTTAACAACTGATGCCCCAGTTAGATGCCCCAGAAAGCTAGTCGCCAATCCATAACTCATTTCTTCACTCTATCACTCAGGCAATGTCAGTCAATCAATTCGAACTCTTAAGCATTAACCACAACCAAGGCTACAGGCTACAGCAGCTATCATTGGTAGCACTGAGGTTAGTGCTGGAAGTTAGCTACTTTTGCAGTTAGTAGCCTGTAGCCTGTAGCCTTGGTTGTGGTTAATGCTTTACTTGTACTAAAAACTCCAAGTACTGTTATTTTCCTCTTTTTCATTTCTGTGAACATTTTTATGGAAATGTTAACGAAAAACACAAACAGCAACTGCAAGAAATTATGTCCATTAAATTAAAAACGTTTACATTCATTAGGGTCGGCTGTACCAGTGTCCTTGAACTAAGGATACGTACAACTCAAGTTTACGCCAACACAGCAGTAGTTACTCGTATATACTCGTATGTATGTATCTATAACCCAAGTCTGGCAATAAATTCATTATGTCGGTTATGTATTCTAGGAGCCATGTTGGTCTCCGCCTCCCTCAGCACACATTAGAGAAATTTACGGCTAGTAGCGTTAAACTTAATGTAGTCGTTAATATTATTTATTTAGAAAAATTTATCTCCCGAAGAAAGTGGTAGAGATAAATTAATAAATATGTATGCCTAGAAACCTTTAAATAAAAAGGCACAATTTAAATAACGACCAAAATTTTGTACCACCAATCAATAGATAGTAATTAAATAATAAATTCGTAGGTTTCTTTGGCTCCAGTTGGTCAACCTTTCGGATCTAACCCTTAAAGCATTCAACTTTTGTGTTTTGCAAGGGATCATGTTATTGTTTGGATTTTAATTTATTGAAGGGGAAGAGATTTAGGCAACGATGCTAGAGTTTAACGTATAATATTACAATGTTTAACATTAATGTTAATGTTTTATTGTTATAACTCAAAAACTAACTCTGATATCCTATTTTTAATAAAAAGTAGGCGTGGTCGTTGACCGATTTTGCATATTTTCAATACCAACTGTTGCGCAACAACAAAGGTTATTTCATTCCAATACCATCACCGGTTCTTCTATGGTCGTGATTTCCACAGGCAGTTAGACAGACGGACGGACATGGCTAAATCGACTCTGGAGGTGATGATAATCAAGAATATATTATATCAAGAATAAATTGATTCTCGGTGCAGGAATTTCGGAGAAAACTCATTTTAGTGAAATAAACTATACGGTTTAAATCATGATTTAAATTTTCAAAGCTGTAAACTCAGTATAGTCGTATTATTGAAAAACCGTATAGTCGTACAATTAAAAAAAAGGGAGTTGTTCTTACGTTTTAAAATACGTTTCCTCCGAAATTCCTGCACCGATCCTGGTGTACTAAATTTCTATACAAAGCTAAGGAGCTCTACTATCTTTATATTGGAATAATTATGTAGCTTAATTATGCATTTTATTTAAAAAAGTTATTGTATAGAAAAAAGTACGTATTAAAAATTTTAAATTGTGTTTATCTTCGAAAGTAAACGATTCTCGACAAAATAATATTTAACATAAATTAAAGATATTGTTAATGCCTTTATGACGGTACTTATATCATATGCATATCTCTTACAGTTTAAGTTTTGATATCGGTTTAATTTCTAATTAAATCCGGGATCAACTTTTGTTGTTGTTGAGGTCAGCGCAAAAAACTACAACAACAACACCATTGGAGCCACATGCCGCTCGTAAATTTGTTCCAAAACGTCCAGCACTAAAATGTATAGTTTATAGTTTTATAGTTATAGTCCTCCTTTTATAGTTTCGGAGGAATAAGTTTAAAATTTTCCAACTTCAAAGAGCTGTAACTTGGAAACCAGATGTTATTGTTAATAATATTGTTAATAATAGATATGCCAGCAATCCATTGTCTTAACCGATGCGAATTAGGCCCATATTACATTGCAAACAGTTGTTCGATCAAACAGTCCAAAGAAATGAACTATTTCACTCTCCCTTTTTTATTACACCACACAACAACTCTGTTCTGTGTGTAGTTTGCACTCATCGCCCGCAAACAGAGTATTTGCTGTGCCAACAGTTCATCCGTTTCCATTCTCTCACGGATGAACTGAGAGTTGACAGCTTTGTACAGAAAACAAAAACAATGTGACTGTTTGATCGAACAACTGTTTGCAATGTAATATGGGCCTTATTTACGCTGATGCTAACCTGACGCAACAACATTAAAATGATCACAGATGCCTAAAACTTTAGTTTTGAATTCTTTGTTTTGCTGGCAATACGAATATTTTTTGACGTCATTTGACTTGCCTATCAAACGTAAAACGATAAGGGACCTGCGCTTGTCGCAACCTGCTGTCAATCAACCTTGGTGTAAATATGAGTCTAAAAACAAAAAACGAGTTGGCTTCTCTGTACACTTCAATAGAAATAGAAGATAAAATGTCACTTCAGATAATTGACATTCCGCTTCAACTTGACATTTCTATGCCTTATGAATTTTCCTTTTTATTTGCCCGTAGCTGCATATTTTTAATTCCAAGAAGCAAGTCGAACAGAATTCATTTATTAAGTTAACATAAGCAACATAAAGCAACTGAAAACACCACAACGAAATTACGATATCCAGCGTTGAAACCACGAATGTAGAGTAATTTTTTAGCAGACCTGCTTGGTACCACTATGAGTCTTTTATGGAAATTGATTTTTGTTTTCGTAGTAACTTTGGCAAGCTTTCGTGGTGTTAATGCACGCAAGCACCACCTTGAAGTGCGAGTGAGTAATTAATAATTTACTTTAAAGATTGAATGAAATTAAAGAAACTTTCTTTTTAAAGAACGATGCACGTCCATATATTGCCTTAAGTACTTTTGGTTTCTATACCGGCGGACATCTCGATGTAAAACTCAGCAAGCTAACCATCAGCAATGAGCTGAACACAGATTTGGTTAGTTCAAAATTAGTTTCAGTTGAATAGGATATAACTATTTTCATTCCACTCAGTTTGGACTTTCATTGGATAAAACCACCATCGATCAAATGAATCCTTACTTAGATTCACATCAGAATAAGTGCATCCTAGAGGAACCTTCTATTATGCAACGTAGTGGCCCGATTCTCTTCTTCCTACTGGATCTGAAAAATTTAGAGTAACTATAGGTTTTCGTTATGCTATTTTGAAGTTTATTTTTCTTTCTGAATAATGACTAGAGTTAAAGTGCAGTGTTCTCCGGAATGGAAGAATTTTCACATTTACAAAGATCGCTCAATGTTTCCCATGTACCGCGGCAAGCGTCAGTCATTTGCAAAAGTCAGCGACTCCACGTTATTTATACAAAGACGCCGACGCCGAGATACTGAACCACACGAAAACGATCCATCCGAAGAGGATGAATATGAAAAGCCAAAAATCGCATCATCGTCGGTACCCGATCTTAAGGTACAGTCAACCAAATCGCAACAACCGATGTTAACGGCTACCGAAAATCAGCAGCAACAACAACGAACAAATAAAGGAGTGGCTAACGTAGAAGTAGCTGCGGTACCGATAGAGAAACAGATTGTGCCGCAACGTTCGCAGCAGCTTTGCAAGGATTATATATTGCCGCTGACAAAAACTGTTCTCAATGGACAAATCTTTTACAACATGTCGGTGAGTTGAGTTGAACAAAAAACCGATTAAGTGAGGAAGGTCGCATTACTTTAAAATCATTACCCCTGAGAAACAAAAGGTGTTGATCTGGGATTCTTACATAATCTAATTCCTAATTTCTTACAGTTTTCAATGTTGGTTTCTTCCCTGCACGATGAAGGACTTTATAATTTGTATTTCCATGCTTGCCCCAATTACAGACAACAAAAGTCAGTGTCATTCAACGTTAGTTAAGTTTGCATTTTATTCACATGCATCTACTGAAATAATTTCCTTTTAATTTTTCAGGTTGATATTGAAGAGAATAACAACGGTAACTATTTATCAGCAGGAGAAATGCCTTTGCCTGCACTCTATTTTATGATGAGTTTGCTTTTCTTCCTTTCCGGTTTATTCTGGGTTTTTATTCTCAAGAAAAGCAAGTAAGTGTTACGATTTTCTCTATATTATTCTCATTTATTTATTAAGCTTTATTGTTGCAGGAATACTGTCTATAAAATTCACTATATTATGGCAGTTTTAGTATTTTTGAAGTCGCTTTCTTTAATGTTCCATTCTATAAACTATCACTTCATCGAAATACGAGGCGAACACGTCGAAGCGTGGGCTATTCTCTATTATATAGCTCATTTGTAAGTTTTTTAGAAACTTAATTTAGTTGGCAATATTAGAATATTTCCTTCAGACTTAAAGGTGCAGTCCTCTTTATAACGATTGTGCTCATTGGCACTGGGTGGACATTCATCAAGCACATTCTCTCCGACAAGGATAAGAAAATCTTTATGATTGTGATACCTTTACAGGTTTGTCATCACTTGTTTGCTTTGCCTTTTTCATGCATAATTTCGCTGTCAATATTTTAGGTTCTGGCTAATGTTGCCGAGATCATTATTGATGAATCGGAGGAAAGTGATGTCGAGTACCGTACCTGGCGTAATATTTTCATTTTTGTCGATTTACTGTGCTGCGGTGCAATACTCTTTCCTATTGTTTGGTCCATTCGACACCTTCACGAAGCCTCGGCTACAGACGGCAAGGCGGCTATAAATTTGCGCAAATTGAAGTTATTCCGTCAATTCTATATAATGATTGTCTGCTACATTTACTTCACACGTATCATTGTGTACTTGCTGAAGATGACCGTCGCCTTTCAGTATGCTTGGTTGGATGAAATGTTCCATGAGATGGCCTCTTATGTATTCTTCGTCTTAACTGGCTACAAATTTCGCCCTGTACCATCACATCCTTACTTTGCTGTGGGCGATGATGACGCCGATGATGATGATGATGTTGAAGTGCTAACCGAATCGGGTCTCACCGAAGGATTACACCGTACTAAAGCACTCAGTCGTAATGCTGCACAATCTATAACAATTATCGAGGGCAACGACGAAGAGCGGGAAAATTTGATAATAAAACGTGAATCGAGCCATGAATATGATTAGAAGTTGAAAGAGGGAGAGGGCAAGTGAAGAACAACTTTCTGTGCTGTTGTTCAAAAGTTATTTTTTCGACGATTCGGATATACGCAATGGAGCCACGGCATTCATTTAAAAAAAATACAAAAGACCAATTCACATAATTCCAAGTTATTTTTAAACAACATTAAATTGAAGTTCAGCATTAATATATTTTCAACTTTTAGAACGTTAATTAACATCATCAAAAATTAAACATCACGTGGTTAACTTTCCATCAACCAATCCATACCAAAAAGCCATAAACGCCAACTCGATTCCAACCAAGACCAGCAATTTAACAATGTTTTTTTTTAATCCGATTATACGCAATCTCATTTCTATAAATATTTCTAAATCAAATTAAATTTGTTATTAAACAAAATACTTTCATGGATCTTATCTAAACAATTAAATAATAACGAAGTCATTAGTTATCACATGAAATAATTTATAATGTATATATGCGGTATGGTATATAAACATATATATTTTCATTTATATATCTGCGGCCACAACCTGTAACAGCCTAACTCTGTTTTGCTTACCTTTCTGGAGAAATGTTGAGAATTGGCTGCAGTTTCTACTTTCTTTTATTGACACAAATATAATTTAAGGCAAAAAAAATAAAATAAAGTAATAGTGTAATGATGTAATTTAGGTCATTTGATTTTTAGAGTATAACTCCTATAATAAACATGCTACAACTGTATTGAAAAGAATTTACATTAATGGCAATGACTCAATTTAACTAAACTTGAGTTAAACGGTTTCGATTGGTGGCCACAGATATACCTTATAATAATAATATATATAATTCCTTTACCTTAAAATAAATTCCTTTATGTTCCTTTCAAACTTACCTTAGTCCAAAATTAGAAGATTCTTAGTGACGCCTTGCTTGGTCTTGGTCTTAAAATGTCGTTTTTATGTGTTAATAAAATAAACATTAGATATCAAAAAGACCTCGTAAGAGCGACTGCGTGAGTAGATAGGTGAGTGCGTTTTTAAGTGTCCTTTACATCTTTTAGAATTTTTTAAATGTCGGCATAAATTGTGTGAAGAAAATCATGTAGGTTGTTATCGAACCAATTGCCTGAAACGAATGAAGATGTCATTAAGAAATGTACAAAATTCTCTATTCTTTTATATCATCGTATATATGTATTAACAAGGTTTCACAGTTTAATGCATTATATGGGAACATTACCCGACAACAGAGATGTACCTTTGACAACATGTAGCCATCCATCACTGAGATTCCCATAGCATCAATCCGGATTTTCTGGTGCAAAAGTTGCAAAGAAAAATTTTGAATCTATATATGTACACGAGGAAGTAAACAGAATGCTATATTGAAGCATACATATGTTTATTAAATCAAAACAAAAAAAAGAGCATATTTCCTACACCCAATGAACTGTATATGTAAAAGATAATCAACACTTTTACCTGGACTGAAATTTTGGGATTATCCACGTCATGCTTGATATTGTGCAATTGCAGAGTAATATGCTTAACCTAATTACAAAAAATAATAAAAAGTAAAGAAGTAATATTAATTAATCAATTAACTAACAGCATTCATGCAGTTCTTTGAAGTCAACAAAAACATTGGTATCTCGAAAAGAGCCGGTATTAATAGAATATCCTCTGCAAATAAATCAAGAACATTTATGAATTACGAAGGGGTAATGTATTTTATTTCAAAATGGTTCCATTGTACTTTAGTATAGATTTTGATGTAGAGCCAACAATCAGATAAGTTGCTATCATTGATAAAACCTAGGAACTCATTCATCTCTCAACCATTTCTTAAATACGCATATCCATACTTGGTTTGCTTGTCGTCCTCTCTTACGATTTCATCGAACCCATCGATTGTCTGAAGATTCTGCTATAACTGTGAGTGCTTCCTGACCGGTTAAGGAAGAATATAGCATCCATCAACGGATTAAGCACACTGTAGCAGTAAAACAAAGCGATTGAAAAAAACAACTGTAGTGTCCATCGCATGAATATAGTGCCCAATACATGTGTGGTCGGTTACTCAAGGTAAACTCACTTGCTTGTGTTTTTATTCTCAATGACGGATCACATTTCACACTTTACATGGAAAGCCAATGTTCGAAAATTAGGTCATCACAGTTGCATTCCTCGTCAAGAGTCAATGCATAAGATCTAGTATGTTGCATAAGTTTCATCTAATTTGATACATCCTCTTACAGAACAAGGTTGATTCGACAATCGAGGACTCTATGCTGCACGATGACCTTCAATTACACCAACCACATAATAATAAGCTTGATCCTGCCCACAAAAAAACGAAATTGTTCTTCGATAAAGGAAATCAGTGCTATGCACAAAGGTTAAAGTGGCAAGCTGTTTGTAGCACAACAAAATCACCAAGGACAAAAAGATCCAAAACGCCCTTGTTGTACAGAAGCGCTGCCAGGTCGGCGAAACGAGATCGAGAAAGCGTATCCGTATCTATTCTATCCACATCTATTCTTCACCTATCACACTTATTTTCGACTTACCCATTGAATCTTTGCCAGTATACATGGTGTAGTAAATAAAATATGTGTCCACCAAAACACGGACGTATCCCATAAGCAACACCAAAACTGTGGAGAATCCGAACGATTTCTGATGGCTGCAAAACATTTCGTATATGCATTCATAATTCATCTGCAACTCGACCAATTTACGACGCACAGACTCCCCGAAACCATCAAACAGTGCCACTCGTTCGCCGAAATTCGTGAACTCGACCAACAGGCGAAGCTCGCGTGCCAACTGCTGCAGCTCCAGACGCATGCACTCCATGTGAAAGATGCACTGCATGTTGCGGAAACGCACCGTCATGATGTACGGAGTAAACATTATCCAGAAGAGCAATAAATGACGTGGAATGTGATCGTGGAGGAAATAAAAACTCAAATGTGCAGAGATTTCGGCTGCTAAAATGCCGTAGAAAATTTGCAAAAACCACACATGTGTACGCAACTGTTGTCTGGAGGTCCATAAACGATTTCTTGTTTGTCTATCTAATATTTCCGTGGTTACTAATTTTCCTGATTTTCCGTTATGGGTGTTTGTGTTGGGCTGCTTCTCTGCGGCACGTTGTTGCTGGGTTATGTAAAGCTGCCAAAAAATGCGCTGATCTTGGCGTCTAAGAATCGTCTCTAGAAATGAAACCGTCACTGCCAAGTAAGCAATGCTTATCTGTAGAACATCATTTAAGTAGCCAAATGCATCGTCTCTATACAGGTAATCATCATCACTGAGAAACGTGTGCAGCGTCAAAATAGAGAAGCTGAGTATCAAAAATACTGTCCATATTTTTATAATCAACTCTGTGCGCTTCTTCAATTCTGCATTCAAATCTAACGATATACTTTGATAGCCCAAAAACTGAAAGAATCGGAAGTGAAAACGCACAACTGGATCCAGAAATTGGTTGCTCATGTTGTTGCTGTTAGTAATATAATGAACATCTACGAGTAAGAATACAAATGGTAAAGGTAAAATAAAGTAAAGTAAGGTCAACGTATGATAAAAGAAGGTGCTTAATTCAATAAATATTTTTAAATTTATGGCAAATAGGAACATAAAATGCATTATTTGCTTTGATTTTTATATTTATTTTAAATATTTTAAATACATATTCCGATTTCTCTCAAGAACAATTCTTAATTGAAATTAATTTCACATCTCATCCATTTGAGAATCTCGACCTTACCTTTCGTACATGTAAAAACATGGATTATAAACAAGTACATATTACTAAATCATATAATGTTTGAGTTACCAAAATCATTTTAGCACCAACATGGAATTACCATTATATCCACACCCACTACGCGCAAATGTTTGACAGAATGACAAAATTAGCTGTCGCAATTTATACAATCACACAAGTAATAGTTTATGCCTGCCGCCGCTCATGTGAGGCATTCGGAAATTGCTAATAAATAACATACATAAAAAAATGCGATAAAATCTTGAGAATGCATTAATCATATTAGAAAGAAAAAAAAATTCAAACATGAAATTGAAAAGCACGAGAGCAACAAACCAGCGACCATAAACCATAAAACTTTGTAGTTGATTTATCAAATCGAACAGACATGACACTGAAAATGAGTAATAATAAACTCCTCCAGCTTGGAAAAAGAATGCACCGTAAAGTTTTTCAAATAACTCTACGGCTCATTCTCAATATCAAAGGAGGAGCATTCGCATGTGGCTTAATTCGTGACCGTAATTTATCAAAGAAATATGGTGAACTTCTTGCATCAAGGCTTAAGGAACGAAACCTTTCGTTCTTCCTGAGGTGAAAATATCCTGTTACCGAACCAGAGAGCGAGACATTCTTCCTTATTTTACTAAGGAAGATGACCTCATCTATTGTAATAATATTTTCGGGTTTTTAACTTGTTGTGTCTTCCAAGATATCGGCTAGATGATTGCTCTATTGCAATAGATAGCTCAAAATAATGGCAACAAGGTCGGTTCTAATAGGTTACTCAACGAAACTTAGGAAAGTATACTTTATTTATTTCTTTTTTAGATTAAATATATCAGCAGTACAATGAGAAAGATTTTCTCATTATACAGTATAGTACAGTAGAAGTGTGTTTGGAGTTGATCCTATTATGAAGATTAGAACTAATTTTATACAAAGCACTCATAACATCTGCTTAACACACAGTAGAAAAGTGAAATGAAAAAGTAAGAACTGGGGTAGAATATGCATCAAACGAACATGGAATGGAACTATCCCATCTAGAACATGGGAATGTACGAAAGGTACAGAAAAGGAAATGACAAATCAATTTGTCCGGGTCAAGTACAGGGGAATTGCAGAGTTTAGAATTAACACCAAGTTTTCTCATGTTGTCCCAAAGAACTTTATATGGCAAGGACATTTTAAGTTTGGAACAAAAAAGGCCCAATTTAGGCTGTCTACCACAGCGCATAGATATATTTCTGACCATTTTTAATAAACAGTAGGCATGGTCGTTGACCGATTTTGCCCATTTTCAATACCAACCTGCACGCAACAACAAAAGGACATTTCAGGGAGCTGCTCTACCTTTGGACGACGCAATATTCATACCCAAACCATTTAAGACGAACCATACTGTCTCTTTCGAGACAAAGGCAACATTACGTGGCAACACATATCAACATGCATCACTACTAGGGCGCCTTAGCCCTCTTATGATAAGTCCAAATCAAACTGGCATATAAACAAAAATCGAGCAGACATGACCATAATAGTAGCAGTGACCACTGGCAACTGGACGATCGGTCTTCCTTACAACCCCTACTGCCACAGCTGTAAAGACAACTTAGAAAAGGCGTTGTTACTTATTTTATGTGTGAATGCTGGGCACTAACGCGGGCCAGGCACGTGTCCCTCGACAGTTTCACTTTGACGGGTTTGGATGAAATTTCCAAATGTCATCACAAGCAATTAGCGAAATTTCTTATTCTAACGAACTGGAGTTAAGGTTCCACCATTTCGATCATATCAAAATTTCTCCGTAGTTTAAGTTACACGAAAGTGGTGGACCAAAATGATGCTTTATAGCCTTAATTGTTACTCCATACCGATCTGGAGTGGGGTGCCACGTACCCAAGAATACAAATAAATTATAAGAAAAAGCACTTCAAAAAGTGGTCATAAAAAACCATCTCCCCTCTTATGTGAAACACCCTGTATATTCTTGATCAGCTCCTGAGTCGATTTAGCCCATATCTCTTATATGGATACATAGATTACTCGTATTTCTTGAGTAATATTTACATCAATATTTACCAGTAATATTTCCATTCCGTTCACTTTCAACAGATGTAGTTTGTAAGTTTATATTTTCATTCTTTTAAGTGATTTTTTAATCACAGATTCATTGTTGTCATCAATCAATACAGCTTCTATATCTCCCCATACCTCAAAATAATTAGCGCTGGAATTAGAAATAATTTATTTAATAACAATAATAAATTTACGATACAATTGAAGTGAGTAGTATACTAATCCAGTCGGTAATATTTGCAATTAAATATTTTCAGATACAAAAACAATAATTGCAATCGAAGATCGCAGAAAGATCGTGAGCGTGGACGAAACTGAAATACCCTACACCCTTAATACCTCTAGCAAACGATCCTTAAGTTGATATCCTTTAGAGAGACCACACCCATTATTGGATGAGTGGAAAGTACTCATGTATAACAAATAGTGAAATTCCATACCGATATATGTTTTCTCTCAAAATATCAGAGATGTCCAAATCGAGTGTTACAGTAGATGTGCTTTCCTCCTCTGTGTGTAGGGTACAAAAAGAACAGAGTGATCAAAGAGATTTGGGAGTTCATCAAATAATCGCAGAATGTTAAGATGCCAATGTTTGTGTGTCAATCGAACTCAAGTTGATGAGTTATAAACGTCTGGAATTGTAAATATGTGGACCCTCTAAAACACGTCCACAATTCAATTTCATTCAATTTTAAAGTTTAATTGCAATTCAACACTAATCTATATTACAATGAAAATTATTTTAAACTAATTGGAGGCCTATTGGAAGAATTAAAACTGAAAATAGTTCAGAATAGTTCAAATTAAACCCCGCTCAACTGAAGAATATCGCAACGAATGATGATGAAGAACATTAAAACATTTGCAAGTTAAGGTAACAAAATTGGTGTTTCATTTTCAGAAAAAAGTAATTTTCCTCTACAAATTCTCGTACATTTTGTTAGTAGAAGTGTTGTACCGATTTCAGTGGATTGAATTAATCATAGAGATTAAATAATCAATTAAAATGATTGTTTAAATTAGAAAAATTAAATATGTAGATTCTTTAACCTTGTAGCTTTTTTTTATTTAACACTGTACTTTTGTAGGTAATAATGAAAATTCCATTAATAATAAAAGTAACCTGTGATTTTATAGCTTTTCGAACAATAAAAAATCATTTTTAAAAAAATTTTATTCAAAATTATAGTCATTTTCGGCTGATCTTTTATCCAAATTATCATTTTAAATTGCCAAACTCAAGATTTCTGTTTACTCCGGCTGCTAAAAAAACACACGTGGACTTTAATACTTCGCCCGTTTTTCCATATCGAATTAATAATTAAAAATGTGTTCTCCAGGATGTAAATATGTGGTAAGTGCTTTTTTTCCGCCTGCATAAAGCGTACATAAAACGTGCAATTATTTAGACAGAGTAAAAAATAAAGAAAGGTTTATGTGTCCCATCACGTTATTGTCAACTCCAGAATCATTTGATGGCCGGTTCGGACGTTTGGACGCTTTGGTCAGACACACCTTAAATCAGACACAGTTATGTATGTCTCAGAACACAGAGCTTCTCAAACAATATTTTATATGCTCTCGTAAACTAGTTCTAGCTAGTGTTTAGTTCTGTTTAGTTGGTCGACAGACTTATTCACATATTGAAAGGGAATTTTTTAAGTCTCTTGAGATGAAGAAACCTCTTCAGACCAACACCGAAGTCGTCTCTTCTCTGTTAAGAATTCGACACGAATTCAGTTTAAAAAATGAGAAACGTTTTAGAACATTTAGAATACTGAAAGCGTTTTTGAGCTTTACAAGTATTTCCAAAACCAATAAAAGTGTTTTCATCGGTTAAAAGATTAGTATAGGTGCTTATAATAATTATTTTCTTTCTTGGTACTACTGAGATGTGAAATTTAACGTTAAAAAAATAATCGCTGTTTAATAACAGCCATGAACGATTTTCGGTTCATTTACTTTCATATTAAGCCTCTAAACACATCTTCGCTTCTCATTTGGTTTAATTTCTCCTTATCTTTTTCCATGTCATAAGCTAATTTAAATTAGTGGCAAACCTCGTAAACGAGCTTCATCAACAGACACAAACAAAATCTCTAAGGTAGGAGACCTTCAGAACACGTAAATCAGTCTAAGGTTGTTTCTATTTTCTTTTAGGTCACCTAACAAACACTATGAACAAACAACTTATGATACCACAACTACAACTGTACTAAAACTAGCACTACTACTAAGAATAATAAAGTCAATACTAGTATTACTACTGTTAGAACTAAAAATTTAAAACTAAATATATGTATAATAATAACTACAAACAAACAACTACACCTACAACAGTATTAAAACCCACCCATATACATATGAAGGATATCAGTCGAAAGGCGCTTAACCGATTGTTTCTGTGCTGCTAACAGTGTTATATGAGTGCAGTAAAACGACGACAATCTAATCGTATCATTTCAGACCAGACCAACACCGAAGTCGTCTCTTCGCTGTTAAGAATTCGACACGAATTCAGTTTAAAAACTGAAGTCAAACGTTTTAGAACACACATTGTTCAAGTTCCGCCAGAGTCTTCGTATCATTAGAACGAAGCACTTACAAAGCTACTTACATTCCGCTCACTTATTTAATTCCTTACGTCTTACTTATTAACTTACTTCGCTAATGTCTCTCGTAAGTTTATGTCTTATAGCTTTATAGTGCAATCGCATTGTCTCAATATTTTAATCACACGCGGAATCGCGAATATGTTTTTGATCTTTTTGTGTTAAGAACCAATACTAAAAAATGTAAATAAAATAGAAAAAAGAAATCAAAAATGTAAAAAAAAGGCGGAGAAAAACTAACGTACTTTAAATGCGACTAAAAATCAACTGATAAGCTATTAATATAACTAAGCTTTAATAAACATACATTTAAATTAATATAAAATAATTCCTTTCGTTTATTTTACTCGTTTCAAGACGGACGCAGGAACGGCAAAAATGTTTCCTCGTCGTCAAGCGATTCCTATTCTGTATACCAGAGGAACGCATTATGATGTCGGCTTCGACATGGTGAGTAAAATTTTATATTCCAAAAATAACATTATAGTTATATAGATTTATCCTATTGCGTTAATTTTTCATAGCCGGGTGAATATTTTTGGACATTTAGTAAAGTGTGCAGATATTAAATGTTATTTTTACTGCACATTTTACGATCAGTTCAACGAAAATACTTTTTTGGGCACACATAATATTTGGCAGAGCAATTAACACTGATAATAGAAGTATAAATCATATGTGTTATTACTCTGCTATACGATGCTTACTTACCATCTTAAACTCTTAAAGAACAGATAATGCAAAAATATGCTGATCACTCCCATGATTACACAAGAATGATTATATTGACACAAGAATAAATAAATGTACTATTTATAAAATTGATGACGTAATGATGAAGTAATTATTGAAAAATTTTGAAGCCTCATTTTAATGAACCCACAGAAAAATTCAATTCTTTGAAAACTGAAACCTTCTTAAAAACCTCTAAAATTTGCAAACTTCATACAAAAGGTCTTTAAATTTTGCATTTGTTGTAGAAAATATTAGAAAATCTTCTTTAACTTTCATTTCAATTTCAGTTCAAAACTTTCAACTCTTTAAAACTCTTACTAAAAGTTACAAATAATTACATCTTATAGAAAGGAAAAGTTACGATTTTCATAGGAAAAATTTTAATTATGTTCGTAAAACAAAAGAAGCAAAACACTTGTTTTCAAAACCTAACTAGGAAATTCTTTCAACTATGTATATTATTTCCAACAGTGTATTTAAAATGGCACACATTGTAATAAAAACTTTCAAGGTCAAGAACTTTTATTTACAAGAATACTGTATTTTTATAAATTTGCGTGCAACATGCGAATCTTGACGTTATTCAGGGTTAAAATCAAATGATTTGGGGCTCACATATTCCGTTCCTTTTTTTAACCGATATCAAAGCTCTTCTCTACGTTTAAATATGTTCCCTGTAAGATCTTAAAAATTTTCAAGCAAGACATTTGAACGTGACTCAATTTTAGCCAATTTCAGATAAAAGTTAATTACATTTTTAAGTTATCATTATTTATTGTAATTAATATTAACTATTTAGCTTTTAGAATTATTTATTTTATTTATTTTTACTATTTCATCAGTAAGTACATATTTACTCGTTTCTTAGTATTTATAAGCATCTCATGAGATTATATTCGTTTCTACTCGGTTACGAATGAAAACATTTCAGTTAACTAAAAGGTCATATTTGCAAATAACCAATATATTTATATTCAAATGAAATAATAAAAATTGGTATTTAAGAAGACAAAATAAATGCGTGTTTCCTATTCGCTCAATAGTCAACAACATATAGATTTCAACATTAATATAATTTATTGCACCGGAAATTGATTTCAAACTTAATTTGATGTGAAATTTATATTCAAATTTTTATATAAACTTTAATGCTTTTTTGATACCCGAAATTGAAAAGGTATATTAAGTTTGTCCTTTCGTTGGTAACGTAGAGAGCGGTGCTTTATATGTAAAAGCAAGTACTTACATACATATATAATCCACGGTGGGTGTGACGACTTATCCACATGTCATAGAGATTATGAGTGTATTTAAGCTGAAATTAGCAAACTTTTGGTTCGAATTTAAAGAGAGAGAGAGAGAGAGATAAGAGTCAAAGAGGCCCGTGGGTATAATCGGATCTACTTCCCTCTCTCTGCCTCTTCCAACCCTTTCATCAGCCACATTTCGTAGCATATTTAAATTTGTTTAACCTTGCAAATTACATACATATGTAATTAATTCTTACTCAGGGTACTAACGTATCTATTGTACTTTTCTTCAGAACTCTGAATAATTTACTTTGAACTTAACTTCACACCTGTTTCTTTTATTTATTACATTCCATGCTTCAATCGAATTATTAACTTTAAGACAAAGAAACCCCCACGCAAACAAGTAAATTTAGATTTAACAAAAATATTGTATTTATAACTTGACATCATTGGAATCAATCAGTGTCATTAGTGTTCGTGCATTTAATATTAAGGAACAATCAACGACACTCGAATTCTTGTACCCTACGCTGGGAAATGATAAGCTATACAACGTTTTATGGTATAAAGACATTTTAATTATAAAATACAAATTAAGTATAGTCTGGAATTTAATATATTAATTATTGTTATAGAGCTTTTCTCAAGTTCACAATGTAGAGGAATCGATGTAGAATACAAATTTTCAATAGTGTTCGCAAGTAATCAGCGCACTCGAGAATGATGATATTCCATAATTCTAAACTATGCAACAAACTTTGGTGAAAATCGATTTAGTGTTTAAAAGACTATATGAAAAGTTTTAAAGATTATTGGAGATTTTTAAATTGCATAGAAAACCGTTGAATATGTTTTGAATTTTGAAGAAGCATTTTTAAAATTTATGAGTATAAACATTTAAGATTTTAGAAAACGTTTTTGGCAAACATTAAAAAAACATTTCTGTTAACATCAATGGGTCTACGAGTAAAATTCTGAAGCAAGAAACCTTAAAATACAACTTTTAATATTAAATTTTATTTTAAATATTACACTTTTGTTCTTGATTAACTTTTTTTATTATAGGATTTGAGTTGATTTATCTTTCTATTTGAAGCTTCTCCACATCTAACCTTCGACTCTAACGGATTGTAAATTTCTAGACTTTTGCATTTAATTTAACACGTCAAATTAAAAAATCGTATATTTAATATTAGCTTTTCCATTAATCAAATAAACTATCGATTGAATAAAACATGACAACAATTCATAAGGTTTAAATACTCATAAATGTACAATATGAGTATTTAAAACAAAAATAAAATACCAAGACGAGCGATCAAAATTAATCTTTAAATAATATACAATGCATGAATATACAATAAATATATACTCGTAGATACATATATACAGGGTGTAACGCATAAGGTACGCCAAAAAGCTAGGACGGGTAGGTTGGGTCGAGACAAGAAAAAAATCGTATGGGAGGGGGGGGTGCATTTTCCCCCGTTTAGGCGGGAGGGGCTATTTTCTAAAACCCGACTTAATATCGAAAAAAAAATATTAAAAAATAACGGTTAGATCTACATAACTTTTGCTCACTGAGTTTCAAAGCCAAATATCCGCTTCTTCATATCCTTTTTAAATTAGGTTCCTACGTCAAACAGTTTTTGAGCAAATTAACGCCAAAGTTAAAATTTGGAATAAAAATTCCGAAAAAACGTTTTTTATCGCCATTTTTTTTAAAAATTACGGTATTAAGTATACAAATTTTTGCGACAATAAAATTCTCTAATCAATTCTAGAGAGAATGCTTCAAACCGGAAGGATCTATGTTTTGTAGTTTCCGAGAAAAGTGAGACTTACGAACTAAACTCCTTCTTTTTTCCATATTATTGCACCAGTAATAAAACACAAGTAGCCAAAAAATTTATATTTAAAAGGAAAGTATGCTTCGTAATTTTCACTTTTCTCGGAAACTGCAAAACATAGATTCTTCGGGCTTTAAGTACTTCCTCTAGAATTGATTAGAGAATTTTATGGTCGGAAAAAAATTTATACTTAATACCGTAATTTAACAAAATAATTGAAACCAAAACTTTTTTTTTAGAATTTGTATTCCAAATTTTAAATTCGACATTAATTTTCTCGAAAACTGTTTGACGTAGGAACCTAATTTAAAAAGGATATGAAGAAGCGGATATTTGGCTTTGAAACTCAGTGAGCAAAAGTTATGTAGATCTAACCGTTATTTTTTAATATTTTTTTTTCGATATTAAGTCGGGTTTTTAGAAAATAGCCCCTCCCGCCTAAACGGGGGAAAATGCACCCCCCCCCCCTCCCATACGATTTTTTTCTTGTCTTGACCCAACCTACCCGTCCTAGCTTTTTGGCGTGCCTTATGCGTTACACCCTGTATAACGATATAAACAATTATAAAATCAATACTACATAAACAATTAACAATTTACAAACAGATTTATTATAAAAATCGAATTAACCAGAAAGAGCGCTATATTCGATCTGGCCAAAGCATAAATACCTTGCACCCTCACACTCTGCATGGGATATAGAAAAGTAGGTGGTGCACACCCAGCTTTGAATGAGCGTATAGTGAATATATATCAGATGTAAGGATATTAAATTTAGTTCTTAACTCACTGTCAGATGAAATCTATTGTACATAAAAATCTCCTATAAGACATAAAGTATAAAAGTGGGCGGATCACACCCACTCTTCGCAGGATGGATACTTTTGATACTAAATATGCCACTATTAAATTCTGTGTTGGTAGTTCACAGTGAACTTTTCAACGCAATTCCCTTTTGGTCATATAATTATGTCAATGTGGACGGACCACGCCCATGTTTGCACAATACTTAGTTTCGATGTTATACGAAATTAATACTTAAAAAAAGCAGATAATTTCTTTGAGGAATTGGAGAAGGCGTACGAAAAAAGTGAACATACATTTATTACGAATGATTAATTTGTATGTAGTTATCTGGTGAATATATACTTGAACTTTAATATTATCACTTTACACGTAGACGTAATAAATATATTTTTTAAATAAAAAAACATACAAAATAATCAAAAAAAAATTAAATGCTAACAAATTTAATGTAAAATAATTTGAGAATTTAAAATAAGAATTTAAATAATAAAATCAACACAACACAACACAGCGTGTTTGTACTCGTATTTGATGTGGAAGGATAGTAAGGGAAGGTTTTCTCCAACTGTACTCATGCCCACAACATTGCATTGTACCACACTTCTTATATTGATTAGGTACCTAAAGAACTCCACAGTGAACAGTTCAAGGTGAACCAAGCTTTCAGACGTGTACGAATGGCTGACTTACTTACCCTACCGACTGACTGACTGCCCCATCAACGGACTAACGGACCAACACAATTGATCCAAATAAAGTCGTGCTTCACAGGTATCTTAAGTTGATCTTACAGCAGCTAGCGTAAGTGAATGGAAAAGCAGGCGGGATTTGAAATCTATAATAAGACTAAAACGTGTAACGGAATCATTTCGACGAAGTAATCTTATCATTATTAATTAAAGTAGATATCAACGAAAACAAATATATTTTTACCTCGCTAACCAATCCGAAAACGTATGCAAACAAAAATACCGAAAAAAGGAACAACAAATTTAGTGAAACCACCATCTGTGCTGTTGCTGTCGGTGGTGATTTACAGAATGTGAATGATTAGCAAAATTCAAGAAATGCAATGAAAAATCGAGCAGGAAGAAACTTTTACAACTTTTACCAAAAACGTCTTTTGAATAACTGTTATTAATGACTTTCAAAAATAACAGGTACAAAATATAAGAACTCTTATCAATGATTTTTAAAAATAACAGTCGCCAAATAACTTTTCAGTATTCGTATTATAGTATTAATACTATATCGTATACTCATCCAAGAATCCAGATCTTCAAATATATTATTGTATCTAAATTTGTATTTTTTACCTTCAAATCTTATTATGTACCATTATATATCATTATCTTCGAATAATGTTTTTATTTGCGTTACTTTTAGGGTCATACTTTTGGCGCTCTCATCAGAGACTTCCTCCAGCTGGCGACAGAATTAAATAAATGTTATTTACCGCTGTACAACACCGACGAAGGCAGTAAGTTCGAAGATAAATCATATCAAACATGTTGGATATTGTTTACATATGCGATGATTTGGTTTCGTAATAAATCAACAACAATCACATATGTAATTCAAATAAAGATTATTTCTTCATTTCTTTCTTGATTATTATTCCAGAAAGAGTATACAACGAAACATTGGAGTCTGTGAAGAAATCTTTCCCGCAGTATATTCGGGAGTTGGAAGGTATCGCAGAAGGCGCTAATGTCGAATTTCATAAGGTATTTACAAATCTGTAGTACATCAGAGATCTTCAATTTGCATATACAATATAAGTTGATAAGAAAAGCCAGAGTAGAAAATCGTCTTCCTTCTTTTTTATTAGGACCTCCTTTTACATCTGTACCAAATCTGAAAGGTACTTTAAATGTGTCCTTCCGTTTATAACCTAGAGAAAGTAGAGAGAAGTACCTACATACATACATACATATAAGTATATTTTATATTGATCAATGTCGCTCCGTCTGTGGAAATTACGACTGAGAAAAACGAATAGAGTTATACGAATTACATTTAAAGATATCTGAAGTAAATTTAAAGATATCTGATTTACTTTAAAAGATATTTGGTTTCGCCTGAAGTTAGCCTTGTTTCAAACCGTGCAAATTTCATTAGTTACTGTAAATATTAACTCCTACAATATACATATACATATACGATACATACATATATGCTTTGCTATACCTAGCACACCTTCTTTCGTGAGTTACAAACGAATGGACAACTTAATGTACCCTTTGCATGTAGGGTAAAAAATGTGTGTAAAGTAAATCTAATTAATGGATTACGATTGATTCTGTCTTTATTCTGTAATCACCTGGCACAATCCGTCGACTTTTTCATTGTATCTGCACTTGTATGTAATCTTTTTCAACATCCGCCAGTTCCTGTTGGTTGCTCAAAGCTTTTTTATTAAATTATAACTAGATGTGAGATATCTAAATACTAGCTGCCAAAGAAATAATCGCAATCGATAGCTATTTCTGTACAAAAAACTACAACAGCAACAATAGTGGCAGCTTTGATCAATATCGGAAATATTATGTCGTCATTTAAGCGATATAATTATTCCTTTTGAACACCTGAGTTAAGGATAAACAATAAAAAGATATAATAATATATTAGCAATTAAGCCTTAAAATGTTGTTGCAATTGATTTTACTTTATATTAGGGGCATAAAATGACAAACTGCCCTTTTGTTGTACAAAACCAAAACAACATCAAGTTAAATAGATTCACATACGTGTATTTTTTATTAATGCAAAAACAGAACAAAATTTACAATCTTGCTATTTTCTTAAGATTAGATTAAGATTTTCTGCAATTAGTATTTTTTTATTAGATTTATTTATCTTAAATTGCACTTTATTTTTATTTGATACTAGTCATTAATTTGTGGAAATTCTATACAATTAATACTACAATTCAGTATATTAAATTGTGCGATATCAAATATTTGCGACTTTAAAACAAATTGAAATTAAAATTGTAAAGCACGCATTCTATATATCTATATACATACATATTTACATACATACATATGTACATGGAAAATTAGCATCAATATAAAGTAAGGAATCCAAATAAAAATTTTATTCTTTCTTTTCTTTTCTTTTGTCTTTATTCTTCTCAAAAGTACAGCAAAGTTATATTCGTACAAAATTATAAAACCATATTTTTGGTCATTATAAAAATTTTTATTAACTAGGATGTTGAATGAATGCTAATAATTTTAAACTCATGATGCTGAATCATCATTAAATCCTGTCATCAGAAACAAATTTTTAAAATTAATTCAATAATTTTTTAGATTTTCTCCATTTAGGTTTTTTTAAATTGTTTAATTAATTTCTAAATTATTTAACTACATACGAGTATAAATACTTCATGACATATGTATGTATGTTTCTATGTCCCGAGTGATCTATCGAGTGATGATTAGTATCATCCGATTGTGTTGAAACCTAAGCGAGTCATTATTTAAATGAAGAGAATAATATCGAAATTGATTTATATTTTGTCGAAACCTCTAAAATATTATATAAAAAATAGATAGAATTTATGATAATAACTATTAAAGTAATATAGTAGTAACAAATGTATTTAAATAAAATAGATAACTTGCACTTCTGACATGACAAAGCCAATCATTTATTTATAATTATTTTTTGAAAAAATTAAAATTTGTTAAGAAAATATTTAGAGGCATATATATGTGCATACTTTAATGTCCGCAACAACATTAAAAGCATATACCACATAAAATACATTCATCATCATGCCATTTGGCTAATAGTTCTGCTGCTGCTAGATCTACCAACGTTATTGCTGCTGATTATGTGGAATTCATGGTCAACGCTTGCATTAAACATTACACGCAAGCTAAATGAAGGTGTTACTTTGAAGGTCACCATATGGGGCACTGCAACCAAAGCTGTCATCACCAATGTTTCATACGTACTGCATTACATGACCAAAAAACAACGTCATTAACGCTTGAATCAATTGACCAAAACCAAAATTAAAACTAAATAAAATAAAAAGACCCAAACAATTTTGACGTAGCCACACATCATTAAATAATGGCTAAATTTAAACCCAGCACACGATCTATAATGTTAAAATAGTTGTTAAATTAAATTAGACGCTTGACTGGCTCGTTAGTTGGCCGACTGGCTGACGGTATACAACCTTGAGGTAGTGGCGGTGGCAGTCATAAGTACGTTGGTTGATTCGTATCGAATTCCCGGCAAGAACAAGAACAACACGAACCACAAGAACTGTTGCAAATTCGTATTAATCGATTTAAGCCCTACAATATTAAATTGCATTCAGATATCAAGAAGCCACGCAATGCATTTCCATGTTCAAGCTGGCTTAGAAGCCGTCGAAAAGATTGCCTAATGCGTATACGATTTGCATGGGAATAGCATAAACTTGTAATTGATTGCATTATGCGCTGTCGATCTGAAGCGTGAGCCTTTAATATTAGGTTATAAGAATCGTCAATGTTATTGATCTATTTTAAACTTCAAGGTTTACCACGTCCATACAAGATGTAATCTTTTGTATTGTACAATACATTGTAATAACCTTTTTGCTTAGTTATTTTGTGCTTGAAAAATAGGGGATGAAAGACTTAGAAAAATGCTATTACTGCTCTGCGTTAATGTGGAATTCCTTCAATTTTGCATATCGCAACAACATCTGAACCCGATCTCACAACCACTTCAAAAGTGACATAACTCAAAATTTGTATTCTTCAGAAACCAAATGTTGAGATTGCAGGCTGGTGTATCTTCTTTATATGATGAAAACAAACTAAAACCGTTTTTGGCATCAGGTTGTTGGTAGATATGTGCTTTGTGAAGAGTTTATAATGGAGTTTATTAAGAGTTTATAGATCACCTGGTTTTTTTTATATCTTTATAGTATACGAGTATATTGATTGATAAATATATGATGTAAAAGCAACTTTAGTTTTAGTTTAATTCTAAATTATAATATTTTTATACCCTACACCTTAAGGTTAAGGGTATATTCACTTTGTCACGAAATGTGTAACGCATAGAAATAGAGACGATAGGTATAGAAAAGTATATATATTCTTGATCAGGGTGACCTCCTGAGTCGATTTAGCCATGTCCGTCCGTCTGTCTGTCTGTCTGTCTGTCTGTCTGTTGAAATCACGATCATAGGAGCACCGGTGAAGATATCGTGATGAAATTTTACAGAAATATTGTTTCTTAGGGTGTGCAGGTTGGTATTGAAAATGGGCAAAATCGGTCCACGACCACGCCTATTTTTTAGTAAAAATGTGATATCTGCCGTTATTTTTTAGTTATGATAACAAAAATATATAATATATATATAATATATAAAATAAATATATTTAATTTCTGGGAATAGAGTAACTTCATCCGTTGATATGCCAAATATGGGCGTGATCCGCCCACTTTTAGGTTATACAGGTAAAAGAGGTTCTCAAATGGTTATATTGTTAAATATATAAACATCCTGAATCAAACTTTACATAACAACTTATTTTCTAATAAAACATTATTACAGCAAAAGTGGTCGCGTTCCGCCTACTTTTACACAGCTTATACAGTATAGCTCATGAAAGCAAATTTATTACCACGGAAATAAAGCTTAAATTTGAACACAATAATAAAACTACTAAGACAATTATTTTGTTTTGAAAACGGGTAACGACAAGTAACAAGTAACGACGAGTAACGAAAGGTGATTATAAGATAGCTTTCCTTATAACCACATATTTCTTCTAGTTTTTAAGATATGACAATAAAATCTCAATATCAAGCGACATTATTATATTTTAAGTTGCAGAAAATGGGCGTGGCGCGTATACTTTTAGGTTACATGGACGAAAGGGTAATATGGCACAATCGTCCTACATAAATCCTTATATAAGTCTGTAATTTTATAATATGTAATCAATTAATATGAAATTTTGTATAAATATTCTTTGTTCAGATTTGTAAACGAGCAAATAAAACGAATATAAGACATATAAATATAGAATCAATTTATAAAAAAAATGCATTGGCATAAAACTTTAATTCTTA
The DNA here is from genome assembly GCA_949629155.1 of Myopa testacea. Lineage (NCBI taxonomy): Eukaryota > Metazoa > Arthropoda > Insecta > Diptera > Conopidae > Myopa > Myopa testacea. The sequence goes on from OX451345.1 coordinate 21,218,057, forward strand.
AAATTCCTAAAAACTTTTAAGGTGTAGGGTATCTAAGATTCGGCCAGGCCGAATATAGCTTTCTTACTGGTTTTTTCTTAAACTTATTAAATACAAATGCAACCCAATTTCATAAAAAGCCTCCAAAAGTTTACTCTCTTGGTAAAAACAGCCATGGGGTAAATTATCTACATTTACCCCTCTACTCGTATAAATTTCTAAATATTAAGGGCCTTATGCTCGATCAGCGAACGGTACCGCTTCTCAGCGTTACTCTTTGTTATATTCGTTAAACAGCTGTTCAAAATGTGTTTTTAGTATACACACAACTTCGGCTTCTGATAGAAGCGGTACCGCTGAAATTTCTCCTCTTTACAACAACAGTTTACACTCTTCTTACGTATTTACGTTAGAAAAGCTTATTTTGGAAACAACAGTAGCAGAAGCGGGGTGCCGTTGCGAAGCGGTTGCTTATTAGCAACCGCTTCTTTCAGTTCGGCCGTAGATCAGGCTATTGTGTATCATATATGATACATGCTCGTTGTGCCGGCTGGCTTTAGTAAACAAAAAGTTTGATGATATCTATAAAATCAGTAGCTTCCGAGCCATCGACGAGATAGGGTTGTATGCTGCGCTTCTCTGATTTTGCTACACCCAAAAAAATATCATTGTTTGTCTTTATGACAACATTTATGTGAATTTTTCCTTTATATTAAAAAATATTATTGAATTATGCAATTTACTTATAAAATATTATACCATTATCTACTTTATATATGCTTCAATCACAATGTGCTGAAATAATCCAAATATATAGCGTGGGAACAAACAAAAGTCGAAAAAAATTCATGCTTTGTGTTTCAGCGCATATATTTTTCTCAGTGATAAGTAAAAAAAATTTCCAATACACACTCAAGAGAGAACAAAACAGGTATAAGAACAAATTCACATTGAATACATATAATTACAAGAAAGAAAGAGACGTCTGATTGTAAAATTTGTGTACACCAGATACACAACTTTTAGATACCAGTTGACATGTAGGGGAAATACGTAAAGCACAGTTCTCTAAACGGGGCTCATCGTAAGAGTTAGCACATGCTGTTTTAAGAGCAGCGGCAACGGAGGTACCGCTACTGTTGCGCAGTTCGAGCATGAGGCCCTAAATGTTCCTAATAAAATACTAAAAATCGCAGAACTCGGTGTGAAACAATTATTTATACAGATTTTTGTATATTTGTCCCAGCTCTTTTTGCTACATATGGACGATATACTGCCGCAAAGTCTGAAAACTGAGGGCTCATCACGAAGAAAAGAACCTGTTGGCTGCTCGACCATCGTGTTAAATTGTCAAAAGCATGTAAGTTCATTATTCTTTTTTATACCCTACACACGAAGTAGTGAGGGTATATTCACCTTGTGCTTCCGTTTATTACGCATTAAAGTAGGCGTGGCAGGTATATAAAAATGTATATATTCTTGATCAGCTTCACCTCCGGAGTCGATGTACTATAGCCATGTCCGTCTATCTGTCTGTAAAATCAGAACGAATAGAGATTATCAAATTTGGCACAAATATTTTCCATAATCAGAAACTCATTGGTATTGAAAATGGGATAATTCTGATAATTGCCACGCCTACTTTTTATAGTGAATATAAATTCATCCATGCTTAGAGCTGAATTTCTCGGCTGGTAGAGCGAATTTGAAGTTACAATTTTATTCACGAATCCACCGTCTCGAACCAAAATATAATCCAAAAAATGAGCGTGGTCTACCCACTAATGAAATAAAATTCGATTACATTAGAACGAATAGAAGTATGGTTATGAAATGTCACGAATATTCTGTCATCACAGGCTATTTGGCATTGAAAATGGAAAAAATCGGACCAGCGATAATAATTTAACGGATAACGCTGTTCCGTTAAATTATTAGAAGTCAACTATAAATTTATCTTACGAGTGTAGGGTATATGAAGTTTGGCCAGGCCGAAGTTAACACTCTTTTATTTCACTTCCTTTTTTTATATAATATTCCACATTTTAACCAGCGTATTATGGCCCACAACGAGGACGCTTTGACGGAAACTCTGAACAACTTCTACTATGTCGTGGCTCACATAATCAGCGACTCACCCCAGGGCAAATACAAAGTGAAGGAGGAACGTTTCATGTCGCTCTGTTATGCTGGCCATCTGCCAGGCTATACCATGAGTTACAACGAACATGGAATGGTTTGCTGCATAAATACTCTGGGCGCGAAGTATTTGCGTAGTGGACACACTCGTTAGTACAGAACTAATATTGATCATTAATATTATTATTATTATTACATTCTTGTATTCTTCTTTATCTTTTTCCAGCTCGTCATTTCATTAGCAGAGCCCTTTTGACTGCTCAAAATTTAGATCAAGCTGTTAAAATAATCAAAGACAAAGGCGTTGGCTCCGGTGATGGTTGCTCCATAAATCTCGCTTTTATTAAGTATGTCGGCTTGAAATTAAACAATTAAATTTTAGATTACATATAGATAAGTACATACATAAACACAAGAAACGCATCGAAAATTTTTAATTACTCCAATAATAATACACTTCATTTTGAATTTATTATTATTTATTTATAAATCAACAGTTAAATGATTAATTAAAAATACTTCCTATTTTTATTAATTTTAAATTCAAGTAAAAGGTCCCAAACCACTTTAGTTTCATTAATTCTTTTATGAACTAAATACACGGGGCAAGTTTTTTTAACACTCACATGAACAGCAATTTTTAACTCTTTTGATGAACAGTAACTACCCGGGTAGAGAAAAGTGATATGTAAGCATTTTGAATGGAATTGAAGTAAATTATCATTATATACTTGAACTGCATCGCTAGCAAAGATTCTGGTGAAATATTTTTTGGATACTTTCGAGTATGACCTGTTTGTGGTAATTAGGGTAATGGGGAGAAATTCCAGAAAACCGCTTATTACATTTTTATACCTATTGTTGAACTTTTTTTATACACATATGTTGAAGGCTGGAGTTTTTTATAGACAGGAAAGTAGCAAATCTAGCAACAATTCTGTTGAAAGATTTTTTGGATACTTTCGAGCATGACCTGTTGTTTGGTAATTAGGGCAAATGGGGAATACCACAAATTTGAGTGCATCCATTTTTTTATACCTGTTGAACCATTTTTTATATCTGTCAAAGGATGAAGAGTTTTATAGAGAGGGTAATAGCAAATTCTGAATGCAATTTTACTGGATGATTCTATGATCACTCGTTCCGATGGTATTTCTGACCGTTTATGGCTTGACCGAGCTTCGTGTTCGAGGCTAATAAGCTGTGGAAAGCAAATGCATTTCCACTATATTGAGCTACAATGATCGTTCGCCGATTCAAGAATATCACAAGGCTCTTGAGATTTGATTCCGAAATTACACACAAGGCTCGTATAAGATCTGATAAGGCAGCACCAATAAGGAATATTTTCCAGATGATCAATGCCAATCTAAAATTTTTCTGCAGGCCGTCAGAGTCAATAACAGTTGATGAGCAACTCTTTCCCTTTAGAGGATGCACAAAATTTACACAAACTCAAAACCACGTTAATATGGCATTAAATTTTGTTGGGTTAAACAATTAAATTAAATTATGATATTGCAACTGGATATTCTCTAAATAAATAACATCAGAGATGTCAATCTAGGACAGCGAGTTGTGAAACACTCAATTCGCTCACTCATATCTCGGGACCAAAAAATAAACCGAAAATTATCCATTACTATACCACACACAAAAGCAGGAGTAGATAAAATGGACCAAATGCTCAAACAATATACAAACAAACAGAAAAAAAACGATGGCCTTTAGCATTCTTCTATAACATCCTGGACTTATCATCGCTTGATGCCTATATTATATTCCGTGAAAACAACCCAGAAAGCTTTGTAGCCATCAGACACAGTGGGCGACGCACTTTTCTCCAACGTCTGGGTGAGAAACTTTGCATTCCCGGAATAAGAAAGAGGACACAGTAATAGTAATGCGATTGCAACATTTGCAGAGAGAGATGCAATAGAGTGCATTTTGGGAGAGCCGATAAGAAAAGATGAAGATAATGAGGAGTTTATTCCTGATAGCTGCGAAGAATATGATGCAAGCGGGCGGTCGCCATAAAGGTGGGTGCCATATGTGCTACAGTGAATATAGAAGGAAGCGATGTACTCGTCACTGTTGTGTAAAATGCCAGAAACAAATTTGTGTAGAGCATAGCCGTACACAAACTAAATGCCAGAAATGCCATATGTCGTAATATTATTTATATATTTAACTTATAGTAAAAAGTTTAAGTTAATAATTTAGTAGTTTAAATTAATATACATAAGTAATTTAAATTTATAATGAAGTAAAAATAAATATAAACTGAATGTTCTTTTTTCATGAAATAAGCTTAGAATTTTATCGCCGTTCACACTTTTCCGACCTCTCGTTGGATGGATAAAATCTACTTTGTATTCTAAGTCTCTATTTGCTATCATTACTTTCAATAATTACATCGATTTTGCTAATTCGATCGATTCTACTAAGGAAAAATCCCTTTATTTACCGGGGTAGTTACTGTTCACTTGAAGGGTAAAATTGAAAAATTGCGGAAAAAAAGCGGAAAAAATTTTTTTTTCAAAATAATTTTTAGCTTTTCTCGTAGAAAACGAAAATTTAGTCACTGAGTCGGAGTAAAATTTTAATAAAAAATTAAATGCCCGAGATATTTACAAGCAAAAACTGCAATATTTACCCGGGTAGTTACTGTTCATGTGAGTGTTAATAATCAAGCATGATCATCTGTTATGTGTTATAAATAACTTCAAATAATGCAAATAACATAGAAATGGAACATTATAAGTTATAATAATTTATAACATTATAATGAAAATAACTTCAAATTTGAATTTCCTATTATAAACCAAATTTCTATTAGAAATATTATATATTTCTAAATCAGCATCGATTTTATATTGTATTAACTTATATCACGATTTATCGAAGCATAAGGAAATGAGTTCACTGAAACTTTGGACCGTTTTTAAGTCTTTGAAACAAATTCAATGAACCCTCTCTCTGTCAAGCTATAGGCTTGCAGACCACTTCACAAAATCAATTTATACATAATTTCCTGAAGTATTTAATACCTTTAATGAGCTCAATGAAAGGTGTCACAAATTCCACTAAACAATTGTAAATAATTTAGCTTCAGAAGGATGTGTAAATTATTCGACGACAACATCTAATTCTTTTGAAGTTCCATTGTATTCCGCGAAGTTTTCCAACTGTTCTATATTTCTATTTATGCTGTGGAATTTTCTGATAGATAATCGCAAATTTCTTTCAGCTCGCCTTCAGAGACGTGCTACAATATTGAGACTGCTCCACCGGTGGGCAATGAAACCGAAACACGAATGGATATTAAAGAAATACCACTGGGATCGTTTTGCTGCCACACCAACAAGTAAATTACTTCAACCAACTGCATAGTACTCGTATATATAAAATTAAGCCCCTGCCGTTTCTTTAAACTAGGTACGAACACATGGATGTACCAGCAACCGACGACGAGATTGCCTCAAGCGTCGCTCGGATGAACACCTTTAGTAGCTACAAGGATCCTTCTAGAAAGCAGGACGTCCTTCAGATGCTAGCCGACTGCAGCGGTGCTGAATATTGCGTATTTCGTGAAAATGGTAAAAACGAAAGACTAAAGACGATTGCAACGGGTGTGTTTGATTTGAACGCAAAAACGTTTTCGATTTACTCGGATAATCCAATACTAACTGAAGCTCACGTCACCATTCCACTTGCGTTAAAAGAGCTGGGTTGCGGCTGTATGGCAATGAATAAATAAATACATAATTACAGACGACTAAGAACATGAAAATGAAATTAATATTTATCAAACTGTATTCAAATAAATAGTTCTTGAAGAAACCAACAAATATTCTGTAGTCTTACTATAAGAGGCTTTCTTATCGAAACTGCTTGAGTTCGATTTGTTTTATCGAGGTAAATTTGTTCTATGTAGATTTTAATAGTGTTCATGAATAATATTTTACAGTTCCTTAAAAACAAAATTTAAGTAGTATTTTTTCTTAAAAATTCCATTCTATCCACACTTTCCACTGTCCTAGAATTCCTGAAAATAGTTCTGTAGGATGACAATTTTTGGTCAGACTCAAAGATTAGACTAAAAATATTTTTCTTCGGAAATAAGCGAGAAACAAAGTAGTTGCAATTTTAAATAAACTTTTATTCATTCAAGTTTCATAATCATTTTTCATTGGTTCATTCTTTCATGTTCATTGAATCACTTAAAATTATTGTAAATATAATGTGCCTGATGTTTGATTTAATGTTGGCACTAAATTAGCTTATTTTAGCAGTAACTTAAACACAAGCTCCAAAACTTAAATGTAATCTATAAAGCTGCTAAAAGGGATTAACATGCAAATCGTACCAGTACTACCAGCTCATTAATTAACTTCAAACGTTAAAAAAATACTTCGTACTGTTAAATTTATTGTAATGTTTTTTCCAACTTTTTTATGTGATCCAAGTTCTATTCAAAGTCCCTTTTATTGGAAATCTGAGAAAACTAAAATTATAAAAAAAACATATGCGAACGCTTTAATTTCGATGTTCATTGAAAATGTATGAATTCGCTATGATTGAAAACGACTCAATTAAAGTTGATTTGTATAAGGAAGAAAAAAAGTAACTTGTTAATTTCTAAATTCAATTTTAAATATTTTAAATTTCTGTACATTCTTTGGCTAGTTTTAAAACTAATTAGTTTTTTCTAGATTTTAATTCGAGAACTGCATAAATTTTTGGAGAAGGATTATTTTCTATGAGATCGTTCTTTCATCTTTCTTTTCTTTTTCTATCCAACAACGAAGTATTTCTTTCCATAGCTGTTTTAGAAGTAGCTTTTTACACTTTTCGCATGGGTTGTGGTTGAATTACACACATTGCATTTCATTATTATTTAATAACAAAATTATAACACTAGAATATTTAATTAATTTTTCATATATTTAATTTTTATGTAAATTCATTCTTTGAATTATTCGGTTAATGCGGTTTATTGAGGATTCCAATATTAGTAGTTTTAGCTTGTTTTAGTTGAAGTTGTGCTTTTTTGTAAAGCTTACTTGATAACTATACACGAGTATAGTTCTACATAAAACGTTGCCGTTTATTATTATAGTGACAAACATCCATTTTATCATCAATGGGGCTGGCTGGACGCTTACAGTGCCGAGCTATTTCATTGGCAACAAATGCAAAAAGTTCTGGACCACTGAAATGAATTGAATTGAAAGAAAAGTTATTTTCATTAGAGACGGCATTACTGAAAACTTAAGTTCCCATATATTGTTAAATATCCTATATAATTACATAAGTTCAATAGCAGGTGTCTTAGGTACTTGATTAATTTATATACAAACGAATTCATCAATCGGGAAAGCTTCAATAACATCGACTTATTAGTTTGCATCAGAGAACAGCAGAAGTTCGAAATTTCACGCTGAGGCACTCGCCAAAAAATAAGTATGTTTTTATATGAAAAGGATTCAAAGAAAGGAATACTAAATATATAGGTAAATAAAAAATACAATTTCTTTCCTTTACAAACCAGAGAACTACAACGAATACAGAAAAACTAAGTTTCAAAGCAATCGCTAAAATACGAATGTCGAGCGGTTCCTATTCGTAAACTTAATGCAAGAACATGATTCGTAACCGTTCTAAAGCGAATAAAAACAATAATCGCCACGAAGAGTTCGAGTTCGATATTTAAAATTGAATTTAGAAGAGTTCGTCCTAATCAACAAAATAATCGCGAAAAGGCTCCAGTTTTCGAGGTTTAATCGTTTAAGGAATAAGCATTGCTGTGCTTGTTGTTTGTGCATATTTTGTTTTTTCTTTCATTTAATGCCTAACCGAATTCTGTGGCTGTGCATATTTTATTTTGCCGGCTGGTCGTACTCACCGAAAAATACTCATTCTTATTCACGTAAAGTTTCGTGAGTGAATAATGCAGTAATTTTTTCTATAATCTCAAATTTAATAGCCTTATTCACAGAATCACGACGACGACGATAACGAGTGGCTCTTTTTGTGGTTTTCGTCGACATTGACATTTTATAATGTCTTTGTGTTTGTAATCGACGAAACGCACAAAAAGAGTCACCCGACATTGCCGTAATCCTGACTCTGTAACTAAGGCTGTTATTCATATTATTGCACTGAGTATGAATCTATACTTATACTCTTATCTCTCGTTATAGTTCAGACGATGTGAAAATTCTTAATTGATTTTTGTTGTACCCTAGAGGAACGCTATTTTGCTCCTATTAAGTTTAATTACTTAATAGATACTGTAATACCACAATCAGTTATATTTTTCAACATAAAACTGTGCACTTTTAATTTGAAAACTTACCGTGGTCTTAACACTTCCTTAAATGTATGCAAATCTGAACCAGACTCATTTGTTCCAGCCGACGATAACTGATGCGTAGACGGTGGTGGATGTGTAACTATTGGCGAACAAATAGGACTTGCATGTTCCGGCTTCGGTGAACTAAAATAAAAATGCAAGATATTTTTATATTTTAGTTAACTATTGTAAAGAAATAATAAATATTTCATACATATGTATGTATGTACATATATAAATAAGAATAATTATTCGTCACGTTAACATGTCGACTCACCGTCGATTAGAATGTTGCGATGCTGATAAAGGTTTACCAGCTAAATAGGCTAATAAATCTTCACGACGTATCATACGACGCTTTTTACTGCGTGCCCAATCAGCCAACTCGCGTGTCCGCCTTTGGTAACCACAATGCAAAGCGGCTTCGCTTGTACGTTTAACACCATCGCATGAATCTGTAATGATAAATCAATTAGAAATAAAATGTAAAGCCTAAATCTAAACTCTAATTCAAGTTGAATCAATGTGAAGCTAATCAAACCTTTATATAGTGTTGTCACTGTGCCAGCTGCAGTCTGAAAAGGAAGCCACAGAGCTCCAGTATCAGGGAAGCTATTAGACGAACGCTCTACAATAAACAGCAGAAACAAAATAAAGTTTTGAGTTCCGTACAACTTTAGGAAGGAAGTAAATAAGTTAATTACTATTAAATGATTGTAAAATTAAATATTTTAATACTCTCAATATATTCATTTATGAAATAATAGAAATGAAATTTATGATAAACTTGCTATTTATTTTATTCTTGCTTTAAACGAATTCAAAAACATCAATGTGTAAGGTATATAAATTAAATTAGATACACGTTAAGAAACAGAGCATGAACGCCAAACAAAATGTGCATGCAATTCAATGCGCGTTTAGTGGGAATGCGCCTTGGTCGCGGCCAAAAGTCCAAAAAGTGGAGCGCATAAAGTCCAAAAATGGAGCGATTAAGAATAGTTGCAAACCTCTATAGCCGCTGGGAATTTTTTAGGTGCCCATCTTAAGTAGCGTGGTGAGGCTTGAAATCAAGTTTATTAAATTGAACCTCTCCGACAATCCTTATTACCATATGGCATAATCTATACCACCATCTACATGTACAAGGTAAGAAGCTATCTGCAGGTAGTTTCGAGGAGGAACTTCTTAGTTTATTCAAATTTTATATAAGAAAATTTGTTCGCAAGACAAAAATCAGTCATTGCAGTCATTTAGAACTAAAAACACTAAGCACTAAAAAAACATTTATAGTAATACTAGCTTGCCCGTTGCCCGACCTTTCCGGGCTACCCTCTGCTTACCCTAATCCCCTAAACCCTTCACATCTTCTCTCTTTGAAATGGATTAGCATAGAAAATTCCTAAAATACTGCTTAATTTTCTTTGAATTTTTTTACGTAATAAAATTATTACCGTAAAATGTTACGCTCTCTAGCCCATGTAGTTTTAAAATTATTTTAATTTTGTCCACACCGTCTTGAACCACTGGAGTAATGGAAGTAATTTTCCAAATTCGATTCTAGTGCACTTCTGCAGACTACCAACGATGACAAGCTTCAGCTTCCTAGGCGTTATAGTTTTAAAAAGGTCCCTAGTGTACCTCTGCATTATAAATCTTGCCACGCCCATTTTGGGGCGGGGTTTTCCAAAATTCGTTCCTGGTCCCCATAGTTTGCAAATGATGGCCGCTTAAGACATTGACACGCCCCATTTAAACTCTTTCATGTTTTTTTTTTCGGTACGAACCTGATTCGGACTGTTACGAACAATTCCAAAACTTGTCCAGCCCTTCTTAAGTAATGCGATGCCAACACAACATTTCATCTTTATATAGATTTGAATTTAATATTGTTGATATGAAAATTACATATGCATATACAAGGAAACTACATTTTCTTAAATATCTCCACCCCGGCGGCACATATCGGGACCAAATTGCTTTGACAAAGACTTCCTTTTTATTTAAATATTATATGGTCTGAATTTTATCCAAATTGGTCCATAAATAAGAGGATACAAACCATTTTAAGTAGCAGCAAAGCGTACTATTCAAAAACAAACTTTCAAATTAAATACAAGGAACGACGAAGTAAAGAAATAAGATATTGACAATAGTCATGATGTGGAGGGTAATTGTGGCAGATCGAAAAAAAAATTTCATGACAGTTCAGACCACTCCAAGAGATGAAACAAAGATGTTGGGGAAAAAACTTACCTACACCAGCTTGTGGCAGCGAGGCAATATCTTCAGACTGACATCGTTGTGAAAGCTTCTCACGCCAGCCCAAATCGCCTAAGACGAATTTTAGGTTCATTCTAACCACCTTCTCAAACCCAAACGATAAAGTTACTGGGCTATTTTCTCCAGATACGGCGCTGGCTATATATGTAATAGGAGTAGGAATTAATAATGCGGATTTAGATAACAGATGGTGTAACTAGCGTTATGTGCATCAGAGCACACCGCGGCCATTTTCTTTGTTTTTGTCTGTCATTAAGCTAAAAATTTCAGTATGTGTCATTTCGTTGAAGTGTAAACAACAAAGTTTTTTATTGCATCAAGCATATAAGCTTATGCTGTGTATTTGGTGGGATCAGAAAGGTGTGGTGTATTACGAGCTGTTAAAACCAAATGAAACGGTTACATCTGATCGCTACAGACGCCAATTGAACGAACTGGCAAAGAAACTGAACGAAAAACGACCATTGATAGCTCGAAAACACCACAAATTTTTGTTCCACGATGACAATGCCAAACCACATCGTGCAAACATCGTTAAAGAAAAAATAAACAGGCTCGGTTGGGATCATCTTGATCACCCCCCCGTACTCTCCAGACCTTGCTCCTTCTGATTACCATTTGTTCCGATCAATGCAGATCAGCCTGGCAGATGTACGCTTTCGAAATGCTGAAGAAGTGCGAAAATGGGTCGATGAATGGATTGCCTCGAAAGATGAGGACTTCTTCAAACGAGGAATCAATAAACTTCCCAGAAGATTGGAGGAAGTCATAGCCAACGATGGGCAATATATTGCTTAATGTACTCATTCATTTTGTTATTCAAATAAATGCCATTTTCAAGCCAAAAAATCCGCATTATTAATTCCTACTCCTAATACATCAATTCGAAGATGACAAGACACCAATATGAAATAATAAGAACACCTCGTACAAACTTTGTTAGAAGACGTTATCAAGCATAGCAGCGGGAAATGAGTTATGTTGTCTAAATGGGGTTACGATGGCTCATCACGCCCGAGAGAGTACAAGTAATTCATTAACGAAGGAGTATATGAAGTACATATCTGATGCAGTGGTAGATCCTGGTAAACCATCAACGTCATCATACAGAAAGAAGTCGCATTGATAAAGGAACAAATACATAGTATAGACGATTCTACTTTTGAGTAATCCCATAAGGAAGCATTAATACAGCACGGACTATTTATGACAATGGTCGATGAAAAAATTGTGCAACTCTTAACGGGTACAAAATCTTCATATTCATGTACAGTTTGTGGACGCAGGAGAATAACTGCTGAATTGCTTCCAAAACCCATAGATTCAGACTTCGTTGAAATTCGTTCGAAATTAATATTGTATATGTAAATACATACAATATATCTTTTTATACTTAAATTACATATTTAATTTATTTCATTTTTAATTTAATATACAATACTAGCGGACCCGGCGAACTTCGCCTCGCCCCAATTTTAAGCCTTCAGACAAACTTTAGAGTAATAATACAACACAAATATTTAAATTTTCAATGTAATTTATTTGAATGGAATCAGTAGAGAGCGATTTGATGAACAATGTTTTTCGATTTCTTGTCCGGCGCAAAAACAAATAACGAAGACGGTTTCCCAACACGCGAACATGCAACGTACAGCTGACCGTGCGAAAAACAGGGAAATTCGAGATTAATCCCACAGACTTCTAGTGTTTTGATAAATATTGCACTGAATTTCAATTGATTGTAATGCTTTTACCGCATATGGATATAATGCGTGATTTACGACAATCCGGAATCAGTTTAAAAATACACAAAACTCGCATCAATTGCAGCAATAAAATAGCACATTTACTGTAGAAAATTACAATGTCAAAATGACACCTTTCAGGTTGCGCAAAGTCTAAGTCAACGTATAACGCCATCTATCGGATTTTGGCTGAGAACTTTCTATTTATTCATTTAAAAAGCCATTAAGGAATAATTTCACACAAAATATCATACAAAAACTCGATTTTCGATTTTTCAAATTTTCCGACTTTTCCGGAGGGATTTTCCAAAATTTTCTTCCGTAAAAACCTTCTCCTCGAAAATACGAACAACTGACAACAAATTTTACAGAAATCGGCCCAGCCGTTCTCATTTTATGAATTACTATACATTTTTTACACCATTTTTATATATATAGATATAAATACAGTGCCGGTAAAAAAATAGCATTACAAAAAAAAATGGAGAAACATTTAATGAACGGACGAGAGTAAAATATTGTTGTTTGGCGGCGAAATCATCTCGTTCTTAAGCTAGAAGACCCACTAACGCAGAATACAATCAAAAATTCACTGCAACATCGATTAAGCATGGAGGATCGAGCATAATGGTATGGACATGCTTTTTATATTCTGGTGTTGGCCCCATACATTGGATCAAAACAATCATGGACCAAACCGTTATTCCGGAATACTGCAATATGTGATGTTGTCTTATGCAGGAAAATAAATGTCATTATCGTGGGTATTTTAAAAAAATAATGATCCTAAACATACTACCAGGAAGGCTAAGAATTGGTTTAACGATCATTCAGTTGAAGGCATGGAATGGTCTGCAAATTCATAATATAATCTTCACATTTCCAAAATGTTTCAACAATTTTATCATAGGTAGGTCATAGAGGTCGCTGCTTATGAATATCGAATCTACTGTTATTAGGTAGTCGATAATCAAAACAAAACTTTCATTCAGATTTCATTTGATTACTTTTCACAGGCGGTAAAAATATACAAAATTGTTCGGCTATTATTCTAAAGGGTTATTATTCTTCCAAACAAACACTATATAATTTTTTTGAAAGCATTATAAGTACATATGTATATGAAGACTAGGTATTCTGAACGATAAACTGAAATATCTCAGCAATCAGAATCAATTCAACCAAACCAGTGAAATATTCGTGGCCAGCGATACAAACATTCTTCTTTTAAATGGGGCCAAACTTTTTAAATTAAATTAAAGCTTACATTAAAATTAGTTTTTTGTCCTATTAACTTATTTTTATGTCTTGTTACATGGTTTCAAAGAAAAGATCGTACAGTTTTAGTATTAAAAGGTGTAAAAAAGAAACACCGTAATGTAAGATGTAAAAAAGTACTATTTGAATAACACCTCTCAGTCACATAAAATATTTTATTTTGTTGTTAAAATATTATTATATTTTCTCGGATTTTCGGTAATGTAGCTGAGATTATAACCTAAAACCCTAGAACCTAATAAATGTAATTATAGTCCTAAAACTACTTGATAAGACATAATGAATGATTATGCATGAAAGATACATTACACAAATGTAATGAATTATTACAGTAGATGTCCATTTTCAAAAAATGTGCTGTGAATGTGTGTAAATAAATTAATATATCTATAAAATCTATGCACATGCAACGAAGATAAGCGTTCTTATCTGCGCAACGAATAACGAATACAATATTCGTGTAAAGGCACATTCTTAAATTGGATGCACGAAACTGATTCGCAATCATTCTAAAGCGAACAACTAAAATAAGCGCCACGAAGAGTTCGCATCGTCGACATTGACATTTTAAAATGTCTTTATTTTTGTTATCGACGAAAAGCACAAGTCACCCGACATGGACGTCGTCGTGACTCTGTAAATAAGGCTGTAAGACATTTCCGAACACTAAAGATTAAAATTGCAATTATGTTCTTTGTACTCCCCCCCCCCCCCCCCCCCCCTCCCCCAGTTAGGGACTAAATGAAGATTTCATCTTTTAAAAAGTTTACATAACAAGTTCTTTTCCAATAAAACATTATAACAGCACAACTGGACGCGGTCCGCCCACTTTTTCACTACTTATATTATACCGTATACAGGGTTAGGCGATTGAAGTGTTACCAAGGTCACACCGGTATATCTGGCAATGCGATATTGCCAAGTATGTCAAATTCATACCAATGACAATGACTGTTTATATTGCTTAAAAGCTACCACAAGCAATTGCGTCTAAGTTCTACAGAACAAAAGTTATTCGAAATGAAATTCAAACGTAATAGTGTGATTGCGTTATATTTGAGTGGAAAATCATCACCAGCTATTGTTCGTGAGCTCAGACATCTTAAAGTGAATAAAATGTTTGTGTATCGCACCATAAATCGTTATAATGATACCGGCAGCATTGCCAAATGCTATGGTGGTGGACTTGAACGAAATCCACGCCGTAGTGGTAATCAAATGGCCAAAGAATTGAAAATATTCCAGCAAAGCATCCGACACATATTCCAAAATGAGCTTAAGGTAAGGCCTTACAAGTTCCAAACGGCACATGATCTTACACTAAAGCAAAAGAAGTTAGACTTGAAAGAACAAAAGAGTTGTTACGCTTTCACGAACATGGCGAATTTCCAAACATTGTGTTCTCTGATGAAAAAAATTTCCCTATTGAGAGGTTCATAAACTCTCAAAACTATCGGGTTTACTTAACTGAACGCAATTACAAAAATTTGAGTCTACGAACGGCAACCCGAAGTAATTTTCCATCTCAAGTAATGGTATGGGCAGCTGTGACCGCCGGTGAACTCTGTTCAAACGTTTTCATCGAGCCTAATGTCAAAGTCAATGCTACTTATTATCGGGTAAATGTTTTGGAAGCTGCTTTAAAGCCGTGGGCACGCAAACATTTCGGTCGTACACCATGGACTTTCTAACAAGACTCGGCACTGTCTCATAAAGCTCGTGTGAACCAAGAATGGTTAAAAAACCATGCTCCACACTTCATTTCGTCCACAAAATTACTTTTGAATTCGTCAGATGCAAATCCGATGGACTATTCCATCTGGGCCATTTTGGTGAGCAATGTGATGATGAACCAGAAAGATCGTTAACTTCGGCCTGGCCGAAGGCCGAAGCCAGGCCGAAGTTCTTATACCCTACACACGTTTACTTAAAAATTCGGCGTGGCAATGGTATAATTTTTTGCCTTTTTAATCTCAAATAGCCTGTGATGACAGAAAATATACGTGCCAATTTTGATAAAAATATTTCTATTCGTTCTCCTGTAATCGAGTTTTATTTAATTAGTAGGCGGACCACGCTCATTTTTGGTGATCTGTTTTGGTCAGAGACAGTTGACTTCTGGACAAAATTTCAACCGCCACAAGCTGAGAAATTGAGCTATAAGCATGGATGAATTTATATTCACTATAAAAAGTAGGCGTGGCAATGTTCCGATTTTGACCTTTTTCAATACCAATGAGTTTCTAATGCTAGACAATATTCGTGCCAAGTTTGATGAAGATATCTCTATTCGTTCTCTTGTAATCGTGATTTCCACAGACAGACAGCCAAACGGACAGACATGGCTAAATCGACTCAGGAGGTGATGCTGATCAAGAATATATATACTTTTGTATACCTGTCACGCCTCCTTTAATGCATTACAAACGGAAGCACAAAGTGAATATACCTTCATCACTTCGTGTGTAGGGTATAAAACTATGCCAGTATGGCTGCGCTGAAGAAAGCCATAGTACGGAAATGGGCCAAAATACCGCAAGATCACATTCGTGCAGCATGCAACTAATTTTTTAACCGTCTGAAGGCCATAGTCAAGGCAAAAGGTGGCCACATCCAGCTAAAATGAATGGATTCTAAAATTTTTATTATTTCCACAAATTTTTGTAATTTGAACCAATAAAAAATAATTTGTCCAATAATGAATTTGTGAAATAATGAACCAATAATGAATCGAGTACGTTACGAAGGGAATTTTAGCTGTTTACCAAAACGAAAAGTATCGCAATAAAGTATTCGTAACATTTTGTAATTTCTTTAATAAACTCGAGAAGGGTAACACCAAACGATTGATTATAAAAACAATAATCACCTCTTTTTTGGTTTCGTACTACTCACCTCTATATAGATGCGCCACAGCGGTTGCCGAATCCTGAAAAGCTCCCCATAACGAGGTCATGGAACTGTCCCTATAACGAATATATTCTCTTTCGAGCTCCTCATGTTGGGCATTGATCTCCCGATGATACTGGTCTTCCATCCAATTTTCTTCGCTGGATTCTTGTTGCATGTTGCACCGTTTTATCCTTCCCTAATTTACTTAATATGCTGTCACTGTCAATAACACCGGCTTAGCCTTATCGCTGAGAATTTTGTTTTTTCTTCTCTTCAATTTAAATTTGTTAGCTCAAAATTAGCTCTTGAAAACTAACTAGCTGTAAAATAAAATTGAATTTTTACAGGTTCTGACGTACGTTTGCCTTACCTCAATCGAATGATGACGATTATGAATGGTTGCCAGTGCAGTTGTATGAAGTATTTGTTTCAGTCAGCAACATCCAACCCATCTGGAAATTTTTCGTAGTAACTATGTAACGACTGACAATCTCCACTTCTACCTTGTAATATATGTACTTCCAATTTACTTTAGCAGTTCTGATTTTCTTTTGTTCACTGTTTCGTTAAGCAGAGTTTATAGATGAAGAGAGCAATATTTTATATCCAATTGTACACTGTATGTTTACTGCAGTCACAATCACAGTGGTTCATCAGTTAATAATTTAATTTTTAGAGCATCTATTAAACAATGCCAATTTCAATTAAATTTCTTTGCGAAGCGTAGCTGTGCAAAAGAGTTTTAGTTTTAACTAAAATTTTCATGTCTCTTGCGTACAAGACAGAAAGAAAATGTAAAAACACAGCAAAAAATAATACCAGAGTTGACTCTTCGTAGAAATAGTAGCCGCATTCAGGTGCAGAACGCTCATTGATCAGTAGAGATACCGTGGTACCTAAATAAGTGCGTCGTGCGTTGCGTTTCTGTCAAAATGAAATTGGAACACACAGTCTTATGGAAGTGGCTGAAATAAGAAACGCACTGACGGAGACCACTTCGAATTTCCAATTTTGACATGCGCTACGAAGTTAGAGCTGGGCCACAATACGGCAGCGACAGTGTCAGTGTTTCTCTCACCATGCAAACCTTATGGGAAAAAACACTGCCGAGTAGGGGAAAAATTATAGACTCTAGTTCGGCAGTGAGCAGTGAAATGAAAATCCTCTCATTTTTTGGATAAAAGTGTTGCAACCCTTTTAGAAAAAATCTCACTTATTCTATAGGAATGAAACAAAACAAATACTCAAACAAATACAAATGTGAAAACAAATGACAAATGACAGATAGCGCTGCGCGCTGCCACTGTTTTCATTGTAGGCTGACAGTGAAAGTGAGAGAAACACTGACACTGTCGCTGCCGTATTGTGGCCCAGCTCTTAAGTTGGCGGCAGATATCAGAAAAATGTTCATGTGCATGTGAATGTGTAAAAACTTTTTGTCAAAACATGGCGACACAACGCTGTTATTAGGGTATAGCGCAGCGTAGTTTCTAAGGCCCATATTACATTGCAAACAGTTGTTCGATCAAACAGTCCAAAGAAATGAACTATTTCACTCTCCCGTCAAATCTGTTTGCTTGCTATGTTACATTGCAAACACAACAGTCAAACACTTTCCGTAGTATATATACGTAGTTAGAGTTGCTTTGTGCAATTATTTTTACGCAATCCTCCTTTTTCCGATATAAGTGCAGCTTTTTCACTCCAAAACATGCATACTGCTTTATTACACCACACAACAACCCTGTTCTGTTTGTAGTTTGCACTCATCGCCTGCAAACAGAGTATTTGCTGTGCCAACAGTTCATCCGTTTTCATTCTCTCACGGATGAACTGAGAGTTGACAGCTTTATACAGAAAACAAAAACAATGTGATTGTTTGATCGAACAACTGTTTGCAATGTAATATGGGCCTAAGGCGCAGTGATAAACGCAACGCAAGACGCACTTATTTAGGTACCACAGATAATGAGACAGAAACTTCTAAAAAGTGTAACGCTGATGGTCAAATCGTGTGTTCGTATTATTTAGGCCCATGTTACATTGCAATTTTTTGATTGCTGCAAATTGGAATATTTTACTCTCTCAACAATTTTTTATTTGCTGGTATGTTACAATGCAATCAGTTTGCCAGCAATCTGTCAAAAACTATGCGTAGTATTTCATACCGATTTGCGATTTTTGCAGTCATTACAAATATCAAAAGTGATAAACAATGCAAACAATTAAAGAATTAGAGGAAATTCTACTTAAATTATTAACAAACGCTAAACGCTTTGTTCAAAGCACGAACCTCAGATTAAGCAAATTCAATTTATTGAACAACAAATAAGCAATCGCAGCCAATGATGTATATTTTTACTTGAATGAAATTGGTTGCAGAAATAAAGAGTTGCTTTGCGGAATTATTTTCACCCAAAACTACTTTTTCAAATAAAAGTGGATTGTTTTTACTCCAAAATGTGCATACTTTTTTATTACGCCACACAACAACACAGTTTTGATTGAAATTTGGAGTCGTCGACGGCAAATTTTTTGATTGCGGATGAACTCGGCATTGACAGTTTTGTACAGAAAACAAAAACAAAGAACAAATTGAAACAATAAAAAATTGCAATGTAACATGGCACATAGCAAATACTCTGTTTGCGGGCGATGAGTGCAAACAACAAACAGAACTGTGTGGTGTAATAAAAAAGTATGCATGTTTTGGAGTGAAAAAGCTGCACTTATATCGGAAAAAGGAGGATTGAGTGAAAATAATTGCACAAAGCAACTCCAACTATGTATATATACTACGGAAAGTCTTTGACTGTTGTGTTTGCAATGTAACATAGCAAGCAAACAGTTTTGACGGGAGAGTGAAATAGTTCATTTCTTTGGACTGTTTGATCGAACAACTGTTTGCAATGTAATATGGGCCTAACATAGCAAGCAAACAGATTTGACGGGAGAGTGAAATAGTTCATTTCTTTGGACTGTTTGTTCGAACAACTGTTTGCAATGTAATATGGGACTTACAGCCTTATAATGTAAGTAGTTTCAAGACGTAAACGAAAACGAAACATGTTTTTCATGAGTTTTGTTTTGTGCTTTTCGTCATTTTTCGTTTGTTTGACAACTGCGCATAACAAAACTCGAGTGAAATCCACTAAACGCAAAAAATGCTTGTTGTTGGTATTTTTACATGCTTTGCAGATTTGTCTGTCTGTCCGTCTGTGGAAATCACGATTACAAGAGAACGAATAGAGATATCTTCTTCAAACTTGGCACGAATATTGTTCATCATTAGAAACTCATCGATATTGAAAATGGGCAAAATGGGACCATTGCCACACCTACTTTTTATAGTAAATATAAATTCATCCATGCTTATAGCTCAATTTCCCAGCTTGTAGAACGAAGTTGCTGTTGAAATTTTGTCCAGAAGTCCACCGCCTCTGACCAAAACAGACCACCAAAAATTGGCGTGGTTCACCCACTAATTAAATAAAACTCGATTACAGGAGCACGAATAGAGATATCTTCATCAAATTTAGCACGAATATTTTCTGTCATCACATGCTATTTGGGAAAAAGGAAAAAATTAGACCATTGCCACGCCTAATTTTTAACTAAACGTGTGTAGGGTATATGAGCTCTTTCTGGTTTGTTATTACGCTAAAGCTAAAGTTATTACGTTACTAGTAAGTATAACGTATTATATACCATTTTAAAGGTAAAGGAACAGGCTTTCTTTCTGGTTTGTTATTACGCTAAAGCTAAAGTTATTACGTTACTAGTAAGTATAACGTATTATATACCATTTTAAAGGTAAAGGAACAGGCTTTCCATAACTGTAATTCGTTCTATACCATAATGTGTCCGTTTGGAAGAAAAAAATTTTTGTTTCAAGGTCAACTTGTCACATTTTTCTAAAAATCAATATAACTCCTTCACAGCCATGTTATGGACTACAAGATACAAGCGGCAGCTGTCAAAATTACATTGTCCCTTATGGGGAACAAGAAAAACCAGAAAGAATGTTAACTTCGGCCTGGCCGAAGTTCATATACCCTACACACGTTTACTTAAAAATTAGGCGTGGCAATTGTCTAATTTGTTTCCTTTTCAATCTCAAATAGCCTGTGACGACAGAGAATATTCGTGCCAAATTTGATGAAAATATCTCTATTCGTTCTCCTGTAATCGAGTTTTATTTAATTAGTGGGCGAACCACGCCCATTTTTGGTAGTCTGTTTTGGTCAAAGGCAGTTGATTTGTGTATAAAATTTCAACCTCAAATTCATATTACAAGCTGATAAATTGAACTATAA
This sequence comes from Myopa testacea, assembly GCA_949629155.1. NCBI lineage: Eukaryota > Metazoa > Arthropoda > Insecta > Diptera > Conopidae > Myopa > Myopa testacea. The sequence goes on from OX451345.1 coordinate 21,239,047, forward strand.
GCATGGATGAATTGATATTCAGTATAAAAAGTAGGCGTGGTAATTATCCGATTTTGTCCATTTTCAATAGCGATGAGTTTCTAGTGATATATGTACAATATTCGTGCAAAGTTTGATGAAGATATATCTATTCGTTCTCTTGTAATCGTGATTTCCACAGACAGACAGACAGACAGACAGACAGACGGACATGGCTAAATCGACTCAGGAGGTCATGCTGATCAAGAATATATATACTTTTCTATACCTGTCACGCCTCCTTTAATGCGTTACAAACGGAAGCAGTAAGTGAATATACCCTATTCACTTCGTGTGTAGGGTATAAAAACATTGATTTCCAGTGCCGCTACGTATCTGTGGTTAGCCGCTACGCATCTTGCGGTTAGCCGCTAGGCTTCACGCCGCTTGCAGTCGATCGAGTTCTATTTTTCTCTGGCGGCGTAGGTATGCGTCTTCTTCTTTTGTGTTTGTTTACGTTTTACATATAAAAAGATTTGGGTTTTGACATTTGCTGCTTGCTTCACGCCGCTATCACTGGAAGTTAGCTACTTTTGCAGTTAGTATCTTGTAGCCTTGGTTGTGGTTAATGCTTAATGCTTTAGTCACCGTGACTCTTGGAATAAGGCTGTGGAACTGCAGTGCAGGGCGTTCACACGTTCAAGCAAGTTGTACGATTTCATTTTTTCGTTGCTGTCGACTAAAGCATTAAACACAATCGGAGCAACAGGATACAGCAACATTTCCAGGCAACAAGAAATTCCATGGCGTTAATTATAATGGCTGGGCAACTGTTGCTCAGCAACAAAAATTTCATATGTCAAATTCTTAATGGTGGTGTAACACTAGGCCACTTGAGGCCGCCTTAGAAAAACTTCAACTGTTTTTTACATTTTCTCCAGCAAACTTTTTTAGAGGATGTTCCATTTCTTTTAGCAATTGATAAATATTTTGAGTAATTTTTTTTAAATAGGAATGCCGTATATTTTCTATTTCAGAAATAAATTGCTTGTAATAATAATAATAAAAATTTCGTTAAATATTAACTTAAATAAATTGGCATTAAGATGCCTAGTGTGACACCCCCACAATGAAAATTGTCAAATTTTACATGACACAATGTAAACAAACACACCGAAGAAGAACAAGAATGATTCTGTTGCTGTCAAAATTAGAAATTAGCCCGGAGACAAAATACAAAATGGAAAGCAAACCAGAGCAACAAACTGGAAAGCAAAGTTTTTTCTCGATCTCCATAAGAGCCCATGTAAATTTGACAGCTAAAAATGTATCTTGTATCCTGTTGCTCCGATTGTGTTTAATGCTTAATAAACATCAACGAAATGGACAACGCAATTCTGGCAGCCATAATAATTAATGAGGTTGTTGAGGTTAATGAAAGAGAAGAGGAAAGAAAACAAAACAGAAGAAAAAGATTATGGATCATTAATCACAATCGGAGCAACAGGATACAGCAACATTTCTAAGCAACAAGAAATTCCATGGCGTTAATTATAATGGCTGGGCAACTGTTGCCCAGCAACACAAATTTCATATGTCAAATTCTTAATGGAGGTATATATTAACGAGTATAAATAGCAACGAGTATAAATAGGTAAAGAGATTGCATGAAACATTTGTTGCCGGCAACATTTGTGATTTCATGTGTTAAGATTAGAGCCGCTGTTAATTAGGAGGACATAGCTCTGTAATCAAAAACCAGCTCTGTAAAGCAGGAAACCGAAGATGAAAACGAACTTCGTTACAGAGTACAAAACTTCGATTGTATTCTGTACTGGTAGCAAAGCAAAATTGAATGCTCTACTAATGAGTGAGTAGTTCGGAAGATCTTTTCTAATGAGTATGAAGGGATCGCAAGATCGACTTTGCTTCTGTTATTTTGCACTAACAATGCAAGGGAATATGATAAAGTGTGAAAGAAAGAATCGATCAATTTGTGGAGTACAGCGGGCAAAGAGAAGAACGGTGAGATTTGTCTTCTTTTGCTTGTCTTACAATAACAAACCATGTGCAGCCGTCCGTCCGCCTGAAATCGTTTCAAATTTTTCATTTTATGGTTTTTGAGAGAATGTTTGCTTTTCGTAGCTTTGTTCTGCTTCTTTTTCGATGCCCAAGCTTTGTAAAGCGCTGGCACGATCTACGTTCCGAGCATAGCGTGCTGTTGAAGAATTTGTTTTTGGACAGAAGGTCTATTTAGTCGGCATATCAACAAATTAAATACGTTATACGATTAACACTAAAATATTAATGGAAGCAAACTTATGGAAATATTTATATTATATGTCTGTGGTAATACAAGGTATAATTTGAAATAAATCTACTACAGTCTAATAGCCCCGATGTCATTAGCAATACTTATTGATTCTTGTATAAGTAATTCTTGTATAATTTTTTCTTGCAAATGCGACTCATGGCAACTTTTTTAAAAAAGAGCTTTTTTAAAACAAATCGCAAAGTGCTGTAAGCATGTATTAAAAAAGTTATCGGAGGGGTTTTACAAATAAAGTTGCGTTTCACTGTAATTTTTTGTATACAAAAATTTTGTATTAGGATCTTTCTTCGAACGTTTCTTTCCCGGGATGGTTTAATCCAAATGAGAATTGTTTTGGCCACATTAAACAAATTTTGAAATATCTAATTTCCATTCTAATTCGAAAATAGTCAAAATGGCTAACAATTGTTAACAATGTTAATTGTTGTTCGAGCACATTTTTCGAATGACGTTTGCACTTGTCGTTTTGCCTGCGTTCACACGATCAAGCAAGTCGTCAAGCATCACCAAGTTGTACAACAAATCGTACTGTGTGAAAGTCGCTTTACTGTGGTACCTAAATTATTGCGTCTTGCGTTACGTTGATCACTGTGTCTCAAAAACGGCGCTGCGCTAAACCGAAATAAAAGCGTTGCGTCAACATGTGTTCCTAGACAAAGTTTTTAAAGATTCACACGCACACGAATATTTTCTTAACATCTGCCGCCACCTTCACTTCGTAGCGCATACCAAAATTGAAAATTTGAAGTGCTCTCCGTCAGTGCGTTTCTAATTTCAGCCACTTCCATAAAGCCCTCAACACAACAGGTGACGCAGGATGCAGATTCAAGTTAGGGACGCAAGAAATGGCTCGGATTTAAACCAAATAGCATAGCAGCATTTTCGGGAAGCAGAAATTTTAATTTATATTAAAATATATTTAAAATACATTTGAATAATATATTATACAGAATAATAATAAAAAAGCAATAAGAATACTCACATAATTTTACAGCACCAGCATAGAAAATCGCACGACGAATTTTACGGTACGAACTGTCAAAATTACACGGCCTCTTATGGGAAACAAGAAAAAAATAAAATTACGTCGCTGCCTCTGCTTGCGACTGCGAATAAATCGCATCTGCATCGATCTGGATGAGATTTAGTGCAGCAGAGGCAGCGACGTAATTTTATTTTTTTCTCGTTTCCCATAAGAGGCCGTGTAATTTTGACAGTTCGCACCGTAAAATTCGTCTTGCGATTTTCTATGTGTTCAAGGCATAAGACTGCGCGTTCCAATTTCATTTTGACAGCAACGCAACACACGATTTAGGTACCAAAGTTATACCTTAATTGTCATATAAGAGAGAAAAGAAAACATTTTTTTAGTGCAACCTCCACCATTTTTTTCGTAAAAGTAAATTATTTCCATAATTATGTTAAAATCAAAAAAATGCATAATACGTAAAAGATAGACCCTAAGCAAACCTTTGAAATGGTGTACATGGGATTCCTGTATCTCTCACACTTTAGGAAAAATCTAAAATCTGAAATTTTCGACATTTAAATACCCACAACTCCTAAAAGGAAGCCATGGTCCAAAAACTTTTTGGTAGTTAGTTTTTAGGGGCTAGGGCGGTGGTATAAATTGGATTAAGGGAATTTATCTCATTCTCTGTTACGATACTCTAAATATCTTCGATTACAGAATTATCAAATTTTTACCTTATCAGGGGATATAAACCATAATTATTGCTTTAAAAGTCTATATGAACTTTTTTATGGCAATTATCGTTTATTTTTAATAATTTTTTGTAAGTCATCATATTTATGTTCCACCCAGTAACGCTAATATATAAACCACCCTAAATTCTTGCTAACTTCCAATGCTAACTTTTTTTTGTTGACACAAACTGCTTCTGGGCAGAGGCATGCGGGCTGAAAAGTTTTATGAAAAGCACCATCTACACGTCAAATCATAATACCAGATCTTTTGCGTTTCTTTTCTGTCAATCAGTGAAAAAAACCCACACACGACTAATCAGCTTTGACAACTGCGAAAATTTGAACACCCGAATAAAACTATCAATATGTTTCAGACATGACAGTATCAAACGAAGAAAAATAACTCGCTTTGCAATCTGAAGTCCTGTTTTCTATTATTCTTGATTGGTAGCAGAGATAATATAGTTACCGAGTGATTAAACTGACAACGCTAAAACGTTTCAGCCAAAATGAGTTTCGTGTCGGTACAGCGTGCGGATTCCCTTGATTTTATATTATGTCGAGTATGCAGAGAACGTTTTGGAGAATTCCTAACATTAGACAGTGAATTCGATTCCGGCAAAACACTGTTAGAAGTTTTTAATGAACACACTCAACTGGAAGCGTCGATCAACGACTCGCTTCCTCAAATGGTGTGTGAGGTATGCGTGGAAGATTTGAAGCGTGTAGAAACATTTGTCCAGAAGGCTCGGCTGACAGATCAGCAATTAAGGGAACTCTTACAAAAAAAATACGAAGTAAAAGAAGAAAATTTTGAGCGAATAGACGTTCATGGTTGGCATGATTCATTACTATGTGTGGAAGACAATCCGGTACTCGAAACTAAGCAGATTAACGATGAGAAAATCCTGGACAACGATGACAGTAATGATGAAGAATTACTGCAGAACGAGCCCACAGATTTCAACGAAATCGAAGTGGAAGATGTAAAGGGAGAACAGTATGAACCCTGCAAGGAAATCGGACAGGATGAAGACTCGTCATATCCTAACGACAACAAATCTCTTACAAGTGAAGAAGACCTTACAAGTGACAAGCTAAATAAAGAAAGATCAAGTCAAGGGGATGAATATGTAGACGAAGATATGCCAATCTCTGAATTAGGAAGAAAACAGAATCAAAAATCCGAGTTCCAAGCTCGCCCTTGTGAAGAATGTGGAAAGATATTTTTCGGAAGAAAAGCTTTACTACAGCACAAAAAAACCCATGCCAAAAGCAAGGACTTCCATTGTACCTTTTGTCGTAAGTACATACATTTTACTCAGAAGTTTAACTACTGCAACAATCCTTTTTTAAGTCCTTGGGAGGTTGAATAGTTGCGCATAATTTTAAGTAGTTCTGAAGATATTTATGTATATTATCTTGCAGCTAAAAGCTTTACAACGCGCCAGCGACAGCGCGAGCACATAAAAACCCATGAAGATCCACCAAATTTTGTGTGTGAATTTTGTAGCAAGCGGTTCCGATCACGTGCTAGCCTCCAGACGCATTGTCTTTCCCACACAGGAGAGCGTCCATATACTTGTGAAATCTGTGGCAAAGCATTTTCACAACGTTCTATACTAACTACTCATCTAACGTTGCATACGGGGAAAAATACCAAATGTCCGCAATGTCCAAAAATGTTTAGTCGTCCATCACAGCTTATTGCTCATCGACGCACGCATACGGGCGAGCGACCGTATAAGTGTAACCGTTGCGACTGCACCTATACACAGAAAAGTCACCTAGATCGTCATGTGGACTCGCATTTTGGTGTACGTTACGAATGTTCGTTATGCAACAAATCCTATACAAAGAAATCATCGCTCAAGATTCATATGCTGGATGATCATGGTGACACGCCACAAGTTTATAGATGCGAAGAATGCCGTTTAGACTTTAATAAAAAGAAGGCGTGAGTATTGCGTTGATTTATTTAATAATCCCAGGGTCGGTCGTGATCGAAATTTCGACCAATAACTTTCACTTTTTTAATATAAAATTCAAATTGACTGCTCATCTATGAATACCAACATGAATAACATGTTGGTATTCATAGATCCTCCTCTTCTTACTGAATCCACCAGATTGTCTTTGAACGCACAAGAGAAATCTCAGCTACAAAATTTTGCGTTTAGTTTTTCTTTTTTTGCGAACAAAAATTTTTTTTCCAAATTTTAACTTTGTCATCAATTTTCTCAAAAACTGTTTGACATAGGAACCTAATTTAAAAAGGATATTAAGAAGCGGATATTTGGCAATCAGCAAGCAAAAGTTATCTAGGTCTAACCATTATTTTTTAATATTATTTTTTTCGGTGTTAAGTCGGGTTTTTATAAAATGGCCCCTCCCGCCTAAGCGGGGGGAAATTGACCCTCCCCCCCCCCCCTCCCATACGATTTTTTTTTTGCCTCAACCGATCCTACACGCCCTAGTCTTTTGAACACTTATGCGAAACACCCTGTATATCTACCTATATACATATACACATATATCTATATATATAAAAATAAGTTGTCCTATGTTCGTGATTTTATAACTCGAGAACCACTCAACCGATTTTCAAACGAGTACATGCGTTGGAAAGGTCTACTTTCACTGATGGTTTATAAAAAAAAAACATCGAAAAAATTTCTACGAATATGCGTGTTATACGCGCACTTTTATGATGGTGTGTTTTCGCTATATAAAATTATTTTTTTTCTTATGCGAATTACATTTTGTCGGTATAAGGCTCTGCTTGCTCGCGTCATTTGACTTATTTAATTACTGTGTGTTTATTGATTGTCATTTAAGTTTACAGTGCGAGCATTGACATTTTTTAATTATTGATTTGTAATCTTTCACTTAAAATTAAAATCTTAAAACTTAAAAATTAATGAATTATGTAATTGAAGCAACAATTTTAAATGGGAAATTCAAAGGCGAAGATGTTTTAATACCACGCATCCCAATGATTCCCACTGATATGCCATTTCAATTTCAACGATTACAGTTTCCCGTTCGTTTGGCTTTTGCAATGACTATTAAAAAAGCTCAAGGCCAGTCGTTGCAAGTTTGCGGAATAAATTTAGAATTTCCTGTATTTTCACACGGTCATGGCAATACTAAAAATGTCGTTTACCACCAAGCTCTGCAATAAATTTTTTCCTTTTTGATGTTCTCACTTTAAAAAATTTATATTATTTTGCACTTATTTTTCAGGAAAATGTCTATTCTTTCTAGAAGATTTAATTTTTAATACAACGTATGTTATTGTATTGTCCAGCAACGCGGGCAGGGTTACTCTAGTATATATATATATGAAAAGAAATTAATTTAAAAAGTTTTTAAGCGAACTTCTTCAGATTAATAAAATAATCGACATATGAAATTTAAGAATTCTTTTATAGAAAAAAAAAGAAGACAAGATTCATGAGTCAGGTAAACATAGTCTTTTCGACGACTCTGTGTCCAGTTCAGAATACCCGGGTACCTTTTGCAAGAATAAGATTTATTGTTACATCGAATATAAAATGTACAGATAATCTTAATCCTGCAAATATGATTTCATATTAAAATTTGTTTTCTGTTCTATACAAAAATTCAGAATATTTTCACTTCGACAACTTTTAACGAAAAAGTAAATAAGGAATAATAAAATATATTCCCTTTATCTTTCAAATCATTAGATTTATAAATATTTATGAAATCGCTCTTATTCAAATTATAGAGAAATAAAAATTAATAAAATAAAAAAATTTATCGTGATAATTGCCCCCTGTGAGGTTTGAACTCACGACCCCTGGTTTACGAGACCAGTGCTCTACCACTGAGCTAAAGGGGCTGGTGTCTGAAATTTGACAGAGTGGATATAACAGTTTAGCAAGGGATGCATACCATTTGAATATATGGAAGTAAGTGCTCTTTACGGCGAGACGTAGTTTCTTTTAAGTTAAAGAGATGCATTCTGCACTTTTGTCGACTTCTCCCTTTATTCATCTCCTCTCTACAACAAACTAAAAAATCTCCTTCAAAAGCATCTACTAAGCCCAGGGCTAAACGTTCGCTAAAATCCGAAATCTGATTTGTTAAAAGCAAGAAATCGCAATGGTTCTTCCTCTCAATCATTGAGTGTGATTATAACCTTAAAATTTTAATATTCTACATATTTTTAAAATTAAAAGATCATGGTAAACACTTTAATTTGTTCTTTCCCTTATTTCAGTTTTGAATATCATATGAGCAAACATAGAAACCTCATAAAATACCGAGAACGAGATCTAAAACTCCAACTACAAGGAAATGAACAATTGTGTACTGCTACCCAATAAAATTATGCTTTTGTAAAAATGCTTCCATTTTCGCACTGGAAACGTCAAGTAAAAAAATATATAAACATAAAATATCATTTATTTAAATCTATGCATTTCACTTTAAAGGTATGGAATTAAATAATGCTAACAGCTTTTCCTTTTATTTGTGAAGTATATATTACAATCTATATATCGTCACCTAAAATGCAAAAAAACGTAACAGTTCTCATAAGTTTAGAGGAGAAGCAAAAAACGATATAAAATTTAAACTACTTGAGATATTGAAATAAAATTTTCAAATTTGGATTAACATGAAACTGAAATATATTTTAGATTAAAAAATCTGTGCTTTAGAATGAGTGATGATACTTTATTTTGTTTAAGAAAATCAATGTAATATGATGTCAATCGTAATCAATAAAAAATTCAATTTCGAATTTTTTTATCATGCGTTGTTTTGCATTTTAGGTGTCGATATACATATATATATATATACTAGCTTAACTACCCGGTATTGCTCGGGAAATAAAATGTTATTTTATAATACTACATTGTATTTGGTACAAAACAAAACATTTCTAATATTGTACAATAAAAAATTATAAAATTAAAATAAACAAATAAAAAACATAAATAAAAACATACCAAATACAATGTAGTATTATATAATAACATTTTATTTCCCGAGCAATGCCCGGTAGTTAAGCTAGTTGTAATTATAGTAATATATTGTAATATATTCTTTGACACATGACAAAAATTTCATAACATGCTTCGTTTTATTTTATTGTGTTTTATTTTATTATTGGGTGTATTTTTACGAAATTATGTCCTTTTTTGGACCTTTAGTGGATGAATTTTGAAAAATCCTGAAAATGGTTTTTAGGCATTTATACGCGGGATGTTTTCGTGAAAAAAGAAAATCCATATTTGATGGCTAACAAAATAGTTATGTGTTTGTCCTTTTTGAAGTCCTTAGAACTAAAATTTCGAAAAATCCTTTCTTATTCGACGTATACATCATAAAAGAAACCTCTGTACATAATATTCATGCTTCGTTTTATTTTTTTATGTCATTGGGTGTACTTTTACCAACTGATGTCCTTTTTTGGACCTTTAGAGAATGAATTTTGAAAAATCCTGAAAATGGTTTTTAGGCATTTATACGCGGGATGTTTTCGTGAAAAAAGAAAATCCATATTTGATGGCTAACAAAATAGTTATGTGTTTGTCCTTTTTGAAGTCCTTAGAACTAAAATTTTTAAAAATCCTTTCTTCTCCCTTGTATACATCATAAAAGAAACCTCTGTACAAAATATTCATGCTTCGTTTTATTTTTTTATGTCATTGGGTGTACGTTTACCAAATGATGTCCTTTTTTGGACCTTTAGAGGATGAATTTTGAAAAATCCTGAAAATGGTTTTTAGGCATTTATACGCGGGATGTTTTCGTAAAAAAAGAAAATCTATATTTGATGGCTAACAAAAGAGTAATGTTTTTGTCCTTTTTGAAGTCCTTGGAAGTAAAATATCCGAAAAATCCTTTCTTCTCCCTTGCATACATCATAAAAGAAACCTCCGTGCAAAATTTCATCTTTGTAGATCCAAGGGTTTAGCCTGTGCAAAGAAAAAATTCTGTGTATGTCCTTTTTGAAGTCCTTAGAAGTAACATTTCGAAAAATCCCTTCTTATTTGACGTATACATCATAAAAGAAACCTATGTGCAAAATTTCATCGTTCTAGGTCCAGGGGTTTAGCCTGTGCGTTGATGGGAAGTGAGTCAGGCCTTTCATTTTTATATATATAGATATATAATAATAATAATCGTATGTACATATATAGAGTGGTGGTCAAAGAATTATTACACAATGCATATTGATAAATTAAACCACCAAATATCTTAATTGTTATGACAAAATAAGCCATTAGTGTCGAAGAAAAATATTGAAGCAAGAATAAAGTTTGCCACATTGTTTGCTAACAAGACATTATCGTTGAAATTCGTAAAGACAAATGAAAATTTGCCTTTACGGTGGACATTCATGCACGATAATGATCCCACACTTCACTTGTGAAGTGATGTTGGAAAAAGCGGTGCAATCAAAAGAACCTCATAATTCTCGAAGCCGTTGCCAAAATTTGGGTCATAGTTTGCCACGAAGACTGGAAGCCGTTATAAGGCAAAAAGAATATCCAAGCAAATATTGAGTAAAGCGATTAAATGCAGCTGTGAAATAATTGAATTTTAAAAGAAATAAGTTAGGTTTATAAAAAAATTTACTTCCTTTAAAAATTATTAATAGTGCTAATTCTTTGGCCAACACTGTATATATGTGTATATATACATACATATATTTTAATCACAACTTTGTCATACTTAGTTTACAAAATCTTTATTTTGAATGAAATTGTCTCATATACCCCTACGAACTGGTTTTGGTGCAAAAAGTATTTTTGCAGCTTTACACAACTCTAAATCCGTACCCGGACGCACCGCTAAGCAGAGTGTGATCTCCACCGACGAGGCTTCCGTCCAAACACTGTGCGAAAGCAATATTGTCGTTCGCAGACGCACATTCGTTTCGTGTTCGCCATGCTCGGTCATTATTTTCTTAAAATCAGTCATTTTCGGGACCACAATGTGAACATGTTGATCGGGATACTTGATTTTAATACGCATATCCTGCTTCTGTACCTCCTGCAAATTGTCGATCTCAGCGACAAATGGCACTGCTGCAATTAGGCCAGCGGTAACCTTGATTACATTATCTTGGGACATTTGCGGGCAGGGTTCTACAATATTCGCCCGACACATTCGGATGTTGACATTTGCAGGAGGCATGAAAACCGGCGAAGCGTTCTCCACCAACGGAAGTATTTCCCGAAACACGCGGCCAGGTTTGGGATCATTTATGCTGTCCAGTTTTGTGAGCAAAGCGCTTGTAAAGGCATCCGCTTGCAACTCATCTGCGTGCTTATCAAGGAAGCTGCTGATGTCCGATGCATACTGCAGTAACATTTGACAAGGGCCAAGAGCACTTTGCGAACGATCTCGCACAATAAGTACCAAGTGCAAAGCGCTGGCACGAAGGCAAATTTGCTTCACGATGAGCATGTCGCCGTAGGTCAGACCAGAAAAGATGTGCTGCAACTTTAAGCAGTTACGCAAAAGTTGGGCCAATGATTCCTTAAGAGGTGCGCGACAGTGTTGTGAGGTGGCAAAGCTTTGCAACTGTTCGATTTGTATCTGCGCAGCTAAAAAGGTTTCCAAGAAGTTTGCTGTCCCAAAAAGCTCTGCATCAATTTCACCTAGACGTTGTAAATTTTTTTGTGCTGTAGCCAGAAGAGGCACGCGTTTCTTAACTATATTAAATATTTCTTGTATATTTATTAAAATGGTTTCGAGGTATTGACGTGCAGTGGTGACGCCGCCCTGTGTGTCTATGGGTTTTTTCTTGGAAACGCCTTCGATTGGTAAATGTGGTACCAACTGGGGCATGGCATCGCGCAAGTACGCATAGTGCTTCAAGGTTACATCAGGAAATAAACTTATGATGGGTGGAGAATGCTCTGCCGCATTGAATAGCATTATTAAGATGCACAAATATGACGGATCGTCCACATCGCGCTCTGCGCTGTCGAAAAGGGGATGATCCTGTAGTAAATGTGAGGTTACGCATAAGCAGAGATCCGCATGTTTCTGTCCCACTTTTCGCATGCAGCCAAAGGCAGACATTTTGTCCTGGGGATACTTAGAAAGCACGTCGAGTAGTTTTTGTACAACCATCAGCAAACATGCTTGCGTTGAAACGCGACAAGCTCCCAACATTAAATGCAAGCCTTCTCGCACATCCACTGAATAATCCTCGAGGGAACTCAACATGATCTCCAATTGATCTTCACGAAGCACGATATGCTTTGAAATTGCGGTCAGACTGTAGATTGATTTTAAACGAACTTCCTCGATCTCATCATTGAACATATCGACCAGGAAATCCAAGCAGGTAACAGCAAAATCGGCATTTGATAGCGCCAACTTACACATGGAGTCCACGGCGGCAGTTCGAACTTCCAAGAACTCGTCCTCGAGGCCATGAATGAGAGCGCCACAAGCCCCACTTGCAATCAACGAGATTCCCGCGGCATCCAAGTGTTCCTGTGGGGCATCGTCTGCCCAACGTTTTCCAGAAGACCATTGACCGCTCTTAATAAGATAGGCGCCACGCTCATGAGCCGAACGTTTGCGTCGCAAATTACTCATTAGCTTTTTATCCAGCGTTTGGTTCAGAAATTCTGAGCTTACTTGTGTCATGTGACCCAAAAGCTCGGCGGCCTGAAAAATCGGTTGTAAGGATTTTAAATATATAATAAATTTCATTGTATAAAAAACTACTTTTTAGGTTACTTTTTCAAAGGTTAGGTTACTACAATCAAATAAAAAATACATACATAAAACTCGTGTTATACCTGTACCCGAATTTGTATTGATAGATCGCATAAAGCTCCGCAAACTTTGCTAAAAGCGGCATCAATCAGCCGCATTTCTTCGTCTTCTACGTTTTCTATCATGTAATCGGGATGGCTCACGCCCAGTTGGAAAACTAACTGAAGTGCCTCTTTACGCACGCATTCATAGTCATCAGCCATAGCATCCACTGCACGTGGATACAAAGTGTGTGAAAGTATAGCTCCACGAACGCCCAGGCATAATATAGATCGCAGAGCCTGCGCTCGCACTCCAGAATCCTGTGAATCCGCATAGTGGCCGATGATGTCAATTATACCCTTCTTAGCGTCGGTTAGCTCCGCAAACGATGAGAGCACCATTAAAGCATTCTTTTGTGTCTGGTGAGACTCGGATGTCAAATGTTGTTGGGCAAAAAAAGCAATTTTCGTAACATGAGTTGAAGGCAGCTGACGCAAGTTGCACGCTCCAATCTTGTGCAAACTATAAAGACCCTGCGCTATAACCTTTTGTGATTGCTCATGTTTCAACACTACTATGATTTCATCTACCAATAAGTTGACAATTTCAGCAACTCTCACTTCAGCCAGATCTGCCATCAAACCGAATATTTTCACCCGTATTGTAGTGTCGGCCTGCGCGGGTTCCTGGCGAAATAATTCAATGAGTGAGTGGATGGCATCATAAACATCCTGTACATCGACCTCAGCTAAATTTAATTCATCAGCAATTTTAACCAAAACGTCCAGTATTTTCTTCTTGTCGGTATTATTTAGTAAAGCAACGATTGGCAATGCTTTGTTGCCCGGCTTCGCCGTTGCCTCAATTCGAATCTTTTTCGCTGCTGGCTTGACTGCAAGCTGTTCGATCGTTTCCGAAATTGAAAGAGCTCTTTTAATGGCTACTGCCATTATTCTATATATGTAATTAATTATTCAATAGTACAAAATTATTCACGTTATTAATGGTAATTAGCAACGATCAGGGTGGTTTATACAGGATTGGTGGTTGGTATAAAGATATTTATGACGACGACATACGAGTATATATGATGCTGCATTTTCTCGTGGCAAGGTTAATAAAAAGACTATTTTATAAACCTTGGTATATGTACCAGAGAACTGCATGAGTGCACTCACTCCACCAAGCCGCTATCTTAACACAATTATTCCGATTTCCTGCATTTACTTGAATTTTACAATTCCAAATCCCATTCACAAACTATGAATGTCTGCATGATTCACACTGACAAACTATGAATGTCTGCATGATTCACACTCACAAACTTCAAGTGGTAGAGCCAATTGCGCCAGAAATGAGCTAGCACTTGTAACATTCATTAAAATTCCCAAACGGCTTGCAAGCCTTTAGGGATATTTTTCAACTCTTTCAACTCATTAGGGATATTTTTTCAACTCATTGGGGATATTTTTACATCTCTTTCAACTCATTTTGAATGATTTCAAATCTTTAAGGAAATCTTACTTGTGTATGAACATTACATAAACGCGCATGGCATCTTACACTGGCAAAACTAAGTAAAATTAAATATAGATTCTAACATAAGCTTTTAATAAGAAAATGAGGATTCCTTTATAAGATTAAAACATGTCGTTTTGAAGTAAAACACTAAAATTAAAATTTTTTTTCAGAAAAAAAAAATATTTTTCGTAATTAAATATTAAATTTTTTTTCAAAAAATAAAAAACCTAGAACTTAATTTTAGTTATTATTAAAACCGAGTCAAAGGAGTACAAAATTAAAGCAGTTTGAATATATATCCCCAGATTTTAAAGCATATGTGACACAAATTTCACGTAAACATTCCAGTTTTTCATTACAAAAATGCTTTCAAACTGGGACTTCGAATCGTCTTGCTGCATAAGATAACTGAATGCATAGGTATAGAATATACAGACATTTTTTACGGAGATAAAACCCGTACTCTTTCCAAAAATAAGACGAAATATTTGTGAACTTGTGTCCCCATCCTAACTCTACCAGCCCACTTCAAACAAAATAGATAGCTTTATATTTTTATATTTCAGGCGGCAGTAGTCCCAGCGACGTCTTCAATTGCTTTTTTGTTGAGTATATTGCATTTGCTTTCCTTATTTCGTGTTATTACTGTTTGGTGCGAATGAGAAGGAAGATTTTTGTATGATTTTTAGATTTCCGTTAGGTGTCGTCGTAAAGAACCGGTTCTCTTCAGTGATCATAAGGTTGTCGCTTACCTTCAACTGCCTTGTCAAGCATGATCACCTGGTAATTTGAGTCAGCCCAATGTATTCATAATGATGAAGAAAGCATTTATTTCGATTCATATTTAGGAAATTATCTTGAGTTCCACTACTTTAATGAACTCAAAAATATCTATTCGAGTACTTGACATTCATATATAATCAGGATACCAGGCTTACCTGCAGCAATTACGAACTGCATAGTCTTCGGAAAGATTCTTTTTCAAAAATCCAATTAACGCTTCAAGCTTTACTCTTACATACATATTACACGTACATATTATATACGAGTATATTTGAATTAAAAAACTACTTAGATCAAAATTGACAAAGTATATACATATATCCGAAGTGAAATGAATAACCCTACAAACGTCATGCAGAGTTCTTATTAAAATACAAAAATAAAACACAATTTTAACTTTAATACCTGCTTTTATAAAGATTTATTTATTAAAATCTTTTATCAAATGGCATATATTTGGGAACTTTGCAAGCATTCGCACAAATTTGATTAAGCGCGAAAAATCAAAACCTTAAAATACAAAAATTATTATTATTATTATCTGCATTAAAAGATATCAGGTATTACTTTCCAATACATAAACATTTTTTATCAACGTATGCTGCTAAGTATAAAAAAAATCTAAATGTAAAATTTTGTTGTTGAGATTTCTCGTGTATATACAAAGACGATCTGGTTGATTGATTGAGAAGAGGACGATTTGCTATATATATAATATTTATTATATACATGTATAACAAATTCTATAATAAAAAAAAATAATTAAAAATGGGGCTTAACTTTATCGCTGTGGACCCACTCCAATTTTATTGTTTTAGTTTTTTATACTGTTTACAACAGTAGAAATTTTTGCGCTTGGTTAGTTATCGAGTTATAGCCCGCCGGATATTAATATTTTTATTACTATAGCTCCTAAACTATTGCAGATATCCGGATAGAATTGGTATTGTTATAAAGGAATTTGTAATACCTTTTATTTATGTAAATAAGAATTCGAAAAACCATTACTTTTGGAGAAAAACGACTTCTTATAATTTTAATACTTTTTGCGTTATTTTTTTCCTAAGAAAACTGTATAATTAGCCCATATAATTTTCTAAATTTTAAGAAAGTAGAGATCATTGGAATATATATATTATATTATATGCTTTCCGCGCCTATTTGTTCAACAGGGTCCGTGCGGAATTTCAGGAGAAAGCGCTGTTTGAAACGTAAGAATTGAAGTATGTATTATATTTTTCCTAAAAATTCAAAAAATTTTTGAAAAATCGCCAGATTTATCATGGAAATGAGTCTCGACTTGGATGGGAAACTTTATTTAGTGCCAAGTCACAAAAAATAAAACAATTTTTCTCGCTTGTCTTATTCTAGAACTTTATTAGTTTAGCTCAATCTCTTTGTGATACGTTTCAAATTTCTTGAGAAAAATTGACTTGGCCTTACAGTCTGGCATGGCTATCACACACTTTCGTATATGCTGCATTTGGTCGGCTTCCAATGGTTGAGAACATTTTTTAAAAATTTCGAAGAGTAACCACTCAAAACTCATAAACATTTCCTCGTAAATCTTGGAGGGCGATGATTCTATTATTTTTATGACTTTCAGCGCCAGTTCTTCAATTTGTTCGTTGTTTTCCATTTGCGGCAAAATAAACTTGATCACGATGTGGGCATAATTAACCATACAATGACGGTAATTGTTGATCGCATTGGTGTTGGCGGTCTCTGTGACTACGCCACCAAGTACGAGCATCATATCCGAAATATGTGGCAAAAGACGCTCGCTGCGGGCCAGCCATTCAGCTTCCTTTAATGTGCAACGAACATAATTCTTTAATAGAAAATAATAGACATTACCAAAGATTTTAAATACTGAATGGTTCTTTGAAACTAACTATGATAAGGAACATTTCTGCTTCAGATTTATCTTCTATTTCTAGGCGAATCAAAAACCTATCAAAGTCAACAACCGGCTGTTCAGAGGATTGTGAAAATTTTTGAAAATAGTACTGAGTTATGGGACGGTACGCGTCCTTCATGACTTTAGTTATCCATTTCCGATCTGCAAGAATAGCTACATTATATTTCGTATATATTACGTATAATTAAAAATTCATTAACTACAAAACTTGGCCAGTTAAAGAAACAGAAAATTATTGCATTTTATTTATTTAGTTCTATAAAATTTACCAACCTTTCTCAGTCGCGACTGGTAAAAATTTCTTGGAGGTGCTTTGGATAAATTGAATACATTCGCAAAGGATTTCATCTCGCTCATCGCTGTACCTAATTTTATAATATATAATAATATTAATATATATATAACTTATAGTATAATATACGTGATCAAATCCCAGCGAGCTTTTTCCATTATTTGCGCCATCATTAGTAGAACCGGCGCAGTAACTTCGCCAAAACTTAGCGGCTTATATAACTGAGTTTCGCCCCGAACAGCAATCAAATTTAGAGCTTTCGTTATCGGCAATAGTCCGGCAAAGTTCTGGAAGTCCAACATTTCGATAATATTTGTATTAATAAATTGCTTCAAGAATTCAGTTTTGTGTTCTGGATAATACAAGGTAAAGTAAATCTCACAAAGCAGTTTGGGGAAGTATTTCTGTTGCAAGTACGTCAAGTCGCTCATGGCTCCTGTGAGAAGGGCGGAAAAGTAAGCATTAGAAAAGGGACGCGTATCTCGAACCGTTTCGCAGAACGTAGTGATATGCTCGCTGTTATCGCAAGCAGCTTCAAAGAACTTCATCCACATTACTTGCGGATTCTCAAAGCACAGTAATAGAAAGCCTTTAAAATCGAAATCTGCAGATGAATATTTGTTTAAGAATTTAGTGGCACGTTGATGAAAACCATCAGCAGATGTGCAACAGATGGCCGTATCATCGCCAAATATTTGTATCTCATATGAAATGAGCTGCAAGAGTTGTTGTGGTTCAAAGTTCACCAAAGAGCTCAGCACGATCGAGATCAAATAATTAAAATCGTTTCCGCCGCTATCCATTTGTACGACTTCATCTTGTACTTTTTCACTTGATATTTTCTCGATTTTAATAACAGAATCTTTATTTTCCTTTGTCTCTTCTTGATTACGTTTTATCTCAAGATGTATATAATCTAGGATTTGTTGTGAATTATTAACTGTCATCAACTGGATGTTCTCCTTAATAGAGTTTAGACACTCGTCATTTCCAAGCGCTGCCATACGACTGATTAATTCATCGAACCATTGTCTTTTAATGTGCACTGGTAAATCGTCGTCTAAACTGCGTAGAATTTCGCCTAGTGTTGCTTCACGTATGGACTCTTCTAAGGTCTTGGGTCGGATGGCAATAGCGTTTAATTGTTGCACCACGTCATGTTCAAAGCAGCGGTTTGCCAAAATACGTTCGCATACCATGTATGCTAGTTCACCGATTGCATTTTGCAAATTCTGGTTTGCTCCAAGATCGACTTCCACCCAGTACATAAAGACGTTGATTTTAACTTGTTTAACATTGGATTGTAACACATTCAGCACGACATTTATGAGCTTTAATTGCTGCTCCATCGCCAAAGCAGAGAGTTGAGTTTGCTCAGGCACATGTTTACAGAGATGGTGGCAGATTTCGTAGACTGACATGTTCGGCGACGGTAGTGACGAAACCTTTTCGGGATGCTCGTAGATGTCGAAGAACCGCAACAGCATGTCTAGAAGATGCTTTAAGGCATAGCCAAAGTACTTGTGCAATTGTACTTTTGTGAATTCCTGGAATTTCTCTACGTCAGGCGTATAGAACTGGCGCAAAAAGTTCATTGTGTAATCATAAAGTTTGTTAAATATAATTTTCTTCTCTACCAACTCCATTTGTCGTAAGTCTGAACGTGAGATGCTTAAATAGATGGCAGTGACCAGCTGTTCTACCTTGCTAAGCACCTCGTAAGGGTCTTTGATATACTTCATGGAATCTGAAGCCGGTTCAAAATACTGAAAGGCAAACCAACATGGCGTGTACGTAAGCGCCTCGTAAAAGAATTTATCCAGTTTTAGCTCCCATACCAGTGTTACAAATAAGAACTTTGGTAGCAGGGGACACACTTCTACCAGATGCCCGATATTGAGATCATCGTGTAAATTGTACTTGTAGGTGGTGTCTGTATTTGCGAACAGGAACAATGTTATTTTTCGTAGCTTTGCATATGCCGACTCCAGCGGCTCCAATGTTTTCTCATCCACATAATTTTTCGATAGTAGCATACGCTGCAGGCGAGTAGATAGTTCATTGATAAAAGGTTCGTTTCCACCTCGGAAGTGTATTTTGTTGAAAGGCTTTATGTTTTTGTTGCAGTGCACGAGAAATGACTTAATTTCATCAAAGTCCTCACTATAATCCATATCGAATTCATTTGAAAAGAGTTTCAAAATTTGGTGTAAATTCCGCATTCCAGCTTTACGTTTGCTTTTTTTTTGGTATTTTACTTTCCCATGGCTATCAATAATTTGTGAAATTAATTGTATGTTTAAGTGGACGTCAGTGGGGTACTGTGTACGCGAATTTTCACTGTGGGGCGAAGCCAAGGTTTATGAATGGAAGGTTGCGCCAGTAAACAAAGAAAAGTGGTCTCGTTCTGCGCATCTACGTCATAAGTATTTTTGAAATCACTAGGGTCACGACACACGGTACAAATTCCAAACTTGAAAAGTGGCATGAAGAAGAGTTAGAACAGGTTAAATGTTACTCGAACGTTCCGATTTTGTTGTTGTAGTTTTATACGGTACTTCACTTCATTATTCATTATTGGAATAATAATTTACACAGTAATTCACATTCAAAATTATTGCTTTAACCAGTGTGCATGCGCCTCGAAACAAAATTTCAATACAAATACTTCTTTGACGTCATTTGACGTCGCTGTCAAAATAAAATAAATAACGGACCTGCGCGTGGCGCAGCCTTCCTTGTGGCGAAGCGACAGCTTTTCAGCGTTGTACACACAGGTTCTTATGGAACACGTCAGACAGAGAAATTGCATCAAGGTTTGTTTATTGGAAAAGATTTACGACTTCTCGGAATCACCAATCGTGTTGTTGTTGCTTGTTATGGAGACCCCAACAACAACAAAAACATTTTCCGCTCTCCTCTACTTTCTGAGTTATAGCCCTTTAAAATTTGAAGTTAGTGTCGTTTCAAATTTGATATATTATTACGTTAGAAAGGTAAGTTAAATACCTTTCATTTATGTAAAGTAGATTTTACCCAAAATTTCACATTTTTGGGAATAAATCGCATCCAAATCGATCGCAGATGCGATCGATCGCTGTCAAAAATTACACGGCCTCTTATGGGAAACGAGAAAAAAATAAAATTACGTCGCTGCCTCTGCTTGCGGCTGCGAATAAATCGATCGATCTGGATGCGATTTATTCGCAGTCGTCGCTCTTGTTCTTCTTATTTGTGTGCGTTTACATGAACTTTGACAGGCCAAAACTTCGCTGCGGCAGAAGATTTCTGAAAGTTCGCACCGAAATATTCGTCGTGCGATTTTCTATGTGTTCAAGGCATTACACCAATTTAAGTTGTAGTTTATTAATTATTAAAGCCGTGGATATATACAATTAAGCTAATTTTGCACATTTAAAATAAAATTTCAATATTTCACATCAAAAACAAACATTAAAAATGGAAAAATTTCAGAACAAATAACAAAATTATCTAGGGAAATGTATCTATCAATACGGCATTCTATTCTTTGCTGATACACAGAGCTGACTTGTCGAAATTAATTACATTGCATTATTTTTATTATTTTTTTTTACAACTGAAAGAAATAACTCAGAACAGCTGTTAAAAATAACAGTGTCATAAAGATCATAGATTACGAGCAGAGATTAATGAGATTGGAAACTCTTTTATCTTCAGATAAAGATGAAAAAAAGATCGATTTTTTATGAGCTGGTGAATTTGGCTACATTTCTTTTGCAGCCAGAAAGAGATAGCAAGTGACGCTTTATCTTTTGACGGCATTATTCAACATACTTTTTTGCAAGCGGTTGCCACCATAAGTAGACGAAGTGAAAAATGTGGGCATAAATTTCTTTCTGTGGGATTTTTATGTGATTGTAGAAATTTGATTTTTTTTTTTTTTTTTTTTTTTTGAGGTAGGAAATGCTTTTACGCACACCAGTGTCCCTGCTTGAACCAGGTCCGCCGATAGTGTGGGACTCCCTTGCTGCAGACTACCCACTAAAACCGTCCTCTTTCCTTGGGGGAATAGTCGAAGCAGACCAGAACGAGTAGGTCCTTTTTCGCCCCCACGTCCCTTGGTCACTGCAGGCGGCCGAACGAGTCGAGCTCCCGCTTCATGACCAGGTCCCTTGTCAACGCAAGTGCGTTCTTAAACCACGAATCCCAGCGTCGAACGCCGTCGTTACGACCGTTCACACTGAGTCTTCTGGCTGCCAGCGCCGGGCAATGGCTCACTATGTGATCCGCCGACTCTTCATCTTCTAGGCACAGCCTGCAGACGTCATCCTCCGCAAGACCCATCTTATGGAGATGATATCTGAAATTGCCGTGCCCCGTGATCAAAGAGATTAGCCAGCTAAGGCTGTCTCTTCTGTATCCGAGTAGTAGTCTAGCCTCCGAACGGCTGCGAAGCGGTTTGATAATAACCATCCTCGCCTGACGACACGTGGTGAGGTTCCTCCACCTTCGTGCATGTTCAGAGTACAGCCACTCGTCCATCAAGGCCCTTACCTTCCCGTCGCTAAGAGCGACTCTCGGCTCAGGCCCGCAAAAGAAGTCAGCAGCCCCCTCCTTAGCAAGAGCGTCCGCTTTCTCGTTCTGTTCTGTGCCTATGTGCCCTTTGACCCAACAGAGTGTTACCTTGTTGTATTGGGCACACTCATTGAGCTTCTGGACAGCCTCCAGCACCAGTCTCGAATTAACGTTCGTCCGCGCCATACTCTTAATCACCGCCTGGTTATCCAGTGCTAGCAGGATACTGCTATTCCGCACCTGATCGCCAATTAAGTGGTCCAGAGCATGTGTCAGGGCCAGTAGTTCGGCCTGATATACGGACACGTACTTCCCTAGATGGAGCTTACAGCCGAGGTTCAACTCCGAAGAGAAGACCCCTGCACCTGCCCTTCCATCTATCAGTGACCCATCCGTGAAGATGTTTAAGTCATGCTTACTGCACTCATCGTGCAGTCGGCCGTCTGCGATCAGAGTATCGTGCCACCTATCGATGATTCGCACCCTGCACATACCATCCACAGGCATGCAGACATCGCTGACCTTTGCACGAACAATGTCCATAATGCGACCATGTCCTGCCGCTGGTAAGTCCGCACCACGCCATACAGCATTCCTATGCATTCGCATTGCCGCCAGCGCCGCCGTCCTCTTAATGAATAAGTCCAACGGTAGCAGCCCGAGTATCGCCTCCAGCGCGAAAGTCGGGGTGGTGCGCATGGCACCACTGATGGCTATGCATGCCAGACGTTGGACCCTATCCAGTTCGGCCTTCATCGTTATCTGATCTGCTTTATGCCACCAGACAACTGAGCCATACGTCAAACAGGGTCTAACCATAGCAGTGTAGATCCAGTGTGCCTTGTTTGGAGATAAACCCCATCGAAGGCTACACACTCTTCTGCACTGAAAGAGCACAGTCTTTGCCTTCCTAGTCCTCTCCAGCACATGCTCCTTCCAGGTAAGTTTGCTATCTAGGATTACTCCTAGGTACTTAACCCTTCGGGAGATGTTGATTTCGGATCCGAAAATCCTTAGAGGACTCCAGTTCGGAATTTTCCTCTTCCTTGTAAAGAGGATCATATCCGTCTTAGTAGCATTGATGGTGAGGCCCTGCTCTCTACACCATCTTTCTACAGTGGAGAGCGCCCCATGCATTACATCCCGCATGGTGTTAATATATTTTCCTCTCACCATCACCGCTATATCGTCTGCATAGAAATTTGATTAAAATATTATTTAATTTAGTTCAAATATTATATTATTTATATAGTTTTCTATATTTGTAAAATTTATAATGAAAAAAAGATATAAAGGATATTTTTTTACTTCTTTAGCAGGTGATAATTCTGAATGTTATAGAGATCAAGCTGTTTCCACACCACCATTGAGATAAGAGTCAAGGGGAGTTACCGATTTTTTTGGGTGTTCGGTTCCCCAGTACACCTATATCACCCGTGCACATGCAACTACAAGCACAAAACACACTAAATTTATTAATACTAATTACTAATATTAACTACTAGTTAATACTTAAATAAAAAATAAGTAAATAAGTTATGTAATACATGCAAAGCTAACGGGTAATGATATTATAGAAATAGATTAAGGGGAAGAATGCAAGTCGCAAGTGGAACCAAATGACAATATTTACAACAAACTCGTTTTATTTATTTATGTGTTATGCGCAAAATCTTATTTCTGAAATCAGGTTCGAAAATATTTTTATTAAAAAACGTAAAGCAAATTTTACTATACATACATATATGCAAAATCATAAAAATGTCCATTTGCTTTACATCCGCAGGTACAAGTTCTGTAATTCGACGTTTTAAAACAATATTAATAAATATCTGTAAAAATTTTGCGAGTACTTATCTTAAGCTTAAAAAGCGGGAAACAGAGATTATAACCACTTTTGTACGAGTTACGATATGGCACATTTTTACATTTTCGACATGCAACCGTTCAATTAAATTTGTTTTTGTAAAATTTGTATTGAAACTCACCGTTTTCAGTCGAGTCTTCGAAACTCACCCGCCAAAAGGGTAAACAAACCTTTGTTTACCCTTTTGGCGGGTGAGTTTGCATAGAAAATTTATAGAAACAACACGCGGCTGTTTTTTTGAACAGCTGTTTTGTTCTAAGTTTCCAATCTCGTTATCTCTGATTACGAGATAGGACACACAGCGGTTTGACGTGTATTTTTTATCAGGGTATGTAAACGCACACTCACGTGCGCACGTCAATATGGACGCGTGCGCTAGAAAATTTTTTAAGCGAACACGGCCGTGTGCGCACAGGACGGGTGCGCTAGAAAATTTTTTAAGCGAACACGACCGTGTGCGCGTGCACTTAAAAATTTTTCTAGCGCACGCGTCCTGTGCGCTAAGCGCACGTGAGTCACCTAACGAACAGGACGCGTGCGCTTGAAAATTTTTTAAGCGAACACGACCGTGTGCGCGTGCACTTAAAAAAATTTCTGGCGCACTCGTCCTGTGCGCTAAGCGCACGTGTCGTGTTCGCTAAAAAATGTTCTAGCGCACACGTCCGCGCACATGAGTCGACCGCGTGCGCTCGTGAGTGTGCGCTTACATACCCTGTTTTTTATGATCTGTTGAATTCATGTACACTATACGTGAAAGGTACCATATTGTTGTTCTTGTTTTCTGTCTTTCAGTATGGTTGAAAAAATCAACAGTTTCATGTTTCACCACGTTTTATTTATTAGTGAAATTATTGTTTGCAATTGTTTACAATATAATGAAACATTAAAGTCGCTATGTAAACTGATTAAAGCTACGCAAGATATCGGGAATGGAAATTATTTGAGGCCTCTAAGGCACGAACTTAAAATATGAACTTAAGTATGGTAAGACTGAGTGTAATTTTAATAAAAACACAAATATGTTAACTCATTTTACGCAGATTATGAAGACATGCCAGGAGAAATATGTAGATATTTGCCACACAAGCTGGTGCAAACAAGGTCGTTGGAATTGATAATTCCAATAATATTTACAATGGACATTGTAAGGTATGCTATCAAAGGCATTAAGCACATCAAATATATTTTGTTAATATATTATTTTTTTTTTTATTTTTTATATATGGCTCCCAGTGAGATGAGAGCTATTTTTGGTTGCCCGATCTTTCAATCAAATGGCCATCAATAATTGTAGAAACGCCGTGTCTTGTTAGCCTTGGGTGATTTGGTCTTTATCGAAAACTAGGATGTTGGAAAAGAAGGGTATACAAGTTGTATCATTACCCCTAGAGTTATCCAATGTCCTATCTCGGATTTGAAGTGAATTCAATGATATTATCATTATGGGCGACTTCAATACCAATCTGTTGGATTCCGGAGTAAATCGTACCTGCAATCTTTTCTTTAATGAATTTCATCTGGACCTAGTCTACAACCCGAACATGCGAACCCATTTTGACATATCGAGAGTCACAGTCACTATTCGACTACCTGGTAGTAGGTAACCGGGATAAATTAATAATTCATGACCAGTTTTGGATTCCTAACATTTCTAAACATGCATTCATCTTCTGTTCAATGGCTAGCATAAAACAGAAGAAGACATCCTTTAAATACTTTGACTACAGAAATATTAACATCAGGAGTTTACATCTCGCTTGTTGTGATTAGGACTTAGATCGATTCCATAACCAAGTGGACGTTGACATTAAACTACAGGAACTCAATGCCGCAGTGACTTTCCTTTTCAATTCATTCATACCAATCTCTTACGTACCCAAAAATCGCCCTTGTCCCTGGATTACCCCTGTGATAGTCCTAACAAAATCAATGCGTGACTTTGCGTTCAGAGTCTTCAAGGACGATTCTTCCCATACAAATTGGAAGAAGTACACCAAAATCAGGAATAGAGTCACCCACCTAATAAAGAAAGCCAAATACGAATACGGTAGGAAATTATTTAATGAGATCAAAAATGGAGGTGACTTCTGCGCGCGCAGATTTGGGGTCACCTCAAAAAAGTCTGGACCTGTCTCGTTCAACCCTGAAAATTTTAATTCCTACTTCGGTTCGCTACATGATTCTGCTGCAAATTGCTCTCGGGTGGATACCTTGCTACCAGAGAGAAATCAAGCGTTCTCATTTAGAAATGCTTCCCTGGATGAAGTTTACTATGCCCTCATGGCTATACAATCTAACGCTGTGGGACTCGATGATATTCACCCCAGATTCATCAAGTTGATTTTTCCTGCTTTCGGTGCAAACATTCTATCAATGGTAAATACTATACTTACGTCCTCTAGTTTTCCACTGGGGTGGAAAATCGCCAGGGTAATACCAATTCCAAAAAATGCCAGGCCGATGGTCTTGTCGGATCATAGACCAATTAGCATTTTGCAATTTTTCTCTAAAATTTGGGAAATACTAATGAAAAATTAGATCTTAAACTTTCTGAGCGCTGATAATAGGACCCTAATCTATCGAAAACAGTCAGGTTTCAGGGAGAAGTTTAGCACTACTACTAGACTTTTCGACATTACTGATGAAATCAGTCAGAGCTTGGACAGCCAAGCGCTTTCCTTCCTCATTGCTCTTGATTTCCGTAAGGCTTTTGGCAAAAGTTTAAACTTATGCTTGCCTCCCACTCCCTGAATATAACTCCGTTAAAATTTTTTGGGGCGTGTCTTTTATTTAGGATTTATGGACGTTTAAACGTCAAAAGATTAAGTGCGATATCTTCCAAACTATTAGGTGCATGAGTGTATGAATTGCCTTAAAAATAATATTTTACTGCGTAGCCGCCGTTGGACATACTGAGGGTTATAATCAAAAAGCGCGGACGTAGGCCGGAGGACGCATACACGCCCTAAAATTGGCCACAAAACACTATTCTGTTGCGTAGCCGTTGTTTGACATACTGAGGGTTATAATCAAAAAGCGCGGACGTATGCCAAAGGTGGGAGGACGCATACACGCCCTAAAATTGGCCACAAAACACTATTCTGTTGCGTAGCCGGTGTTTGACATACTGAGGGTTATAATCAAAAAGCGCGGACGTATGCCAAAGGTCGGAGGACGCATACACGCCCAAAAATTGGCCACAAAACACTATTCTGTTGCGTAGCCGGTGTTTGACATACTGAGGGTTATAATCAAAAAGCTCGGACGAAGGCCGGAGGACGCATACACGCCCTAAAATTGGCTACAAAACACTATTCTGTTGCGTGTTTGACACTCTGAGTGTTATAATTCCCCTTTAGTGAGGGGACAGATCACGAAACGGACGGAGACGACAACGACGAGGACTATTAAACTGTACCAAACGAATAAATTCCTACTTAATAAAAAATAATTAATAAAAAAGAAACACATCATGAAATACACGTAAAACACTGTTTTTAAATAATCATTACTTCTGCAATTTACCAACTCTAAAAAAATTATGGGCTTTATAAATAGTGTTTTTAGGTTAGGTTAGGTTAGGTTATTTAGAGGGACTCC
The DNA here is from genome assembly GCA_949629155.1 of Myopa testacea. Lineage (NCBI taxonomy): Eukaryota > Metazoa > Arthropoda > Insecta > Diptera > Conopidae > Myopa > Myopa testacea. The sequence goes on from OX451345.1 coordinate 21,266,348, forward strand.
ATGGAGTCATCCGGTTGCAGGCGACCGGATGCACTTAGGCCATAAGGCCCATTGTACGCCTCCTAAGGAAAGAAAAGGGGAGAGGAGGAAAGGGTGCCATTCTCCACTCTAGTCAAATAGCCCCGTGCCAGCACGAAGGTCTTTATAGCTTTCCAGCCCTTGCGGCCGACATCCTCAAGGGCAGTTATCTGCGTGGAACCTAGTGTCTGTAACCTTACCCTGCAAAAGGCAGGGCAGTCACAAAGATAGTGCTCCAGTGTTCCTGGGTGTTCCAAACAAGACCTACACAAATCAGATTCCAGGTTACGTATTTTCCGTAGGTGACCTCTGAGTTCATTGTGTCCTGTCAGAATCCCTATAATGATTCTTAGTTTACCTTTACTTCTTGCCAGAAGTTTCCTAGTTTGGGCCGCGTTTGGATTACCCCATAGTAACTTAGTTACCCTGGAGCCCTCCGATGCAGTCCAGCACCTGTAATGTAGACTGTCTGCGCATCCCGCTATGTGGTTTTTTAGGGTCTGAAAAGGCTTTTTAGCCGCCATGGTTACCTCGTCCAACAAGGTGCCCTTTCGCGCTAGCTCATCAGCCCTCTCATTGCCCTCAATATTCCGATGCCCTGGCACCCATATCAGCCGTATCGAGTATCTTTGCGCCAGAAGTGTTATAGCTTCTTTACAGCTACGCACCACCTCTGATGTCACCTGGTCATTCGATACTGCTCTGATAGCCGCCTGGCTGTCTGAAAAGATTTTACAGCTCCTGCCTGGCATGGCGTTGCTGTTTAGCCATTTAGCACCTTCCATAATCCCAACAATTTCAGCCTGAAAGACTGTATTAGAGTTATGTAGTCTGATGCTTGCTCCATAGTTGTTATTCATACAGTAAAAGCCCGATCCCGTGCGCCCGTCCATTCTCGATCCGTCCGTGTATAGGTGAATGCTATGGCTCATTTCGCCTATCTCTGCCGTGTTCCAATCGCCTCTCTTTGGAATGATTGATTCCACTGGTGTTCTGGACTGGATCTCCGTAATACGGTCGCATTCCCATTCGTCGGGCCTTACATTCATATGGTCAAGTATGGTCTGATGTCCTGTAATGTGGTTCCTTTCATACCAGGAGCCCAGGACTCTCAGTCTTGCTGCTGCTACAGCAGCTTCATACTTGACTTGTATGTCTATTGGGCGTATGGAGAGGATGACCTCCATCGCCCTTGTTGAAGTAGTGCTTAACGCTCCGCATATCCCGATGCAGCATGACCGCTGCACCTTTTCAAGCGGCTTTATGTTGCACTTGGTGTTTAGCGCGCTCCACCAGACTATTGAAGCATAAGTTAGTATTGGGCGGATCACGCTTAGATATAGCCAGTTGACTATATGTGGTTTTAGTCCCCATCTGGGTCCTATACATCTTCTGCAGGTAGCCCAAGCCCTATAGGCCTTGCTGACTCTGCTTTCAATGTGCTCTTTCCAGTTAAGTTTCCTATCCAGGATTACTCCGAGATATTTGACCTTATCTTGAAGCCTCAACTCTGTGCCTTCTAGGACAGGAAGATTAAAGTTAGGTATCTTCCTTTTCCTGGTGAATAGGCATAGGTCCGTTTTTTCAGGGTTTATGTTTAGGCCCCTGGGCTTTGCCCATATGACAACTTTGCCCAGTGCCTCCTGAATTCTTCTTGATAAATACTGAGGGAACCTACCTGTGGCTATGATTACTATGTCGTCGGCATAGCAGACCACTTGAAGGCCTTCCTCCGTTAGTGTCCTCAAGAGGCTGTTAACTACAGTGACCCACAGCAGTGGTGATAAAATGCCCCCTTGCGGGGTTCCCTGCAGCACTTTGCCTTTCACCTCTATTCCCCATTGTTCACACCTTATGTACCTGTAGCTCAATAAGTGTTTTATCCATCTTAAAATGACCGGTCCACGTTAAATGAGCTTAAGGACTCTATGAGGGTTTCAGTGGAGACATTGTTGAAAGCTCCCTCGATATCCACAAAAGCGGCGAGAGCGTACTCTTTAAAGTCCAATGACTTTTCTATACCGTACACTACCTCTTGCAGTGCGGTTTCTACTGACTTACCTTTAACATAGGCATGTTGTTTATATGTCAGTGCTTCCCTTGGAATGCTCTCTTTTATCATGTCATCGCAAATGCGTTCCATGGTCTTGAGCATGAAGGATGTCAGACTTATTGGTCTGTATGCCTTGGGTGAGGTATAGTCCTCTTTCCCTGGTTTGGGTATAAAGACCACTTTCGCCTGTCTCCATACCTTTGGCGTGTATCCCAGTTGGATGCATGCCGTAAATAGTGAGGCTAGTCTGTGTTGCAGTGCATCCTCACAGCACTGAATCATTGCCGGGAAGATGCCATCCGCCCCTGGTGCCTTGAACGGATTGAAGCCATGTATAGCTCTCCTTACCATGTGATGGGTTATCTTTACTCCATCCCTATATTCGTGCGTTCCCTTCCTATTTGGTTGCGTATATGCCCCCAGACAGTTGGGGAAGTGTTCGCTCATCAGTATTTTTATCGAACTCTCCACGTCCTTTGCTGGGACCCCGTCTTTCCCCGTCACTAGTCCAGGTTGCGAGTGAGTTTTCGATAATAGTTTCTTGATTTTAGCTGCCTCGTTTACTGAGTCAACCTGTTCACAGAATAATCTCCAGGAGTTACGCTTGTCCTCCCTGAGCTTATTCTTATACTGTTTTAATACTCCATGGTAGTCATCCCAAAGAGTGCTTGTGCCTAACCTTTTCGCCCGGTTAAAAAGTCTACGACAGTGTCTCCGTAGGTCACGCAGCTCGGGTGTGAGCCAAGCTTTGTTCCCGGGAGGGCCTGTCTTCTTCAAAGGACAGGCTGCCTCGAAGGCTTTTACAAGTCCTTTCGTAATGATGTAGGTTTCCCTTTCGATTCCTTTACAGGTATCCAACGGATTCCTATCATTACATCTTAGCCAGTTCTCCGCTAGCTCTTTGAATTTAGGCCAGTTGGTAGCCTTCTTGTTCCTATATAGGAGGGGTGCCTATTCCACATTGACGAGCTTAAGACTGATGTAGAAATGATCCGAGAAGGAATGTGCCTTAGACACATGCCAATTCCTGACCTGCGCTACAGTGTCTTTATCACAGATAGTTACATCCAACACTTCCCGTCTGTTCCTGTTTATGAAGGTTGCAGCGCACCCTTCATTTAGGACCGTCAGGTCGTTGGCGTTAAGAAAATCAAACAATGCTGTCCCCCTACCATTGCAGTCTGTACTACCCCAAGACGTATGGTGAGCGTTAGCATCACATCCTATTAATAAACGTTTACCTGTTTTCTCCGCGTATGCCCTCAGCGCCTGCAGTTCCTCCGATGGCGGTGGTCCTGGTGCATCATACGGCAGGTAGAGGGAGGCCAGCATTAGGGAAGATCCCACCTCCTCCACCACCACCACGTCGACAGATGAGGGACCTGCGGAAGAAATCAAGTTGTAGCTTTTCTTACATACTATGCAGGTCCTGGGTCTACCTGAACCTGCATTGTAAAATGTTTGGAACGATACGCTGCCCCATCCAGAAACTTTGTTATCAACGGTCCAAGAATCCTGTATTAGAGCAACGTCACACTTACCTGCCATCATCCTCTCAAGCAGCGCTTGTGTGGCTGCTCGACTCCGGTGTAAGTTGATCTGTGTGATCAACATACCGGAGACAACTGCAGGTCGTCTTCCTGTGAGGAGGTGACCTCCACGTCCAGGTCCAACACTTCCTCTTGTTCCTTTCCGTCTTCTGTCCGGTGTACGTTAGGACGGTCTTGGTTTTCCGCGTCAGTCCCTTCTGTCGGCCCACTATCCACCTGTGGTCTACCAGCACCTCCGGGGGCTGCTGAGACAGCGGCCTTTCCGGGTGGCTTGTTGCCCACCTTAATGGTGACTGTGGTTGACAGCAGGAACACCCGTCCTCTAGTCGTGCTCAGTGTCCTTAGGGAGTCCTGGTCGATTCCAACTATGAGGAGATTGCCTTCCGACAGTTCCTCACGGCGGAATACTTCCCATTTCTCCACTTCCATGCCCGAGTTCTGTTTTCCCAGCAGTTTCAGGATCGTCCCCGATGGAAGCTTCGTGACGTGGCCTCGTAGGAAGATGGTGCACTTCTTCAGCTCCGGGATGTCCTTCCTTGCGACTAGTCGCAATTGAGCTCCATCCCAAAGCTCCGGCAGATTGCCCACCATCCTGCGCAGTCCGTCTATGCAGCCCTCGGTTGCCACCTGTACCAGGAATATTCCCCTTGCAAACCGGTAGTGGTCGATTTGGAAAACCGGCACGCCATCATCGGATGCTAGGATAATGTCCATATTTCCATCATTCCAAGCCTCCTCCAGTTTGCCTTGGTTTTCGTCACCGATCCTACCTCCCGGCTTGCTTTTGTCAATGACGGCAAAGCATAGCTTGTCGTCCCCCTCCTTAGCGGCCTCTGCGTATGAGGTTCCGGCCCTACGAACTCCGCCATCCGAGCGAGTCCGTTTAGCCACCACGCCTCCCTCCTTAGGTGGCTTGCGCTGCTCGATTCGGGAGGCCTTAGAGGTGGTTGGTTGCTCTTCCTGACGGAGCTCCATCCCGGTCCCTTGTGTGCCGCTTCCTGCTGTCTGTCGCCGTCTCTTAGCGTCCTGTGCAGTCATAACCTCTTCCGGAGAACGGAGCCTCTTGGCGGAGTCCACTAAAGCGGCCCCCACCACGGTCCTTTCGCCGGAGGGTTTGGGAGTTGCTAATATCCTGGGTAGGCTGGCCTCCCCTTCTGCGGTCAACTTCTTCAGCCTGGCAGCTTTGCGCCGGGCCGCGCCAGATGGCCGCTTCTTGGGTCGGTCCAGCCTCTCCGTATCGGAAGTTGACGGACGGACAATCACGGTCACGTCTGAGTCCATCGATGCGTCCGTTGGGTCCAGTAGGGTATCGTTAAGTTCGGCCTCCCCTGTCCGGTCCCTGCCCACGTCCACGCTTGTCGTGTCTTCCTTGTCTTCCATTCTTGTAGCAATAAATGCCCTGGTAGCCAAGTTGCCCACCACCAAAGCACTGCGGTCATTGGATGACGACGACTGGGAGCCCGCTTGCTCACTCACCAAAGCCGCCGGTACTGGGTATCCGTTCCCCTGCACCGTAAGTTTCTCCTCTCTTTTTCCTTCCATGTTCGTTTTGTTTTCGGGGACCGTACCCCTATCCAGTTTTGGTCCGCGGGTGGTACGTTATCCCACCTACCCAGCATGTCGAGGACATACCGAGCGATCCACTATCCGCCACCTGTGGTCGCGTCCGATGGGAGATCCTGGCAACTCCATCACGGAAATAGTGTTTTTAATATATACTTTAATTGTCATATAAGAGGGAGGGGGAAGGTTTTATAATGGCACCTCCACCATTTTTTTCTTAAAACTCAAATATTTACCAAACCGTAACTTTGGCTGTAAAATGGTGTACTAGGAAAATGAGGGGCGTGGCAATACCTTTCTTTTGACAGGTAATGCCTTTCTTTTGACACCTCGATCATTAATGTACCTTATCTAATTTCGGAATAATAAACCTTTAAAGAGGTGACCTTTCGCGACCTTGAAACGCCGAAAACACCCAAACTAATGCCACGCCCACAAAATTGGGCGGATATTTACCGTTATAATGGTCCCAAATAACGGTAAAAAAAGTAACCAAAAAATCGGGGCAAAACCGCTAAACCAAACTTTTCCCAGGCTTTTAATCGTGTGGACTGGGTAGTTATGTGTACAAAACTAAAAGAACAGTTTTATTTTTCTATCACGGCCAGTTGCTGCTATCCTGTCACAGATTTAATGCCGAACGGGGTGTCGAACTTATCGCTGAGGACTTTAGCTCAATTTCCATGGGCTAAGTTAAATAACCTCACCCTGAATGCCGGGAAAACGCAATTTTTGGTTGTCCACATAGGGGCCCAAATCGCAAGACTGCCTATGATCGTACACGATGGACTTGTTATACCCTACAATCAAGTTATTAAAGGCCTAGGTATTATCATGACCTGTCCCATGACCTCTCATGGGACAACCAGGTTGCTAATGTCTGTAGAAAACTTTAAGAAGCTTTACTGCACTTTAAGAAGCTTATACCTCGTTAAGCACTTTTTACCCCAGTCGGTAATAGTGCCGCATTTCCTGTACTGTTGTGAAATTTATGGTGGATGCAGCTCAGTATGTTGGAGTAAGCTTAATGTTTGTATACTGGCAGTTGTTAGGTTTGTTTTCTCCCTGCGCCGTAGGGACCATGTGAGTCACTTGATAAAAGCGGTTATCGGCATGGATCTCAAATCCCTCTTTGATTACAGGCTACTTCTTCTAATTTTTAAATTATTAGACATGGGGTACCTGGCTATATTCATGAGAAACTTTTTCGTGGTAATTCCAGCCGCTCGGTCAACCTTATCCTTCCCAGATTTTGTACGCTGGCCAGAGAACGCTCCGGTATAATAAGCGGAATCAAGCTCTGGAATAAACTTCCGGCCCGTATAAAAAGCGCATCTTCTCTAATCTGTTTCAAAAGGGAAGTCTGTCAATTGTTTAAACCAAATTAGGATTGAATACAGCTGTCTTGTCCTAGTAGCTATCTCGATTTTGTGTGATATGATGCGTGCGGTCACGGCTGTGTATTTGGGTGTTTTATTAAACATTTTTTTTGTATTTTATTAAACATTTTTTTTTTCTTTTTCCTACTTATTATTACAATACCTTATGAATTAAAATTGTCAGATGTAATTATTAGCTATAACATTCCTGTACTATAGTACATTTTATACAAGGTCCTGTGACCTTTTTTTTGTACACCTATTGAATAAATGAATAAAAGTTGTGACCTTTGTTAGATATCAATCATAGAATCTTTGAAGTGGCTTACAAGCTCTTAATAGCCTGTTTCCATAAAAATATTTAATCCGGTTAAGGTGTTCGAAAATCGATCAGCTGATCTAGTGTTTCCATACATAATCCGGTTCGGGCTGTCAAACAGAAAAGAAGAAATAAACAGCTGTTGTTTTGCTTGTATATTTACGCAGCTATTTTAAAATTGTGCAGCGCTTTAATTTATAATACAGTGAATAAAATAACACTAATATTCAAAATTGTTGAAATGTATTTTGGTATGGTGATGAAATTCGTAAGTTTACAGAATTTGGAAAGCGAAAAATCGTACATCATAAATAACAAATTCCTCTCAGTATGTCGAGTTTTTTTTGGCATTTGGCAGAATAGTTTGGTGACATAAATTATCTCTTTCTAACTTATTGGCACTAGAAAAGGAGAAAGATAGTGTGGCTGCAATTCCGAACTTCGAAACAGACTTGCAAACTAAAAACTGAGGCTAAAAACCAAACGCATTTTGGTTTACGCTGGGAGTTAAAACAGTTTACGAGTGGTTTTGGGGCTTAAAACAGTTTATTCCAAAAACCTGGAAAAACCATTTTATGGAAACACCTTATAAAGGTGGAAAGATTGAAGGATTTGTGTAGAGAGATTACGTTATTATAAGTGTTCTGGAATTGATTTTTTGCCTTATGTTGTCAAATTTTTTACACTTAAATACTATCTGATCATTATCCTCAATGGTGTTACACAGTTCGCATTGGTTGCTGTTTATAATTGTAATCTCTTGCAAATACACTTTATCATTAGTAAACCCAGAGGAAAGTCTGTTTACTAATTTTATGTCGTAGCAGTTCATGTCGGAGTTTTTGAACCACAGTTTTGAGGGTAGGACTGGGTGGGCTTCCCCATAAGCACCCCCGCAGCTCGCCTGCTTCGTATTGTATTTGTGCTTCCATTGGTCTACAAGATGGTTGTAGATTTTTCTGCAGGCTTATTTCACCGTGTACCTAATGTTAATGGGACAGCCGCAATCTGCAGCGTGCTTAACAAAGTATCTTTTTCGTGTAGAAAGTGTAGTCCAGTGTGCGACGGGCACCACACGATTTTCACTACTAATTTTTGGTTTTTGGTCATCAGATCTAAGATGTGAGAGGCAATATAATTACTTTGATTCTTTCTTCCCAGTAGCTACACGCATTGAGGCTGTCAGTAAATATTATGGCTTTTTTGATCTTATCTTCAATGATGATGTTTAGAGCTTGAGATATTACCGTCAGCTCACCTGTAGGGGTTATAGGCTTTCTTTAACTAGGAATAGGAAATTTTGATTGTCCGAAATGTTACATACCGCACACCCTGTGAACATATGAAGACTCGATATATTGTGGGCGTCTGTAGCCCATGGGGTAATTGTTGCTGATACACGGTTCGGGTATGGGATTTAGGTTCTCAAGAATGTCTTTGAACTTAAGGTGAATTAGATTGTATCTAGAGTTGGTCGAGTGGTCAAACTCAATGCGGTTGAAGATTTTGGGATGGTTGAACTTTAGTTTGATCAGTTCTTTAGCAGTGAGGTACTCAGATCTCTCAATAGGTGGAAGGGTAACTGAAAAACCGTAAAAAGGATGAACTGTGCCATAGGAGTCAGTTCCAGACATCTTCTTAAAAGTCTGCTTTGAAACGTTGTGATCTTATTCGAGATGTACTTGGGCATGTAAGCCATTGACGTTCTCGCATATTCCATCTTTGAAAAAACTAAAGACTTGGTCAGCATCAGAGCTGTTTTTGGGACACCCCATTGACCGTTGTTACCATTTTTATTGTGTTAACTGCTTTGTAAGACTCAAGAAATGCATAGTTTATGTGTTCCTTAATTGTTAAACTGTTTTTGACTATTCGTCCAATGAGCTTTAGAGTTTTTTAGTTTGAGATTCGTTGATTGTTCATATAAATGATAGGTGTTTTCCTTACCCCTTTAGCCGTATAGTTGATCATACATTTATTGTGGTTTATTTCAAGGTTTAGGGATTTTAAGATGTTCTGAAAGGAGTTCAGTTTACTGTTCAGTATATCAACTGCAATGTCATATTCCGCGTGGTGGTACATAATTAGAAATCCGCCAATTAAAAAATGAGTTAGCGTTTTGTAATGTATGGAAGTCTTTTGTGTAGAGGTTAAAAAGTATTGGACTTAAGAAACTGCCCTGAGGCAGCCCTTTATGAATTGCTAATTACTACGGAATTCTATAATCCATTCCCTGATGTCCACAGGGGGGTTGATTTTGGTTAGCAGGGTGTCGAGAGTTGCAAGATTTTGTGCAGTCATAAGCTTTAGAAATGTCAAGTACAGCAATTATTACCTTTTCTTTGTTACTCTTCGCTTTGGCAATTTTGTGTAGTATATCATTCAGGCATATGTTCGTTGATAGCCCTTTTCTGTAAGCGTAAGTTCTGTTCGGAAGGACGTGGGCTTCCTAATAAGCCTAACAGTCTTGTCTTTATCGTTTGATTAGCCCGTTTGAGAAAAACAGAGATTAGTGCAATGGGCCGGAAGTTCTTTAGATCCGAGGTATCTTTCTTTGGTTTGGGAATTGGGCAGATTTTTATGTCTCTCCACTCGGGAGGGAGTTTAAAACTCTTTCACTGGCTATTGAAGACATTGAGTAGGGTTTTTAGTGCGTCAGCAAATAGGGTTTTAATCATCTCGTACGTTACCCGGTCGTGTCCTCCAGCTGAAGACGTTCTCTTTGCAATCAAAACGGATTAGAGCTCGTCCATTGAGAATGGTTTGGGAATTTATTTCGATTTTTCATTGCAGAATAATAACATTATAGAGTGAAATACAAAACTGATACCAGCGGAAATATGTCGTTGTGAGGAAAGCTACCTTATAATCACATTTAATCACATACGGGTTTAAATACAGTGGCGCAGCTAGGGTGGGGCGGAATGGCGATTCGCCCCAGGTGACATAATTTCGGGGCCGCTGCATAAATAGTAGGCGTGGTCGTTACCTGTTTTCAAAACAAAGTAACTAGCTTAGTAGTTCTATTATTGTGTTCAAATTTTTCAGTGGTAATAACTTTGTTTTGATGAGCTATACTGTATAAGTAGTGTAAAAGTGGGCGGACCGCGCCCAGTTTTGCAGTTATAATGTTTTATTGGAAAATAAGTTGTTATGTAAGGTTTTATTCAGGAAGTTTATATACTTAACAATATAACCATTTAAGACCTCTTTGCGGTCCTCGATGGCGCAGAAGGTGATGCACTTGCCTTTCAACTTTGAGGACGGTGGTTCCTAAAAATTGTCTTTGTTATCTTTTTCTCTCTACCTAACCTTATCAGTCAAAGGCCTTAGTTGCCAGTACTGTCTTAAAAATATTTCTGTAGTAATTAATTATTTAATAAGTAATAATAATACGATGTATTGTGGAACGATTTTCCGTCATCCCATGTCAAATTTGGTTTGGAGACAAGCCGGTTTCGGCGTTGTGCCATCTTCAGTGTCTTTTTTCGTTCTGTCTGTTTCATTGTTGTTCTTTTGTATTTATTAAGATTTTGTGGTCCTTGTAATTAGTCAGGTAATTAGTTTTCAGGTATGTATACGTCAGGTAGCAATCGGTTGTTCTGTATGGCAGGTGACTCAGGTAGCTGGGTTCAATTAGTTTTTGTGTTTTTTTGATTTCTGCTAATTGGGTTTTCCGTGATTCCGGTATCTGTGTTTATTGCACCATTGTCTGTATGGTGTCTGGGTAGGTAGAAGTCAGTAATTCTTGGTTTATGGGTTTTTGTAGTTTGATCTTGTGTATTGGGTTTTATGATTCCGTCGTTGTGTTTGTTTCGTTTTTTATAAAGTAATTTCGAATTTCGTAAGGGGTTCGAATATTACGTCTGAGATAGTGTTTGTTTGTTCATTTATTATGCGCACATTTACTTTGTTTTGGATATGTTTTTTTATTGATACATTTAAAAAATCATTTTTAATATTAAATTTTTTTTTCTTAATAGAAAAATATTAAATTAAAATATAAAAATAGGAACTTCATTGTTGTTTCATTTAAAAAATCATTATTACTTAGTATTTTAGTTTACTTTTCTTGTTGTTTTAATTTTAATACGATTTTTTGCGTACTGGAAATATGACTTAGAGGCAAACACAAAGTCCTCTTCCTTGCCTCCATTTTCAGCGAAAGTTTCTGTAATAGAATATGAATATAAAAACGTAACTAGAAACCTATTAAACGTATTTCACTTACGACGAATGGCAGTGGCGACAGTGAAGGCCCTAATGCACTTCTTATCTGCAGTTCCTCGCCAGGAGAAGCTCTCAGCAACGTTGTCAGTCATGGTCCTCTGCCACGCTTTCGTAACAAATTTTCTCGAATTGGATGTTGACAATCTTTTTAGATCTGCCTTCTAAAAATAGAAATAAAATCGACATCATTATACAGTCACCGGACATTTCAAATTTAAATTCTTACCAGCAAGGAAAATTTATCTATATCTTCCAGTCTAGTTTTCTCAAAATTGAGGAAGTCTTCAATATTAGCAAACGGCTTGCTTGGTATAATAGTAGCGTTATTTTGTGATACCGCTTTTTTAAGTTCAATGATTTCTTTGCGCATCCCCTCAACATTTTCTGTTAGGCGCAGCAATATTAGCTTATTTTTTTCCTCCACCTTTTCAACAGCCTTTTGACATGCGTCGCTGATTAATGATTGCCGAATGATGATGATGATGATGATGAATGACTGCCGAAAAAAGTTAAAAGTTAAGTTAAAAGTATCCTTCAAAAATAAATATCTACCCAGACGACGTTGCACTATCCAAAGAAGTTGTTGTTGTGCTTGGACTTGGTTGCATCACATAAATAGTTTGTGAGGATGCGATATCATCATTAATGGCGTCGACGATGTAATTCAAACTGTTCTGCGACATGATCTGCTATAAGTGGCACAAATATATAAGACCATCTGGTGTAGAAGCATATAACTTTTGATGTTACTTCGTTAAGCGTATGGTGATCTGGTGTTTCGTTAAAACTAAGATTTTATCAGAAATATAATTCTCGTGTTCAGAAATATAATCTTCGTTTGGCAACGAGGAATCTAAATTATTTTGTGCTTCAGGCACAACCTCCTGTTCCACAAATTCACTCTGGGTACTTCCAGAACATGCAGCCGCACCGTTCCACAGATGCTCAAAAATTTCGGTGCTGCTGCGCATAACACTTTTTTTCCTTTTTGCTACAGACATTAAATAAGTAGATAATTACCTTTTTTAATAGCAAATGATAATTAAAAGTATCAAACGCACTTAATTTAACAACAATTTAACACATCTGTTAAATTGTGCTAATAATAAATTAATAAAAATAAATTGCAATTTATTAACACAACTTATTAGCAGAATTTTTGACGGCGAGAATGACAGGTTATGCTTAAATTTATGAAACACTTGCATTTGCAAGCAAATTGTAAACGAAATTCGCAAAACTCTTATTTATGCAAGCTTGCTGCAATCTTAATTTACAAAACGCTTGCCAATATGTTTCCTGGGAATCGTCCCAAATCGTTTCTTGTTTTAAATGCTGTGTGAATGTTGTATTTTTTTTGAAAAATGCGTCTTAATAATTGTCTAATTGCGGCGATCTTGTGTTGTTGTGGGTGGTTTGATGTGTTGTGTATTATTGTGTCAGTGGCTGTAGGTTTCCTATATATTTCATAGTCGAGTTTATTGGCGTTCTTGTTTATGTTACACAACACAAGATCGCCGTAATTAGACAATTATTAACTAGACTAGAACGAACACCTCTAACAAACGAAACATACAAGAAAGAGCTGAACACGATATACACCATAGCAAAAAACAACGCATATAAAAAAGATCTCGTAGACAAAATCAGAAGAAACACAAGAGCGACCACAAAGAATAACAAAAAAGAGAAAGAATGTGACGACAAAACATGGACCGTGTTGACGTACGCGGGAAAATCGACAAACAAACTAGCCGCATTTTTAAAAAGTACAACATTCACACAGCATTTAAAACAAGAAATAATTTGGGACGATTATTACCAAGCAGCACAAACCAAGAAGATCTACTGGACAAGCGAGGTGTGTACAAACTAACTTGCTCATGCCAATACAGCTACATAGGGCAGACAGGACGCAAGATAAAAACGAGATTCCGAGAACACATACGGGAGTACAAGAAGACATGAAAACCGAGCGCGACGCCAGAACCCAATTTCGCAAACCACATGTTCGACAACAAATGCACACCACAGCACATAAAAGAAGACAGTAAAATTATAACATGTACAGCACAAGGGACGACGATTAGAAAACATAGAAATATATAAACAAAAAACATTTGAAGGGCGCATAATAAATGAACAAACAAACACTATCTCAGAAGTAATATTCGAACCCCTAAAATTACTTTATAAAAAACGAAACAAACACAACGACGGAATCATAAAACCCAATACACAAGATCAAACTACAAAAACCCATAAACCAAGAATTACTGACTTCTACCTACCCAGACACCATAAAGACAATGGTGCAATAAACACAGATACCGGAATCACGGAAAACCCAATTAGCAGAAATAAAAAAAAAACACAAAAACTAATTGAACCCAGCTACCTGAGTTACCTGCCATACAGAACAACCGATTGCTACCTGACGTATACATACCTGAAAACTAATTACCGGGCTAATTACAAGGACCACAAAATCTTAATAAGTACAAAAGAACAACAATGAAACAGACAGAACGAAAAAAGACACTGAAGATGGCACAACGCCGAAACCGGTTTGTCTCCAAACCAATTTTTGTCATGGGATGACGGAAAATCGTTCCACAATACATCATATATCTACCCTGTCGGAAAGCAAAAACAACTTAAACAAATAATAATAACACCTTCTTTTGCCTGTGTAACACTAAAAGTGGGCGGATCACGCCCATATTAGGCATATTAACGGATAATGCTACTCTATACTCAGGAATGTATAAATAAAAAATAGGCGTGGTTGTTGACCGATTTTGCCTATTTTCAATACCATAACAAAGAATATTTCTGCAAAATTTCACCATCTCTCAACCGTCAACCACGTAAGCTTTGCTCATTTTGATGTATTCCAAGGGACGAGTTAGAGAAGATTATCGTCTTAAAAAAGACGAAAATCTTTACTTGTCCTCTCATACAAAAAATTTAATTAATTTAATACACAAATAGCGCCACAAAATTCATCGAACGACATTACATGTGTTTACAGAATTATTACTTTACAGCATATTGTTTTAAACTCAAATTAAGCAGCAAGATGTAACTTTAATTCTCAGCTGTCAAAATTACATGGGCTCTTATGGAGATCGAGAAAAAAGTCTTATTTCCCCTTTTCTGGTATGATTTGCAACCCGCTGCTGCAGTCGAGTTAGTGTATACGCATATCGAAAGCGTGAACTTCAAAAAAATAATTTACTGTACAAACCTTATGGGAGAATTTCTCCTTCTGACGCTCGGAGTCATGAGTGTATACGCAGATCGAAAGCGTCAACTTCAATAATTAATTTACTGTACAAACCTTATGGGAAAATGTCTCCTTCTGACGCTCGGAGTCATGACGCTTCGATCGGATCGATTCTATTATCTCACCGACGTTGAGTTTACGCCCTTTTTTTGCGGAAATGTGTTGCCTACTCTTCGTCCAAAATACTTGAAAGTACAGATGCTAGACGGTGTAGTCTGGAAAATTGGATAACTTTTTAAATGATTGAATTGTTTTACTGTATTTAATACGTTATGTTATCTCTTTTATTTAATAAAACTTTTAATATATTTAATAAATTTTATATCAATTAATTTTCAATTCAATTTTATATGAATTTATTTATTTATTTATTCATTATATGAATATATGAACACAATCGAGAAGCAAAGGTCGAATAACAAAATTAATATAGAAGTAGCGAACATGTAAACAAATTTTGACAAGCGTCTGGCGTATTCCTTTTGGGCCATCTTCTTTGACGCCTGGGAAGTTATGAAGTTGACGCTTTCGATCTGCGTATACACTTAATTATAATTTTGATAGAGGTTCTTGTTCTTCTTTCTTGTGTTTGTTTACATTGAAATTTTAATATTAAGCATTCACACAGAACGATTTGTTGCACAAATTGGTGATGCTTGACGATAGAGATGAGCCATCCAGTGATTTTTTAAGAACTGTGACACCAGTGGCTGCTACATTTCTGTCACCGTGATTTGTACCAGTGACTTTGATATAAGTAATCGATACCAGAAGTTTTAATTCGTTTAACTATCGACCAATTTTAAAGCAAATAATGACTATGAAATTATTTTTTCAATATAGTAATATACATATACAAAAATAATATAATAATAAGGAAGTTAGATAATACAAACTAATAATTCTGTTACAGAGTATTTTCTTTTTTATCATTATTTTCATTTTTATTTTGCCACGGAATTCACGGCGACGGGAACCAGACAGTGGTTGCCACTGTCAGTGGTAAAATAACAGGTACAACGTCACGGGTACCGAAGTATTGCTCAACTCTACACATAATATTAAATGCCAATTAATGGAAACCCTGGTTTTTTTATAATTCATGAAAAAATATCCTATTCCGAATTCCCGGCACGAGAATAAACCAGTAACAAGAACGAGTATATGAATAAATATCATGGAACGAAGGCTGTCACTGTCACTTATAAAAATAATATTAAGTCCCTCGCTTTATAAAGATACAAACATCATCTCTATATTGTTATAGTTTAAGAGATTTTGGAGGTTAAATTACAAAGGTCTATAACCCTGGGCTCAATGGAGACAGATGTAAATTGTTATTGTTTTTTGGATCAGCGCCAAAAACTATTAAAAAAACCCCAACAACAATAAAATTAGATCTCACATTCGAATAAAATTAGAGAAACTAAACTTGGCCTTCCCAAATGTAACCACGGTGTTTGAAAAATAATCTGGCAACATATATTTATAATTCAATAGTTTTCTCCCTTTACATCATTGCATATCCAGTGTAACTTATGCAAGCAGTGTTCGTTTACTCGCTCTTGCATACGAAAACTACAAACAAAATTTTTGGACCGATTTCTCACGCGGCGAAGTATTTGATCACAAAAACTGAAAATTTTCAAAAAGCGACGCATGCGTTTCAAAAGCTTTTACTTGCCAAAAAATAGATGAGCAAAACGTACGAAGTTAAGGCAAAACTGGAAGACGAAGAAAATTGGGTTGTAGAAATCATAAAGCCAAATTGAATTAATATATCTTCGGCTGTATAGGCACTAAAAATACAAATATAATTTCAGAGTGTAGTCAACATCTGACTTAATCAGAATATTAAGCCAGTGCTACAATCTGGAACAGTCGCAGTTGAAGAATCACGAGTTCCAAAGACTTTGCAGCATTCGAGTTGTCAGAAATAAACCTAAAATAAGAATTGAATAAAATCGAAATTTGTTATAAAAAATTTGCAAGTTTTCGACGAACGAGGAATTCTGACGTCAAATCAGAGCAGGAAAGCAAAAAGTACGGCTCTGTTAGTAACTGTGTGTAGTGAGAATTCGAATTGCAGTACAATTTTTAATCAATAAGTTGCGCTGAAATGGAGCCCAAAAAAAATGTGTTGATCATTGACCCACCAAACGAGCTGCGCTTCTGCGGTGAGTAAGGTTGCATACCAATTACAGTTGCCCGAATTGAAATATGACTCGATGACCGCACCTGATAATTTGTTTTTTAATTGACACTTATTGTTTGGTTACTTATAAATGGTGGAATGACAGAAGGGTTATAAAGCAATTGGTTTGTGGGACAAATCATGTATTGATTTTGTTGGATGGATCGAGGTTAATAATTGGGTTTCTGTGACCTTGCCAATATTCCTTTATGTTCCTTTTGTTTACGGAATTAAGGCTCCAATAAACATCATTCGAATTACTTATGCATAATTAGTTTCTTTGTTTAATATTTTTGTTAGCCAACAATCTTGATAGAATCGAATTGTAGTCTTTCATTATTTTGATCCTCCTATATTTAAATTTGCATTAAGCTTTTACCATATAATAATTGACATAAATTATAATTTTATAAATATAAAGAAATTGATATATAGAAGACAAAAACATAAAGAGGTCTCACATCGTTAAAAAACTGAACTAATTCCAGATTCTTTTCCTCTTTTATATTTTGTCGATGCACGATTAAGAATAAAAAAATAGAAATATGAAATTTATAAATTTTGTGTTGCGCAGCGCTGTTTGGGATTGCAAATGGGCCAAATTAGTCAGAATCCAATCGGTACACGTGGTTACAAGTATCAGTATAATTGTCAAAGACTGGAACCGCCGTATTTAAAGTTCTCATTGGCCTCATGCGCCACTTTTACATTCTCTTGTCTAATGTTCCAGATGATGTCCCTTGTGTTCAGATCGTGCATCCGACCATTTGGGAATTGTATTTGTCAGTGTTTTCTTTCTTTTATATTTCAGTATAATCCGTGGCAAATCCCACTTCCATTTGAGGTTGCGTAGATGATATTGGTGTTTTTAAACAATCGATTTTTACTTAGTGGAGAAAGAAATAAGAGGAAGAACAGAATTAAATAATAGAAATAATTATTTAAATAAAAAAAATTTTAATATAAAACGTTTTTAAATTAACTAAAAAGGTTAAAATAATTTGTCTAGCATCATACGGATTTGCATCTCCATATAGATGTCGTGAATATTTGTAATTGTAAATTGTTAATATCTATAAAAATACAGTACAACCTCCCTAATCCGGACAGATATAGTTTCAGCATCTGTCCGGATTAGTGGATCGGCCGGACTAGAGTTAAAATTAAATTTTAAACGCAATACATATTTGTACACATATACATATTATGTATTTTTATTACTGAAAAGAAACATAAGTACTCATAAGAATTCATTTGTATTGAATTCATTTACAGAAACATAAAGGAACATACTAAAAGTGACCGAAAATTCATTTTGAAAAATAAGAATTTATTTTTGTTTGAATACATGTATCTTTATGTAATTTGTCAGCTTTATTTTTAAATTCTTTTAAAAATAAAATATCCTTATCTGCCGCTTTAGTTTGTTCAGCCCATAAAATAGCTTTTAAAAAGGGTTCACTTGCCTCTTTATGTGAGACTTTGTTTTGAGCATTTTCAGACTCCTCCAAAGAACTATCAAGTTCTTCAATATTTTGGTTAGCAATTACTGCCACTTGTCTGATTGATTTGCCACTATCAATTGTATCCAATATTTTGCACTTTTCTGCCAACGTTAAGCCGAAACCACAATGGCGCGTTAGGTCGGTCGCGCTTTGACAGATATTATTGAGCACACGGAATCTTACGAGGCAATTCACAACAAGACCTCAGGCGTTATATCGTAAATTTTTCCGTATCACGTAAATCTCGTTCAAACGCACTAGTTGGTTCTACTTCAACTAGGTCTGGCGTTTGACATTTCAATTTTAAAAAAATGTAATGAAGAAATAATAAAATATAGAAATGCTAATTAAGATAGATAGTTTTATTTGCTCAAGTGTTAATTTCGTAATTTTCGTCATGAATATCCACGTTTTTTTAGTGCAGTACGCATCGTCATTTAGCTTTATAAAGTTGTGCAATATAACTGCAACTTTTACAATGCGCTCTACACTAATTGGAGCCATAACCAAGGTATTTTGAAGAGTTCAACAGTGCTTAGTAGAATTTGAGCACGACCTATCTAACGCGCCATTGTGTTTTAGAAAATGAAACTCGAGCGTCGTGGAAGATTTTATCGTAAAGTTTTTGTAAAGTCGATCAAAGCGCGACCGACCTAACGCGCCATTGTGGTTTCGGCTTAATGTTTTATGTTGTCGTTTATTTACGGGAGCCATATTTACGCCTTAACTCCACGCAAACTCAAGTAAACTAAAATATTTTACACATTCTTTAATTCTTGCTCACACACAATGCTTATTTTGTCTAGCGGTAAAATAACGAAGTAATTTTACTGAGAAAAAGAACACTTGTCCGGACTATAGAGGAAAAATTTCTAAACTGTCCGAAAAATTTAAATGTCCGGATTACTGGATAGTCCGAATTAGCGAGTGTCCGGATTTGGGAGTACTGTACTTTTAAGACATAAAAGGAAAAACGTGGAGCGCTTGTAGAGAAATAGTGCGTATTAACATTAAACATGTTATATGGGCGATATATGTATATAAACATATACACCACCCTTCCCCCCCCCCCCCCCCCCCCCCCCAAGATTTTGAAGGCAAACTTTCTATTGTCTAAAAACAGTATCCTTTCCTTTATATTTCTTAATTGTTATATTTTTGGTTTTGTATTTTATGTAAGAAGAAGATAAGAATTAATGCCTCACTTATAGGTCCTTTCAACAAGCCCGTAGTTACTGTTATGAAGCTCACAAACCCCTCAGACCGCACGATTCTATATAAAATAAAAACTACTGCTCCAAAACGATATTGCGTACGTCCCAACTTCGGCATCATCCTATCACATTCGTTTACCACAGTCGAGAGTAAGTAACCTCGTGTAAACTAATATAATGCGAAAGACCAAAAATGAGTGTGGTTATTTTTTTCAGTTTTTCTACAACCATTTGTTTATGATCCTAATGAGAAAAACAAGCATAAGTTCATGGTGCAAAGTATCTTTGAACCTGAAGAGGAATGTAACCAATTGGACAAGCTGGTAAGTGACCAAATCGAATTTTATTGAATGGAATATTATATAACTACATTTATCTCAATGCACATATTGCAATGTACAATATTTTACTTATGCTATTTTACTTAGTGGAAAGAAATGGATCCCAGTCAATTGATGGACGCAAAGCTAAAATGCGTCTTCGAGATGCCAGCAGATTCCTCAACTGTGGAATCCAAATCAGCTAGTAAGTAAGAATTACATTAGTAAAATTATTAAATTGACGAATGCAAACAAAAATCTAAATGAGTTGAAAAATATTTAATGGATTGACGTAGACTTAGAATGAGCACTTACGCTAAAAATATATTAGAAATAAAAAGTTGTCGGTAAAGTTTATAAGTTCGCCTTGTTGAGAATGAGAATCTAATGTATGTATGTACATATATTATTTAACAGCAACTAACAATCACAATTGCCTGTAATAAATTAGTAATCTAATAAATTACAAATGAAACAAGCATGCAGGGTATCAAATTTCCATATTAGTTGTGTATTTATATAAAAATAGTTTGATTATATACTGCATCGGAAAGGTATATTAAGTATGTCCATATGTTTGTAACGCTCAGAAGGAGGCGTGAAAATCACCATTGAAAGGAAACGCATAGAGGAATATTAACTCCTCGCCTTTAGCTGATCAGTTTTAATCGTCCGTCTGACACCTGAGTCTGGGCAGGCATTTTTCGTTTTTGAAAGTCAATCAAATATATTTAGAATTTGGCGACTTGTACTTCCAGGTAGCTTCCTAAAATTTTATTTACTTTCATAAATCATGAAATAAATAAATCTCTCTAAAAAATCATGATGAAGAAGTCCTTGGGAAAGGATGTTATAAGTACTTTAAAAAAATGTAACTCGGATCGACACATGATGCCTGGTAGGGCCCCTAAATGATTTGTATGAAACATGGGATATAATAAATTTTTTATCATTCTAACTAGATTTTTTACATTTTTCATGGTAACTGTCTACCCAAAGTAAAAAGTCTAGGGTGTACTTGAATATTGGGTACATGAACTACAGATAGAAAGTCTCCTTGTGTGCTTAGCGTTTCAGCGTCAGTTGACGATCGAATATTGAACGGTGAACATCTTCATTTTATCCGGTATTCGTTTTTTTGTTTTTTTTTTATTTTTTTTATTTATTTTTTTTTGTAATAAGGAGTGATGAAATCATCAATGATGAGTGATGAAGTAATAATGAGGTGATAACACGCGATTGCGTAGCAGAAAAGTTAGTGCGAATTTACAAAACACGGTTAGCAACTTTCCTGGATGATAATCAAAACGAAAATATCGACCAAAACTAAGAGGTTGGTAGTACGACGATAATGACATGGACTACATTCCTGGGATCATTCCTGATGAGGATGCATCGGATATTGAGGACGCTATAATAATGGAACCAAACGAAATATTTGACAGCGATGAAGAGGAGAAAGACGAAGATGTGGTTGCAATGCAAGCTGCTCAATAACAAAGTACCACTAGCAATGATATGGAGCAGCTGCTGGTGTTCATGTGCGACAACACAATATAATGGGTCTTCAAGCTGAACCCATGCAACAAAATGCGATTATGATTGAAGTATTCAAATCAATTTTTATGCAGAATATTTCGTTCGTAGTTATAACCGAAACAAATCGATATGCAAGAGATGGCATTAAGAAATGGAATGAGAAAATTCCAGTTTGGAACGATGTGACGAGCACTGAATTTGATACATTCATCGGAATACTTCTGGTTGCTAGTTTTAGCCACAATAATATGCAAAAATCAGATTCCTTTTGGCATCCAAGTGCTCGGACTATTTTTCAAGCTGCGATGTCTGATAGACGATACCTTGCATTATGTCGATATATTCGTTTACAGTCGTAATCGTCAGTTTCGTTAAAGAACAGATAAAGCTGCCGCCATTCGCGATATATGGAAACTTTTGAACGAAAGCCTAGCTAAAAACTATGAGCTTCAAAAAACTCGTTTTTTCTCTTTGAATTATGCAAATCCAGTGTGTCAACAACATTAAAAAATAAATTATATATGTTTCAGTTGTATTCCTGAGAGTTCGCATCCCAAAAAAAGATTCAGTTTAATCCTTTTTTTTTCTTTGAAGAATTTTATACTCATTAAAAAAAATTGGAAAAACCAAAAATTTGTTGTTCTCAGAACACCACAGAGGGCTTAGAGTATTTGTATCAGTTTTTGATGAAAAGAGAGTGAAGGTAACTCATAATTTCGTACTAATGCATATAAATGTACAAGGGACATTATGTCCGTGCCTGGCTGGACATAATGCATATAAATGTCCAGCCAGGCACAATGCGTCGCACTATAGGGTATCGGAATAGGTGTCTGACGGAGGGGTAAACAATGAAATTTTTTCAAAATTATTTATCAAATTCCCGCGGTAGAGAGAAACCTATTACCAATTTTTATGTATGGGATAATTTATGCAAAGTTGATAAGTATATCTTATTCTCGTAATACTTTCAGCTGTTGCTGAAGCCGCCAAAATGGATGTCTTGCCAAAAGCTCTAGCTGAAGAAAAGGTAATAATACTCTACTGTCACTGTAATCGTGTCGTAATCTTTAATTGTTTCAGATTTCAAATTTGGCTCCATCCGATAAGTCGGATATGTTAGTTTCTGAGCTAAGACAGGTACGGGAAGAAAACGGCGATTTGCGAAAAGAAATTCTTAATCTTAAGGTATGCATGAAAATTTCTACTTAATTTAAGGAACACAAATCTTACACGAATGCTAACTTGTTCGGTTGCACAGGAGCAAGTAATTCGGCTAAGATGCGCTACAGTGAAGCCACCAATGGACGAGCCGTATGCGCCGATGGCTGAGAAACAGATTCCAATCTTTTACATCGTACTTGCGATTCTAACAGCATTTATTGGACTTTTGCTTGGAAAATACTTAATATAATTCAATTGTATATTATGTTATTTATACTGAAACAACAACATCAAAGCAGAAACGAATCAACAACAAATGAGAAACATAAGTAAAGGTAAAAAACACAAAAAACAAATAAGAAAGTTCGATAGGGCGAAAAATGTACCAGTTCGGACACTACTGTTCACATCATTAATAAACGAACGTAAGGTTTATACAGTCAAAAACTAGGGAATCCAACTAGAAACTATGATTGCAAAGCAGGGGGATTGTCGACTTTGATTAGACCTTGCAAATTACAATAATATTACGACAAACTTCACTTTCGAATAATATTAAAAATCTTTACAGTTCAAACTAATAATTTGCAAAGGTTGAGTTCAGTTTGAGAAAATAAAAAATAAACGAAAACTTGAAACCCTAAAAATCCGTGAAACCAACAAAGAAATAACTACCAAACAAAATGCTTTTTTGCCAAGCCCCATACTTTTTAAGGCACAGTTGCCAGATTACTAATTAATTTTACTAGAATGTTTATTAGCTGCATTGCCCTGCGTAATGTTCAGCATAAAATTACGTCTTTCAAATAATGTTAAATATAAACACAATTTAAACATTATATCCGATTTTTAGAAGTTGGTGTTGTAAGTTTTCGTCTACCTATCTTTATTTGTATGACTGTTTTATGGGGACTCTTCTTGGGCTTGGAAGACGTAATGGAAAGTAGAAAAAAATTCCTATTCACAAATTCATCTATTCATTGAATGTAAAGCAAATTTATGTTTTAATCTTCCTTTATTCGAACAAACAAAAAGAAAAAAGTAAGAACTATGTTAAAAAAATATTGTCCCTAAATATATATTATTAAAGAAAAACCTAACAGAATTGTTTTTTTTCATGTTGATAAATAATGAAAGCCTGAAATTACTGATATGGCATTTTTCATAAGTTCTTAAAACATTGGTTAACTACTCAAGAAAATATAATAACATGCAATCTAATTACGAAAAGGAAATTAAACCGGAAATCGAAAATCATTAATATCTCAAATCAAAGTACAAGTATTACTACCAGTAATCAAAACTATAAAAAATACGAAACTACAAGATACTTAATAATTTGTGTGGAAACTACAAGATGCAAGATAATTTAATAAATGCTAAATGTAGAAATTCATTTACCTTATATTCAAAATCAATCGATAAAACTGATTTTTACAGTACAAAAGCAGGACAGTAGGAAACCAAAATTTCACATTTAAATGTTAAGCTGTGTGTAAATGTTAAAATGTTAAGCTGTGTGACAAAATGGACGTGCTTTGCACATTGGTCTCTAATTTTTGTAAATATTTTACATATTCCATCCATAACAACATTTTGCTAACAAGCGTTATTATACACGTAAATATTCATTTTTATCCCTCGCCTTTTTATACCCTACACCTTAAGGTTAAGGGTATATTCACTGTGTCAAAATGTGTAACGCATGAAAATAGGGAAGAAAGATATTGAAAATTATATATATTCTTGATCAGATTTTGCCATGTCCGTCTGTCTGTCTGTTGAAATCACGATCACAGGAGAACTGGTGAAGATATCATAATGAAATTTGGCAGAAATATTCTTTCTTATGGTGTGCAGGTTGGTATTGATTAGCGAAATCGGTCAACGACCACGCCTATTTTTTATTAGAAATGTGATAGCCTTCATTCCTGGGTATAGAGTAACATTATCCGTTAATATGCCAAATATAGGCGTGATCCGCCCACTTTTAGGTTACACAGCCAAAATAGGGTCTTAAATGGTTATATGTATTGTTAAATATATAAACATCCTGAATAAAAATATACATAACAACTTATTTTCCAAAAAAACATTACAGCAAAACTGGGTGCGGTTTTGCACCCACCCACTTTTACACTACTTATACAGTATAGCTCATGAAAAGAAATTTATTACCACGGAATTAAAGTTAACATTTGAGCATAATAATAAAACTACTAAGCTAGTTATTTTGTTTTTAAAACAGGTAACGATCACGCCTACTGTTTATACAATGGCGTAGCTAGGACTCATGGACTCGGGACGGTTCATCAACTTGCAGCCCCAAAAATTTCTAGAATTCAATAAGTCAATACTTTCCAAAAATGTTGGTCCGACATTGTGCCGCCCGGGCAGACCGCCACCCCCGGTACACCCTAGCTCACCCTAGCTACGCCACTGTATAACCGTCTGTGATTAAATGTGATTATAACCACATATTTATAACCTTTCCTTATAACGACATATTTCCCCAAGTTTCAGTTTGTATTTCACTCTATGTTAGTGTTCTGCAATGAAAAATCTAAATACATTAAGCCGAAACCACAATTGCGCGTTAGGTCGGTCGCGCTTTGACAGATATTATTGAACACACGGAATCTTACGAGGCAATTCACAACAAGACCTCAGGCGTTATATCGTAAATTTTTCCGTATCACGTAAATCTCGTTCAAACGCACTAGTTGGTTCTACTTCAACTAGGTCTGGCGTTTGACATTTCAATTTTAAAAAAATGTAATGAAGAAATAATAAAATATAGAATTGCTAATTAAGATAGATAGTTTTATTTGCTCAAGTGTTAATTTCGTCATGTTCGTCATGAATATCCATGTTTTTTTAGTGCAGTATGCATCGTCATTTAGGCTCCTCGCACACTGCATGCGTTTTCCGTTCGTCAGAATTCTGACGAAAACATGCGAACGATCCCATTGCATGTTATTGATTGTAAATGCGCACATTGAAGCACTGTTCCGTCGTCAGAATTGTTGCGAAAAGTTGCGAATTGCGAACGATCCCATTTGAATGGGATCTTTCGCACGAATTCTGACGAAGTGTTTTTTTTTTGTTAAATTAGTAATGCAGATGATGAAATATTCACCAAAATGACTTCTTTTCGCGAAAACCTCACGAACTTAAATCTTCCTTTTGAAAAATTTTCCTTTTAGATAAGAATTTTCTAAAAAAAAAAGTCATCAACCGTGTCCATTATGTTATGGACACATATGGAGCATATGTTGTTTTTGCTTTACTCATAATTTTACGCACCAGTTCTGATAGAGTGTGCGGACTCTAAATAAGACTTCGGACGAATCGTTTTCGTCAGAATTCGGACGAACGAAAAACGCATGCAGTGTGCGAGCAGCCTTAGCTTTATAAAGTTGTGCAATATAACCAACTTTTACAACGCGCTCTACACTAGTTGGAGTCATAACCAAGGTATTTTGAAGAGTTCAACAGTGCTTAGTAGAATTCGAGCAAGACCTATCTAACGCGCCACTGTGTTTTAGAAAATGAAACTCGAGCGTCGTGGAAGATTTTATCGTAAAGTTTTTGTAAAGTCTATCAAACGCCGATCCAAGCGCGACCGACCTAACGCGCCAATCTGGTTTCGGCTTTAAAAATAAAAGTAAAATAATAATTCTAAATCCGCCCTTACAATATTATTTTCGCGAACCCCCTCTGCAAACACTGCGAACCCCCAGGGGTT
The DNA here is from genome assembly GCA_949629155.1 of Myopa testacea. Classification (NCBI taxonomy): domain Eukaryota; kingdom Metazoa; phylum Arthropoda; class Insecta; order Diptera; family Conopidae; genus Myopa; species Myopa testacea. Next base: position 21,292,433 of record OX451345.1, read on the forward strand.
CGCGAACCACCGGTTTGGAATCACTGCTCTAGAGGATAGGCATAAGACAGTCACGCCCTTCAGGCGCTTCTAATTTTAAGTGATGACCTTTGGTTTTTAATGTAATGCACGCACTGGACTATTGCCACTACTACGTTAACGATATTTTAATACCATCAAGCAATTAAGCGAACACAGAAAATTTACAGGCTGTACTGGAAAGGTTAAATAAATTCGGACTCGTCCTAAACATCGCAAAATGTGTTTTCGGCGAACGAGAAGTCAGATACATGGGTTTTACAGTAAACAGCGAAGATATTCGCCCACCATCGGAGCGAATCGAGCCTATAAAAGTATACAAGAGACCATACACGATAGACAAAACATATAGATTCATCGGCATTTGGAATTTCTACCGATCGTGCATTCCTGGCGCAGTCAAGCGAGGCGGTCGAAGAGTGTAAATTTGCCTTGCAAAAGTGTGTGCAACTCACACACCCACGAAATGATCGTCCATTGATACTTCGATGTGAAGCGTCCGACATTGCAGTTGGCGTAGATCAGCGAACAGAGCGGTCCCCAGCCTTTAGGGTTTTTAAAATAATAAAAAATAATAAAAATCTTTCATTTCCCCAGTTTAGCGCCGCAGGCTAAAAATTATTATGACAAATCACGCGATTTCACATAACAATTTTTCATTTCATTAGTTTTCTCTTAAAATCCTGCACCGATTATGATGAAAAAAATAACTGTGGAAAGTTAATGACCTTAGTTTGTTATTTTCCACAAAATGATGTGGGTTTAGTACTAAATGGGAAGAATTAATTAATGGGAATAAAGTACTAAAAATATTAAGATTGGGTTTTTCCAAAAATATGCGTTTTTCGATAAAAATTTACTTCACATAAATGAAAGGCATTTAACTTACCTTTCTAACGGTATATATATCAACCTGATATAATATATATACATACCTTCTATAATTAAGAAGATATAGGGAAAATAATTTCAAAGGGGAGGCGATTTTGTTGTTTTTTGGGTCTGAATCACAAGCAACAAGAAAAACAACAACACGCGTGGCATTATCGAGCGGATTCCTATTTAAGCCATTCAGCTTAATTTTGGACTACTAGCTGAGAAATTCAGCTCTTAAATCTAATGCATTAATTTTTACTTAGAAAGTAGGAATTGCAGTAGTCCGATTCTTTTAATTATCTATATCAGAGCCCTATATGAGAGAAAGTATTCGTACCGAATTTCATGATGATGCTTTTACTCCTTTTCCTGTAAATGTGTGGTCACCAGTTTACGGACCACGCCCCATTTTCAAAGTTTACTTCTGTCTGAGATCGTGGACTCAACAATAAAATTTCAGCTTCAAATTCACTCAACAAATTAAGAAATTTACCTATAAGTACGGATGAATTCATATTGATAATAAGAAGTAGATGTGGCACACAGATAATCGTGCCAAATTTTTAGGCGATACCTGTATTCGTTCTCCCTTAATAGTGATAAACACAGAGAGAAAACGGACGCACAGAGATAAATCGACTGGGGGATAGTGTCGATCAAGAATTTATATAGCTTTCCATACCGCCACGCCTTGTTTAATGCGTTACAAAGGGAATTAGAAAAAAATTAATGCACCCCTGTAGAGTACAAAAAATTGTAGTTCCTACGGCAACTCATAAATGCTACGTTCGTTTTCTTTCGTTAATGGCACATGACGTGTAATTAATTTTTTGCTTGTGTGGTGTATTTATTTTTCTGTACTTCGTCGTTTGCCTGATTTTGCCACCATTTTTTCCGGCGTCTAAATTGGAAGAAATTCTTATTTTTTCCGATTGAAATAGAAATCTACATAGATTTCACGGTGACAAAGTTGATAAATTATCGATTTTCTGCTGATTTGGCTTTGTTTTCCTCAAAGAAAACAGAAAAAAGGCGGGCAAAGTGACAAAAACCTATTGATTGTAGTGTTTAGGTGAGCAAGAAATTCGTTGGAAAAAACAATAAGATGGGCAGACTCCACAAGAAAAAGTTAGCCGAGTACGCCGAAGCTGCCGAAAATGATGAGCAGCGGAAAAGGAATACCGTGAATGAAAAGGAAACGGAGCAGTCGAACAACACTGATGGACCTGTTCATAAGTCAGGGAGCAATAGTGAATCGGAAGCCGGCGAATTGGATAATTCAAAGATTGCTAAGGTTTCTGGTGCTGATGGGACCCCTAAGACTGAAGATGAAGATGGTAATGAGTTCCAATCGTTGCATGAAGATATGACTGAAAAGAATGGCAGTGCAAAAAAAGCGGTAAAACGTAAAACCGTGCACACCACATTAAAAAAAGTACAGGATAATGCCGATGAAAATGTATGCGACGATTCTGACGACGAGCCTTTAAATGGTAGTAGTGTTAGCGCACCAGTTAAGCGCGGGCGCAAGACCGGTGTTATGAAAACAAAGGTAAAGGCCATTAAAGGTATGGGCATAGGACGTGGAAAAGGTGCGAAGAAGAATATTCATAGATCTGACGCTATTGATGTGGCAGAAGAAGAGGAGTATGAGGTGATCCAACTTTTGTATAATTTTAATTGCACACTTAATTTAACATGAGAATCTGCAGGTCAAAGATATAGTTGATCACAAAGTAGAGCGCGGCTCCAACTATTATCTGATTAGATGGAAGGGCTATACAAAGGATGATGACACATGGGAAGCGGAAGACACCCTCTCTTGTCCTGATATCATTGAAAAATATAAGAAAAAGGTATGTATCACCACGTTGTTAGCATGGTATGTGTATTGTCTTGGTACAGCTTCCCAGTGTACTCAAAAAGTATTCTCTCTGTATTCTCTCTCTTTGCTGATGCTCATCAAATTTAAAGCCAGATACAACGATTTGCATCTATTATTAAACGTGGGACTAACAATTTAGCTTCGAAAATATTGTAACATTGAGAATTATAGGTTTTAGACGATTCATTCTAAAATTAATTATAAATTTGTGTCTTAGTATTTTTTGGGTTTAAAAACGTTTGGGAAGTCTATTTTATAAATTCGAATTTATTTTTTATTCTGTCTTATTTGCAAGAACAACAACACAAATTGTGTTGAGTTGGGAGTTTGAGGTTAGGTCAGTTTTCGAAACCATGCAGTTAAGGGTGGCTACAAAAGCATTACCACTCAGAAACTTACAATGGACCACACCATTGTGATTGCCTTCACAGTGGATGATCGTCAAAGACTACAAGACTGGAAACTCTTTTTTCGCTTTGAATGTGTTGGTGAAATCAGGCTTGGGTGTTGTAGATTACAAAAACAAAACGCATGTAATTTTGACAGTTCGGGAACGAATTTTGACAGTCCGGGAATTTGTTTACAAAATATTTTGAGAGAGGAATGCAACTCTTGTTCTTCTTCATAGCAATAAGCCAGAAATATGATTTTTCAAATACGTAAAAAAGACCTAGGAGCCAGTTTTAAAACCAACGCATGGATCTAGAAATGTACATGAAAGCTTTTTCAATTCATATAGTTGCACAATATTGAATATTTTGCAAGTAAAACGAAGTTAAAATTCATAAAAATTGCTCATTTCACAAATTTAGTCAGCTGTTTTTAACCTACCACGCGTATTTTTAGCCGAAAGAGATGCCAACGTATTCAACATGTTTTGTTGATTATTAAGGTGTAATTTAGTTTAATATTTAGTTAATTGTGATTTTAGTTCTTTAGGTCTTTAATTTAAATAAATTTAATTTTAAATTGATGAATTGAGAATTTGTTTATGTTTAACTAATTTTAATTTAAACAAATGAAGTGTAAATTTATTTGTGTTTGAATTTAAATAAAAAAAATGAAGAATTACAGAAACAAATAAGTTTACATTACTTTTTAATATTTCTAAACAGCTTAGCAATCGTCAAAACCTCGAGAACTCATAAATGCAACGTAGTTTTTCTATTAATGTTTATTTAAAAACCAAAAAATAATTAGCAATAAAGTTGTGTCATTGGTATCCCTGCCACTAACTCACCCCATCATTTTGTGGCGGTGTGGTAACAAAGCAAAACGGTTTACCTTTTCGGATCTCATGCTTTGTGATAGCCAGTATTAGCTTGTAACAAGTCAACAATTTCACCATGAAATTCACATACACTGTATGTGAACACGCGGACGGACATTTTTTTGAGCTCTCTCACGAAATAAGAGGAGTTTCCAGTCTTGTAGTCTTTGATGATCGTGTGCTAAAGACCCGAATAACACATCGTGAGACCTATCTTGTTCGCTTAGCCCGTGGTTATGCTATCGAGCAAAACTTGGTGGGAAATTACTCTCATTTTTGTGATCGGAGTCCGTGCAAAAAGAGTGGTTACGCTTGTGCTTGACCCACGCTTGCTTTCTTCAAAAATATATATTTTTTCTCTCCTTCAACAGCAACCCGTCTACTACACAAATGAAAAAACGTATTATTTGCGGTGTAGTTTTCGACGCGATGGAAGACCAAATGTTTATATTAATTGAAATCTGCTTAACATATATAAAGGCGTAATATTTTGGAACGATAATCAGAGGAATATAATTGATAAATTTATCAGTTCATTCCATTTTTTCACTCCATTCCACTTTTCAATACTTTTGTGAATATTGAGACTAAGCAACACCGGTTTGCTTGGTGTCCTCGGTGTACGCTAGACCGAGTTTTCGTGCTCGGTGTGAGAGAGTGATGTTGAGAACAGAAAAATATCCCATTCTCTCTTTTACACACAAAACAACAAAAAAAAGTCCTACTTGCCAAGCAAAACTCGATAGCATAACCACGGCCTAAGTAGGACTTTTTTTTTTGTTGTTTTGTGTGTAAAAGAGAGTTTTGTGTGTAAGCAATTCTCTCTTTTACACACAAAACAACAAAAAAACCTACTTTGCTTGGCAAGTAGGACTTTTTTTTGTTGTTTTGTGTGTAAAAGAGAGAACGGGATATTTTTCTGTTCTCAACATCATTCTCTCACACCGAGCACGAAAACTCGGTCTAGCGTACACCGAGTAAACCGGTGTTGCTTAGTCTCTATATTCACAAAAGTATTGAAAAATGGAGTGGAGTGAAAAAATGGAATGAAGTGATAAATCTATCAATTATATTCCTCTGATTATCGTTCCAAAATATTTCGCCTTTATATATGTTAAGCAGATTTCAAATAATATAAACATTTGGTCTTCCATTACGTCGAAAACTATACCGCAAATAATACGTTTCCTCATTTGTGTAGTAGACGGGTTGCTGTTGAAGGTGAGAAAAACTATATATTTTTGAAGAAAGCAAGCGTGGGTCAAGCACAAGCGTAACCACTCTTTTTGCACGGACTCCGATCACAAAAATGAGAGTAATTTCCCACCAAGTTTTGCTCGATAGCATAACCACGGGCTTACAAGCTTAATCATAGGCTCCCCTGGTATCGCTGATATCTTAAAGGAGGAGTCTTGCTCCTAATTATTGTAAGCGTCGCTTTTGCAGGATGTTCATACAATAGGTGGCGGCGAATATATTTATTTTTCTCCTTAAAGGATTGTGTAAATAAATGTATAACGTCTGAGAGTGAAACAGTGTTGTGGGAAATTGTATTATAGGAGGGTTACCTGTTCTTGGAATATTAATAGTAATAATGGTACTGCATTTTTACTCCAATTTAAGTAAAATATGTATATATATATCAAATTGTGAATTTTCTTTTTTAGCTTTTATTTTTGAATGAAAATAGAATGTTTGTTCTTATTCTTGAATGTAAATGTATGTAGAATGAATAGTGTGTTTTTAAATATGATTGTCAGACGAGATTAAGATAATCTCTTTTTTTAATCAATCCTCTTTGTATCACTTATTGAGATTAATTCGTCATTTCTTTGTTTTGCTCATAGTTATTTTCTATGCGATAATATATTCACAGTTTGGAAATTTCGATTTAAACTTAGATGGGATAGTAAGTTCATATATTGTTAAATATAAAAAAATTGAAATTAGATATAAAGAAGAAATATGAAAGTACATAATCTCTTTTTCACGTCAATTTTTATTTTACAAAGTTCGTATTCACAGTAGGTTTTGAATTACCAACTACACAAATCTCCCAGTGTAATCCAATTTTAGAAATATTACACTGGAGAATCTTTGAGCAAAAATTTTAAATATTCCCAGTGTTACCATTAATCCCGATGTTATTTTAATAATACTCATTAATTTTCTAAAATATCGCTTTGGTTGATTAGAGATGCTATGCTAGAACGATGTATAACCGCTAACTATATAACATATAGAACGCTAAAAGTCCTTTTCTGGTGCGCACATTTTTCTGTAGCCTGGCTCCCATAAAATTAGTTATTTTTACCATCAATTCTTCTTGCAATTGCAAATCTTGAGAAATTGATTTTGAAAACTATCTCCTTTTTATAAGGAAAGGCTATTTCTGCTACAGCAGTTAAACATTCCTTAATCATCTCACCGTCAGCAAATGGTTTCATATTTTTGACTAAAATTTTACTAACAGTGTAACTAGCATTCACCGTCAATTCTGATGAACATTCTGAACTTGATTCTTCAATATTGAACTTTGAATATATTTTGTTTTCCTTTTAAACTTTTCTCCAACTTATCCAATTGATCCTTCCGCATTTGACTGGAATTTTTTTATATTGTATCCCATGATTCGCTTCATGATGTCTTACAGCCTCATTCCAAGGCTGTATGCCAGGAGACACGGTCGTCTTAATTCTTGTCTCTCAATCGTCAACGACGTAAGCTTTGCTCGTCTTGATGTATCCCAAGAGACGAGTTAGAGAAGATTATCGTCCTAAATAGCACGTGGTTTTTAGTTGTCGTCTCATAAAAAAAAATAAATTACAGCATCAATTACATAATCAACGATACGCTATATCGTTAAATCCTTTAAAACAACTGGTGTTTCAACATCTAAGTCACGTACCGGTCGCCCAAAAACATTAATAGATCGGGAAATACGTAAATTTATCTCGCTGGTAAAGGCAAATCCTCGTTTAACGGCTTCCCAGCTAGCAGAAGATTTAAAAGTCAGTTTTAAAAAAACAATTTGTACCGATACTGCCAGAAAAACACTGGCTATCATGGTCGAGTGTCATGCAAAAAACCATTAATTTCCTTGAAAAATTACATGAAGCGTATAGCGTTTGCACGAACATATAAATAAGCCTCTAGCACTTTGGGAATCCGTTTTATGGTCACATGAAACAAAATACTGCATTTTTGAAATGACAGATGATATAGAGAAAACCTTAGATGCACCCAATCTTTCCTCGATTATTTAAATATTTTGAAGCGACAGATGAAGCCAAGTGCTGCAAAATTAGAGCTACTAGCAAAATTTCACTTTCAGCAAAACAACGACCTTAAGCATTCTGCGGTGATTCTGTGGTTGCTTTATAACGCTCCAAAACAACTCCGTTCACCCCCACAATCACCGGATCTCAATCCAATTGAAAAAAAACAATTCTCAAGACTGTATTACTGGAGGAATGGTCTAAAATATCGCCGGAGGATACACAAAAGTTGGTATATTCAATGTCTAAGCGTCTTGCAGAAGTTTTGAAACGCCGCGGATACCCTACGGGCTGCTTAAATTCTTTTATTCGTATTTTTTATGTTTTATATAATGAGCGGAGACTTTTCTGCTCGGTTTGCTCATAGCTAACGGCATTTTTCCCGTTAACTGTGTAAAGAAGCAAGTCAATGGCAAAAAATGTTGTCTGTTTTGCAATAGAAATGCGTAATTTATATCCTAATAAAATTTGTATGAAGTTTTAATTTTTTTCAAATGCTATCAACGGTAATCAACAATGAAGAACATGAGCGGAGACTTTTTCTAACTAGTATATATTTATTTTGTTCGCGAAAATATGGACTCTAGTTGAATATATAGTTGTGGAAATTTCGTGAATTTTGTTTTCGTTTCTAGAATTATAAAAATCATGAGTTTCATGTAAGTAGCTATAACCACTAACCACATAACAGTCTGTTATTAGTGCTATAACTAAAAAAACTTTTTATAAAGCATAACCCTTTCAGACCTGTCATACACAATTGTGCGGGTTAGACTAAAAAGATTCTTACAATCACATTTCATATCCCAGCGTGTTAAGAGCTGAAAGCAATGATTGTGCAGGGAATTTCTAACGTAACTTTAGAGTATTGTTATTATAATTTATTTATTATTTATTTTTGACTTTAGATTAAATATAACAGCTAGTCTGCAAAATTTCTTTGAGATCTGTTACCTTCGATTTTTCTAGGTCTGAAAGGGATAAATGCGCCAGCTTTATGTTGTGCACTAATTTATTTTTTGTATGAGACGACAACTAAAAAACACTCGTTTTATTTAAGACGATAAATCGTCTCTAACTCGTCTCTTGGAATACATCAAGACCAGCAAAGTTTACATCGTTGACAATTGAGAGACGATATTTAAGACGACCGTGAATAAGGCTGTAAATAATTTTCGGTCAGTACAATTAGTTTTCTAATGAAAAAATGTCGCTTACCTTTTTTATTGTAATAGTAAAAAACAATAAAAATAAAAAGTAGACAAAACAAAAGAGATACACAAATAGTTCGACAATAACGCAGCAAGTTAGCACAACTTCATGAATCTGTGGGTCATCAAACATTTTTAGAAATTTCTAAAGTAAAAAAAGGACCGCACGAGATCCTATGGAAGGCTGCTGGTTGCCTGATCTATCAAATATTCAGCTTTTTTTATTTGAAACAACTTATATTGTATTATCATATATCTTTACTTCAGATTTCTAACAACGGCACAAAGGCTGCCGGGAAGAAGCCAATAATGTCAGTTAAAAAAGGTGGGAAGCGTACCTTAGGTAAAACAGCATCCAAAGAAGATCCAAACAAGGAATGGGAGGTTGAAAAAATCATTGATTATGCCGTTGAGAAGACTGGTCGCGTTTTTCGCATACGTTGGAAGGGTTTCGGTCCAAAGAATGACACCTGGGAACCAGAAAAAAACTTGTATTGCGAGGATTTGATACAGAAATTTATGAAGCGTATGGAGTCACAAAAGAATATATCATTTAAGGAGTTGCGCGAGACCCCGAAGAAGACTAAACGGTTAGTTAACGAGACAGCGCCACGCACAAGTTATCATAATCTAGTCGGACGAAAATCAAAGCGTTCTGTATCGAAGAAAAGGTATATTTTTTAAAATCCTGCTCCATATATGGTTATTTGCATTTCTTTCAGAGTTTATTATGGTGACAGTGAGGATTAATTCGGGCAAATAAAATTATAAGGATTACAAATAACGAAGATAACATTATCAATATAATTTTTTTTTCCTTTTAAATGACACTATGTGCAAGTTGGTAATCTTTCCTCCTTAATTTGTTTATTAAATTTTAACGTTGTAAGCAGACTTTGTTCATTGTTGATTTGGAACAAATTTTTATGGAAATACAATTAAAACGCATTACGGAATGTGTTTTTTTTTTAATCGTACACATTTTTAATGTCATTGTTATTATATAAAGTACTAAATTTTAAGTTTCCTTTATTCTATAGAAATAATACAAATATGTAATTGTAATAAAATTTACGCCTCAGAAATAATATCTATTTATTTTATTTATAAATAGATTTTTATCGTATTAAAATCTATTTATTTTATTTATAATAGATTTATCTTATTTTTCTTTTTGGAAAAGGAAAAAATCTAATAATAAATATCTTTAGTGATGAAAATCAACTCACTTCTATTTAGTAAGAAATTTCTATTCTATAAGGTTTCTGTTATTTTTGTATACGTTAGGTGGTTTTTTTAATAAGCGATTTTTGTATACGTTAGGTGTTTTTTTAATAGGCGATTTTTGTGCATTAGAACGTTGTTAAATGATAGCTCATTAATTTTAACTACGTGTTGGTACAGAAATTAGGATAATTGTGTTCAGGAATTATATTGTAGTAAGTTTGAACTTACGACAATATTTAAACTTTAGGGCTATCCATAAGTTGGAAATTTGGCATTCTGCTTTTCGATAGTTGGCTAAGCTTCTGGATCTGTGTCAGAAGTTGATTTAAATTCAAACATTAAGTGCATTTTGCGATATATTTCTTGGTAGCTATGAAACGTTTTAAATCCATCACTAAATTAATATCTATATATATAAAAATGAAAGGCCTGACTCACTTCCCATCAACGCACAGGCTAAACCCTTGGACCTAAAACGGTGAAATTTTGCACATAGGTTTCTTTTATTATGTATACGTCGAATAAGAAAGGATTTTTCGAAATGTTACTTCTAAGGACTTCAAAAAGGACATACACAGATTTTTTTCTTTGCACAGGCTAAACCCTTGGATCTACAAAGATGAAATTTTGCACGGAGGTTTCTTTAATGATGTATGCAAGGGAGAAGAAGGGATTTTTCGGATATTGTACTTCCAAGGACTTCAAAAAGGACAAAAAGATTACTCTTTTGTTAGCCATCAAATATGGATTTTCTTTTTTCACGAAAACATTCCGCGTATAAATGCCTAAAAACAATTTTCAGGATTTTTCTAAATTCATTCTCTAAAGGTCCAAAAAAGGACATCATTTGGTAAAAATATACCCATATAATATATCACATAATAAAATAAAACGAAGCATGTTATGAATTTTTGTCATGTGTCAAAGAATATATGTATTACAATATATTATAACAATATTCAAAACAGAGTGCTCAAGTGCTACGAGATTGTAAATTAATAGTTTGTGATGAAAGTGCAATGGCACATAAAAGCAGCTTCTAAGCACTGAATAGAACTCTAAAAGATATTACAGTGAACGATGACATGATGGGTGGACTCACTCTACTATTAGCTGGAGACCTCCGCCAGACTCTGTCCATAGTGCCGAGAGGAACTCGGGCTGACGAAGTTAAGGCATGTATTAAGCATAAAATCTTTGGCCCTTAATACAAAAACTTCACCTTAAGAAAAACATGCGGGTGCATTTAAAGGGAGATGTTTTTGCTGACCAATTTTCCAAACTACTCCTGCAAATAGGAAACGGAAAATATCCGGAAACTGATGGCAAAATTCAAATTCAACCAAATCTTGCCTCAGTTTTGTCAAGAGAATATCAAGATATCCAAAACCTACACCATAAAACAACAAAGTGGTTGGGCGAACGAGCGATTCTTAAACTAAGAGTTAACAGGCATCAACCATTAATGACACGTTGCTGAAATCATTTGAAGAAACCGAATATCTGTACAAATCGGTGGACACAGTATTGCACATAGATAACGCTATACACTATCCTGTGGAGTTCATAAATACACTTAACCCACCTGGTCTACCGTCTCACAAACTTAACTGAAAATAGCAGGAATTGATCTTAGGCAAAACTGCTTTTCACATGCCAGCAACTGATGGCAAAAACTATAATTTAGTGTATAAAGAGATACATTAATTAAAACTAAAGAGCAAGAAAACAAAAACATTTCTAATACTGTACAATAAAAAATTATAAAAATATAAACACATAAAAAACATAAATAAAAACATACCAAATAAAACAATATTTCATTTCCCGAGCAATGCCGGGTAGTTAAGCTAGTAATACATAATTTAGCCTTAGAATTCTAAACTTAGTAATTTTAATTAATTAATTTTTTTAATCTAATTAAATTTAATTTACATTTACGAGCGGTTATTTATTTTCTAATCGAAGCCGGGGCTCTTTGGCTCTTCAGTTAGTGCACTAGATCCTCCTTTTGTTTCACTAGCAAAACGTCCATTCCGTAGACCAGAAGGAGAGAGACGATCAGCTTTGCAATCTTCGAGAATATCTGTCCAACCACAACGATGCGACGTCGCAATCGATTGCGATGTTCCTATAGAAAAATGGAATGGAACACGTCGTTGAGCTCTCTCACGTCGTCATAAAATTTTCTAATTTTCTGACAACTTCTTCCGATTTTCTCATTTTTTGAAAAACAGTATGCCCTACTTTTCGATGAAATTCTTCAAATTCCCCAAAAAATGTAAATAAATTTGACAAACGAATTGTCAAACAAGGAAATTATTCAAATTATTTTTATTTAAAACAAAATGTAAACGTCGCATCGTTGCGTTGTGGTTGGACAGTATCAGTTACGTCTTTAGATGAGATATCTTCAAGCGTGCATGGACATATGTATGCATACAAGTTAAGAACTTCATCATTTAAACATGACGTAATATTCATCATTAACGGCTAACATATGTGCTTTAACACAGGCCCTTAAACTCTCGACCTCGTAAAGTGTAGATCCAAGATCCCATCCTTGGTGGTGGAATGCCAAGCGATTTCTGTAAAAGTATATTAATGTATGTTTGTTTGTTTTCTTTATTTAAATTAATTTCGTACGCACCTTGCGAGCTTTCATAATTTCATCGGAGCCTGGAGTAACCATTAGAGTAGTAGTGCAGACTTGGATGTGATACTTTCCAATTGGATTGCGAATGAACATAGTGTAGGACCTCATATACGCGCATTGACGACATACCTAGTATTTCGGCCGTTTTGCGTATGGCTGACATAGACAATCAACCATGCTCACGTTGTGCTTAATCCAGCAAAGAGATCAAGGCGTCACGTTTATGACCCTCCGGATAGATGCTGAGAATTGCTCCGAAGCGCTACGAATGTGGTAAATGAATAGAAAAAAATTACACAAAGCCCAGTGATATATGTATCTTGGCTGTTCGAATGGAATGAAAAGTATTTTGGGAGGAATGCCGATGTAAGAAGCCATACCCTTTCCAGTCGAAGGTGCTAGTGGAAACAACGAATACTCTAAGTAGAACATTTTATTCAATTTAGTTGCTTACGAAATTTATTTTGGAGGCTAGTAATTGAGAACGCATAACAAAGAATACTGAAAAAATTTAATATTGTATAATACCTATAGTGTTCTGTACCTTCTATTTTGGTTACAAAATTTGCCTTTGCTCCAAATCAGCGGCGCAAAAGTATTTAAAATCATAGATATTTTTTAGGTATAAAATTATAGTGAAAAAAAATCTCATCTATAAATACGATTGAATTAAAAATTTGCAATACAATGGTGAAAACCGCATCGAAATCGGTGCAGCCGTTTGAGAGTTAACTAACTCTAAAGTGACATGCGACTAACTTGATTTTGATACCAATAACAATTTTTCGATCAAAATTCATTGCATTAGTAGTTCTGCTTTAAATCCTTTTTAGCCCTATAACGTAAACAATCAACAATAACAACACAGTCATTCACACACAAGCTGAGCAAAGTGTTGTTGTTTTAAAGCATTGTCGCCGCTGTACCCGCTGCCGATAAGGGCTTCGTCCGAGATATTGACACACATCTGATAGCGATATATGTATTCAATCATGTTCCTCCACCGTTCGCCACAGCGCATTTCTTCTTCAAAAGACTTTTAAAAAAGACTCTTATTTCAAAAAAGTTAAAGGAAAAAGTCCTCAAAAGACTTTTTCCCAAGACTTTTAAAAATAAAAGTCTCAAAATAACTTTTTCCCAAGACTTTTAAAAATAAAAGTCACAAAATAACTTTTATTAAAGACTTTTAAATATAAAAGTCACAAAATAACTTTTATGAAAGACTTTTAAAAATAAAAGTCTTCAAAAGACTTTTTTCAAAGACCTTTAAATATAAAAGTCTTCAAAAGACTTTTCAAAGACTTTTAAATATAAAAGTCTCAAAATAACTTTTATGAAAGACTTTTAAAAATAAAAGTCTTTGATAACAGTTATTCAAAAGACTTTTTTGATAAAAGTTATAAAAGTTTCAACCTCTGATTGTATTATACAAAAGCTTGAAATTGTCCAAATCACACTAATTTCTCATAAGAAAAACTGCATATGCGTTTTTTTAAATTTTAAAGCAAGTGGTTAATTTTTTTAACAATTTAAAAGTTGTATCTTGAAACTTTTACATAGTTATTCTGGTTTATTTTGTTAGTGTTTTTGATAAATATTTTTGAGTAAATCCATAACTATTATTAGACTTGTGCAATCCGATCGAACTTATGTTCTAATCCAGTTGGATTTGAAGAGAATAAATTGATTATCAAAGAGTAATGAGTTTTCTTTCTTTCGCGTTGAATAAACAACTGAAAAATGACAAAATAATCCATTGTGTTGTGCGTTTCTTATTTGATGCTAAGTTTCCAAACATTCCTTTGCTTTTGTTTATTGAATTATTACTTAATTAAGAGAATTTAAAAAAATAGTAAGCTGTAAATGGAATAATTTTAATTGCAATTATTTTTGATCTTCAGAAGGGTAACGGGAGTCAGTCGCTAGATACTGAGACACTACAGCAATTCCATGGAAATGTGTAGACTCAACATAAATAAAATTATGCTCGTTTGCTGTAACTCAAATTTCAAAATAAAATACTAATATTTGTAGATAAATAAAATACCTTTTAAGTATAAGGGTCTGTAACTGTTTTCTGTAAAAATATATGTAATCTACAAAAAAACAACTTTTGTAGAACTCATTTAAAAAACAATGAAAGATGCAAACATTCAAATTCACACACAAGTTGATCGGACTACCGACAGAAGATTCCGATAAATCGGAATGCAGAACACCTCAATTCCGATCAAAATGGTAACATCGGATGGGAACACTACCGAATAGAATATTATAGGAAACAAATCCGATTCCATGTGAATCGAAACGCAGAACAAGGCTGTATAACAAACAAAGTATTAGTGTAAGAAGTATGAACGGATTTGCTGTCTTCGTTTTTAATCTATTCGAAAAATAAATGAGTTGATGTGATTCGACAAATCCACTGAGAATCTGTCTATATAAATACTTTATTTTTATATTTATGTTATACTTAATCCAAATAAGTTCTGTTTCTCAATAATAACTTTTTATATACTGAACATACACATTTCAGATTATTTTTGATGGTACTCGAGTGAGTATACAGTTCAATTTACAACCCCGGCTGTATGCCGAATCCTGGACCTTTAGGCTCTTCGGTCAGGGACGTAGGTCCTCCCTTGGGCTCACTAGCAAAGCGTCCGTTACGCGGACCAGGTGGTGACGGACGTTCAGCCATACAGTCAGCCAAGATATCACTCATATCCTTAGGAGTTAAATCTTCCTATTTGGAGGACGTCATATTATTAAAGATTTTAGAGCATAAACATTTACAAACACCTACATAGTAATCATCGTTAATGGCTACCATAGGCGCATTCACACAAGCGCCCAAACACTCGACTTCCGAGATTGTGAACTTTCCATCTTTGGTAGTTTCGCCGATCCCAATACCAAGTGTTTTCTGCAAGGACTAATTAATTTTCTCTTGGGAATAACGATTGTATCACGAATACCTTGCAAGTTTCCAAAATCCCGTCGGAACCACACAGCCAACACGGTGTAGTGGTGCACACTTGTATGTGATACTTCCCAGTTGGATTACGCATGAACATAGTATAGAAAGTGGAAACCTCATATACACGCATGGGTGGCAACTTTAAAATTTCCGCTACCTTGTGCATGGCTGAGATAGACAGCCAGCCGTATTGGCGCTGTGCCAAATCTAGCAAAGGGATCATTGCAGCACGTTTGTGACCCTCTGGGTAGATGCTGAGAATGGCGTCGACCCGCTGCATGAGCGTTAGAGCATTATTTATTACTGGAAAAGTAGTGTTGGAAATTATATGTTTACCTTCTTGTTTTCCGGAGAAAACTCGAACGGGATGCCTGGATTGTTTTCCGGAGTGTCACGGTGTACAAACGAGTGTTCGCTCCCCTTAACAGCTCCCATGGCAATTGTACGAATGCCTCCGCACTAAAATATTCAACGCAAACATTAATTTGACTAAATAATTAAAAACCTGAAGTTTCTGTGGATTTCGTGCGAAATTACATAACTGCACAAGCTGTGCGAAGACTTGCTTCCTGCAGTTTGCAAATACACGTAATTTGCATTGCTTACCAGAAAATTGACTGATTTCTTTGCACAGTTTATAAGCATTTTATAACTTTCGCTTGTTTCCTTTATTACAAAAACAACTTAAAACATTAGTTTTTCTATCCAAAAATTTGTTGTCTTCCTCCTAGGACACAAACACCAAATTATTTCAACTCAACTTTATTGAAACTGACATCTTACTACATTAAATATATACAGTCATACATATGTATCTTAAACTATACAAGTTCACAAGTTTGGCAACTCCCAGGGCTGTAAACTTTTGCATTGTGCATGAAATTTCGTAGTAACGTACTATGTAATCAGTGTACAAATTTATATCTTTGTGGAACAGATAGGTTTTACATAACAATGACCCACGTTGTTGTTGTTTTTCGTGCTGACCCCAACAACAACCCCAAAAAGGGGTGGCAACTTCCGGTTCCGGTTTTAAAGCCCTTTGAAATCTGAAATTCAACTGCCTATATCTCCTAAACTATAGCATAGGTACAGTTAGAAAGATATTAAGAATAATATCCATTTATATTATACAATATTTTTTCGAAAACCTTATAGTTTTCGAGAAAAACGCAATTTAAGATTTTTAGTACTTTTTCCAACTTCTTAATATTTTTCTAAGTAAAATGCCTAATTAAGACATATAATTATTCCAATAATAAGAAAGCGGTGATCCTTAGCTATCTTTAGAAATTTCTTTGACCACGATTGGTGCAGGAATTTGGGAGAAAACGCAATTAAAAGGTTGCTATCTCGTAAGTATGTAAGCGCTTTTTTAATTCTACTTCTTCTATTCATCCGAACACTACTATAATTTCGGACTGTCTTTGACCACGATTGGTGCAGGAATTTGGGAGAAAACGCAATTAAAAGGTTGCTATCCCGTAAGTATGTAAGCGCTTTTTTAATTCTACTTCTTCTATTCATCCGAACACTACTATAATTTCGGACTGTTGGATATTATGTTGGACTGTACGATATTATAATATAAAAATATATTTTGTTTAATTTAGTTATAGTTTTCTATTTTTAGTCTAACGATTTCTTGGGCGTTGAGGGATTTTTCCATTTAAGGGTTAATCACTTCCTTAATTTTAAGGATTTTAAGGACAGAGTATACGCGAAAAAAGAGCTTTTTACCCTTCAAGTGTTTTACATTGATTGCATTAATATCTGCCCTTTTCAGGGCAATCAGAGGTAGAAAGGTTTGTGTTTTAAAAATGTTGAACTTGGGGAAAGGCGCCGCAGGCGAAAAATTGTTATGAAAAATCGCGCGATTTTTCATTTTAAAAGAAAACGCCTAAAAATGATTTTTTTCATTTTTAGGCGTTTCCTCCTAAAATATTGCACCGATTATGGTCAAATAAATTTCAAAAGATAGGTAAGGATCCCTGCTTTCTTATTATTTGAACAATTATATGTCTTAATTAGGCATTTTACTTCGAAAAAAATTAAGGAGCTGAGAAAAAAAGTACTAAAAATTTTAAATTGCGTTTTTGTCGAAAACTGTAAGGTTTTCAGGCTTATATTATATAAATGGACGGCATTCTTAATATCTTTCTAGCGGTACCTATGCCAATCCGATATCTGGTATAGTTTAGGAGATATAGCCATTTAAATTTCAGATTTCAAAGGGCTGTAAAACCGGAACCGGAAGTTGCCACCCCTTTTTGGGGTTGTTGTTGGTGTCAGCACCAAAAACAACAACAAAAACAACAACACTGTGTGTCATTGTTATGTAAAACCTATTTAAGCCATAAGATTATTACAGAGATAAATAAGTTGCGTATTATTAATATAATTCCTTTTGATTTTGATGATGAGCCTTGGTGAGCTTTTTTAATGTAGATTTCGTTTGGTTAATTTGTTTGAAAAAGAATTGGACATTGGCGTAGCCAGGTAGATGCAGGGGTGGGCACGGCCATCTACAGCTAACCTGGTGCCCACCCCACAATCATATGAAAATTTAATTTGAATGAACAATAATTTCAAATAATCAAATTTTGTGTCAGGGTGTCCTCAACTACACCTCCCACCCCCACTACAAAAACCTCGCTACACCTATGGGATCTGTCTGTAAGAAAACTGTCTAGGAGTTTAAATATGTATAGTTGGTGAAGATTGATTTGTATTAATTTAAAGAGAAAACTGTCCCACCAAACACTATCAAACGACCTTTTCAACGTCCAAAGCACTACAGACAGCACATCTTTTGTTTCTAGGGTAGAGTAGAGTGTCCTTTTTAAAACTAAATTGGTAATCTGAAATGGATTCCATTTCCATGCCATTATTTAAAGCATTTTCAATTTTGTGGTAAATGACTCTTTCGAGAATTTTTCCAGCGTTGGAGAGTAAAGCAATAGGACGGCAAGATGTCGGTATTATTAGGCTTTTTTCTAATCGGTATTAGCATCGCGATTTTCCAACTTCCGGAAAGTATCCATTATTCAATCAGTTATTTAGGATAATAACTACAAAATCGGTAGCAGATTAGGAGAGTTTCTTCAAGATATAGTTTCAGATATCATCAGGGCCAAATGACTTCGGATATCTTTTTAAAAAGATATTGAAAGTAGGATAAAGCGAAAATGAAAATTTGTCGAGGCAATTAATCCTCCTTGTTTGGAATCGTTACGGAAGAAGTTATACGATCTAAATGTGTGAACTGTGTGAATGTGCTAGAAATTGTGTGGACACAGAACTTTTAGGCGCTGAAGAAGTCAGGCGAGGAGGAGGAACAGATAGGGATCTTCCCGGTAACGCCAATCGTGTTCTTGTTGCTTGCGATGCAGACTCCAACAACAACAAATTCATCTCTCTCCCCTCCCCTGGTTTCTGAGTTATAGCC
Organism: Myopa testacea; assembly: GCA_949629155.1. Taxonomy (NCBI): domain Eukaryota; kingdom Metazoa; phylum Arthropoda; class Insecta; order Diptera; family Conopidae; genus Myopa; species Myopa testacea. The sequence goes on from OX451345.1 coordinate 21,311,282, forward strand.
TTTGAAATGAGTTTCCCTATATCTCCTTAACTAAAGAAGATACCCGGTTGGCTATGTATATACCGTTAGAAAGGTAAGTAAATACCTTTCGTTTATTTTGCTCACACTTTATATAAACTAATATACATTTATTTTTATAGCATTTATTCTGCCAGTGTTGTCTAGTCCTTGTGTCTTGACCAGAGCTGCAAGCACCAAAGCCATGATACCACTTCAACTGGAAACAAGCTAAAGAGAAAACAATGTCAAATCGGCTTTTGCAACTGCAACAAAACGAAAATCTGTTGCGACAATTGCAAGTGATTTATGTACATATGTATGTGTGGAACATATGAGAGCTGCATAAAAATGTGTCAAAAATACATATATATTATGTACCTTGTAATTTAAAAAAAAAATTAAATAAAAATAAAACAATAGTTTTCCAAACAAATATTTATTATGTTAATTATTTTATGCTTTAGCAAAATGTTAGGATTATGTAATCTTGTATTGTATGATTCAATGATTCTTGGTTCAATGCACTGTCAGAAATTGTAGGAAAATCGGATGCACTGAGAGAATTCAACAAACGAGTTGGAAAATTACACTTCTCGATACTTGTCCACTTATTTGTCCTCAAGAGTGCAATACAATAGACGAAGATCAGAAAATAGAGAATAGATCTATGTTGTCCTGTCTTCAGAGTGGTAAATCGGCGTTTCTCCTGTATTCAGGAGAAAATCGGCTAAGAAATAGTAGAGTAGAGTAGAACATAAGAAATCTTAAAAAATTGGAGTAGCCGATTTATAGAGTACAATTCTTGTTAAATAAAAAAAAACTCGTATGTATACGATTATTATGTATACGATACGCGATACCGGGTCGCGAGTGCGACATAAAAGACATGAATTTACGGCCCACAGATCGAGGGTGCGAAATGGATATACAACAATAACAACCGACCATCAAAGTGATAACAAATGACCGGGTAATCTCGGAAGTGGTATGTAGATGTCAAGTGTACCAAGTACCTGGTAGGGTGCCCGGTCATTACAAAATAGAGGGCAACGAAAGGGCTGATGAACTGGCGCGAAGGGGAATAAGATAGAGTAACTAAACAAAGTGCTGAAGAAGCTTTTTCAAGCCATAAAAAACGAAATATCGGGCTGGGCAGAGCCTACACCTTAGGGCATGGAATCAAATATCTTCTGGTCCTGGCTAGAAGAGCCAGAGACTTTAGAGCACTACTTGTGTGATGAATTAAATAACATAAAACATCTTCTCAAAGAGTGATATTTAAAAACTATGCAGTTGTTGTAGAAAGTATAAAAAAAATAACGGAACCGGGCAACTGGCCCAAAAAAATCAATATTACTACTGTTCGTTGTGAGCGTAGGCTGCGCCACAACGTGTCAGAAATATAGTGGTTCGCAAGGTGAATCATTATCTCCATAAGAAAACGGAACAGGCAAGAAAACAGATTTCAACATAATTATAGATGGTCATAATGAGAATTCTTTTGATACGTGCACTGGTATAAGAGACCGTTACGTATCTGGCAGTTACGTTCGATTGCGTTATGTTGTGATCTGCACATACTGCGCTATGAAACCGGCAGCCAACTTACATAGTTATAGCCGCGAACATGTAAGCCTTAATGTGAAGATCACGGCCAACAATTTACCTGTCTTAGTTCGCAGTTCGACTTCTACAGGTCTGTGATTTTTGTTGCTTCAGGTGTTCGATGTTGGTTGAAAACGTTGTGCCCATATCACTCTCTTATCTAAATTTTCAATTTAGTTGTTTTAGTTGTCTCGTACGCAAGTGACGTGGTCGTCTCGATCGCGATATAAAAACGTGAAATTTGTATTTGTGTTCGGCAAATTTTTCATTCCTAAAAAACAGCGGCACTGGATATTTCAGTATTTTAGGTAATTAGTTCAATGACTAAATAAAATCGGATATCTGGTTTATTTAACCTGATTTTTAAAGGACAATTAGTGAAATTGTTTGTTGTCACCTTTGTTTTTGATTGTGTTAATAAAGACTTTCATTTACATATGAGCTGTTATTTTTGAAAGTGTTATAAGTCGCTTTTTAAAAAAAAATTAGTTAACAGTAATTTTAGTAATATAAGATATAGTATACCTTCTCTTCATATTTTCATAATACTTGTCTTTATAATCATACATTCAGTGATATGAATTTTTCATAAAGTAATCAAAACAATTTTAGCTAAAAATGCTATCGCAAAAATGTTTTCTTTTAAAGTGTCCTGAACCAGAAAGAGTGTTAACTTCAGTCGGGACACTATTTTTAAATTAATTAACTTTTACCTTTACTTTTTGTAAAAGTAAAAAAGCTCATATTTTTTAATTTGAATTTTAACCTAGAATTTATACTTTAAACAACAAGGTTGATGTTAGTAGGATTGAAAAGATACATACATACATATAATATACAAATATACAAAAATTTATATAAAGATTTTGAAATTTATTTACACTTTCAGAGCATGTTTTCTTACCTTTGTAATTAGCAAATGATTTTTATTGTAGAAAGTAAAATTGAATTTTTTGTTCATCGCACGTAAGCAAGCGTTGATGAAGGATGGACTATTAATTTCATAGGAAAATTGTAAATCTGATATTTTTGAAAAATCTGTAATTTTACATTAAATTGCACACACACTAATCACCAATATTTTTATATCGTAAGGAAGTTGATACCTGTCCGTTTAGGTTATATTTTAAGACTCATATATTTTATAATTGATAAGGGCGAAATACCTAGGAACATCATCTTTGCTTATGTTATATTTGAAAATAAATTTTGCAATGTACATATAAATTTATTTATTCATAAAATATAGTGTGGTAAAATGAACTTTGATTTAAACTTTAATCTCTTGCCTGCGCATTGATGCTGCTTTTGCTTAATCTTTCTAACTTTAAAGTTTAGCCTTTAATTGCTAGTACTGTTTATCATATCTGTGTTGTAATTTATTACTACAGGCATTTACAATACTACTCTGTAGAGCACAGCAATCATACCAAAAAGGTCGATGTGGGCACTGTCCTAGAAAAGGTAGTTAGAGCTATTGAAAAAATCGATTGAAATGAAGGCGGCCTTCCTCGATATAAAGGCGGGCCATATACTCTCCCTGCTCCTTTGGCTCTTCGTGGTCGATGGTATTATTTAGGTATATGAGACCATAGGAACAAAATTCAATGCCTACGCTAACGATGTTATTTTAATATGCGGTCAAGCCCACTACGGGTCCAGGATCATAAATTGTTTTTGTCCTCGCCGATCGCCTATTCTGCCCTACGTTTCACTGGCCTGGTCGGCTACCGTAAGAATAGTAAGTACAGTAATACCCCGCTTAATGCTGTTTCGTTTAGCGAATTTTAGAATTTTATTTGTTTTTATAAGTACATTCGTTTATTTTGTTTTTATTTTTGTAAGAAATAAATGTTTGGTTTTATTTTTATTAAAAAATCATAATTATTAAATTTAATACCTAACCGATTTTCTATCCATCTTCCCCTAACCCCATTATGTACTATTTACATGTTAAGATAGCCTCGTTTAGCGCTGTTTCGCATTACGCTCTACTTTGATGGAACGTATCCCCCGCGTTAAGCTGGGTCTTACTGTAACTTGAATACACTAGTGAATTTACAGGGATGCGCTTCTTCTACCCCTGGACCTGTTTATGGGTTTGGCTAGTAAAAGAATCGGTCTCCTTAAAAAGCCAACATATAACACTGTAGACTTTGAACATCGGCATCGAATTCATCTTTCATCTTTGCCTGTCGAACAAAGCAATATCTAATGCGGATATTACAATGTTCATTGGTTCGAAAAAAAATGCATTCTATTGTGCGCCTTCCTAAAACGGAAATAATGAAATATTTATTGTATTTAGAGCTAAAAATTTGGGGAAAGTATTAATAAACCATTAAACTGTTCTCTCTTTAAGCAGTTAGTTTTCTATGGGCTCTACGATGCGTACTATTGAGAAGTTTAGGGAGTAAAACTTATGTTAGGTTTCCCACCTCTCTTAGCACGACTCTCTTATAACTAGCACAAAATTCATATGAAAGGAAAGAAAGTTTTTACACACCTACATGCTACATATTGGGTCACTTTAAAGTCTATTTATTGTGGTCGTTGGTATTTTATACAATATTTATTTGGCCAAAGACTTTCTAGTAGGCAAAATCAAACGACAACAGAAAACGGAAAATTTCACCTGAAGTTGAGAATTTGTCCGTAAACATGTTGCCGAATATTTTATAATAATAAAATTTTGAACATTATATGATATTAGGCCCTAAACTTTTGATCTTGTTCGTTTCGTTGTTCGCTTTTATTTCGTATTGTGTTTATTAAAGGAATACATTATTAGTTATTGTTAAACAGTAAAAAGATTTCGAAATATACATATTTGTTTTTGTCATCTAAGGTCTCTCACATAAAATATATAATTATATGTGTATTTTATATTCTTTGGTTTCACTCTTGTTTAACATCTGCCTGAACAAGAATTATAAAATAGAGCAATATTTATTTCACTGTTTCTTTTGAACCTAATAACGGTGAAATTGAATGGAATGCTGCTGTGCTTATTACGTGTAGCTATGACCATATCATACATACCATATTGAGAGTATAAAATTGTACAGCAAACTGGACATATTGTACATAAAGTTAATGAAGAGAATTGCTACAAAAGATTGCACTACAATATATCATACATACAAAATCGTTATGTAAATTAAGTAGTTAATTAAATTTAGGTAAACTTAGCTTCTTCAGTTCTAAAGAGCTAGTGAATGTTCATAAGTATGTACAATGTACATACATACATAGTATATACATATCTTGGTAACGAATCGCTTACATCCTATATGTGTACCAAGGATAATAACGTTTACAATTGTTTAAAAATTGCCTTATTTTGCTAATTATATTCTTTTTCTCATTCAGTATATGTAACTCTTTCACTTCCTCATCTGTAGCGTGAAGAAATAATATGAGGATTCAGGAGTTATTACTTTCGGCTGTCATGGCATGCTTGGCTTGCCAAGTCTACGCAAAGACTATCTTTCGTCGTACAGATAATATATCTGAGAATTTTAAGGGTCTAGATTTGACCCCGCAAGAAATCGACCCTAATGTAGCTCCACCAGCTACTCACCAGCAGGTCACAACAATTGATTCTGACAATGGATTGGCAAATAGCCACGCCTTAGTGTCTTCTAATGACATTCTAGCCAAACCTGTGAAAGGTACACCTGTTAATGAGGTCACCAATGATCTGAACGATGTAATAGTGTCCAGTTTAGCTGCAGCCACCACTCCGGTTACGCCATCCAATGCAACCACTGATGAGACAGCAACGACACCAGTCAAGAAGCCGGACGAGCCTAACGGATTAGGCAAGTACTGCACTTGCACAGACAGTCACTGCGATTGCTGCCGTTCCATTTCCATTCCAATACCCATTCTACCAGTGCGTAGTCAGGGCTGTGCTAAAATTGCTTATCTTGGAAATGAAAAGATGTCCGTAACGCTTAAGTATGGTGATCTTACTTTAATAACCAGAACCATTTCGGGTGTGTTTAAATTGTTGTATTAAACCATTATTAACAAAAATTAGATAACCCAAAATCTAATCGTCTAATTATATAAACCCAATTAGGTAAAAAAGCCAAACCTATTTGCGTTGGTCTGCCGGGTGGAGTTTCAGAGTTCTGTGGACGTGTTTATGGACTCTCCAAAGGCAAAGAGGATTTCAAAGCTTGTTTGGGATTTGAATTGCGCGCTGACGATGAGGTAGAAGCTGCACTGCGTGTGAGCTGCTTTAAATTTGGGCCCGCAGGTCTACGTGTATCTGAAGCCGAGCCCCTTCCTAGTGAGGTAGACAGGGACGAGGAGGATGATGACGGCTACGACGACATTTTCGGTTTCGGAAGTAAGTAAAGCAATGATAAAAGCAAAGTGGCCGAACATTTAAAATCTTTTCAACAGGTGATGATGATGACGACGACAATGATTATGATGCAGATGGTGGAGTCAATGACGAGAATGCCTATAATGAAGAAGATGATTATGCCGAAGATGGGGATACAGAGACACCTGAAGAATTGGACTACGGTGGGTTCAGTCTCGACAATTTCTTAGCTGAATTGACTGACAATGATAAGGTAACAAAGGCCGACAGCGACAAACCACCAGAAGTAACCGTGACTACAGCCGGGCGCCAGGATATGCTGAATAACAGCACCGACCTTAGCATTGCGTCAGGGGTATCCACCTCCGATACCGTGACCGTTGCAACTACCCTGAGTTCAAATCAGATTAAAAGAAAGAAGAAGACTAACGGCGAAACTGATTACACCTACGAGATAATAAATGGTATTCTTGATCTTTTCAACTGAGCATGTTGAAGGGGAAAATTGTGTAAATACCTAATATAAAAGAACCAACATAAGTTGAAAACGAAAAAGACTTTAATGGCAAATGTAAGTTCGCAAGAGTAAAGCCGAACTGAAATTAGTAATAAGCTTTAAAATTAAGTTCTCTTAATATATCTTTAGATACATTTCTTTATACATATACCTATGTGGATATTTTGGATTTATTGTATTTAAAATACATTGTATATAAAATACATTTAATAAAATACATAGAATATTTATGATAAATTTTATACGAGTATATAGTATAATAGAATACCTCAAGGACATTCCTCTCTGCCATTCGTTCCTCAAACCATACCACAAACTGTCTCATATAAACTCAATGCAAAGATAAATCAAATAATAATTAAATATTTGTCTTTCGCTTATGCAGATGATTTCTATTTAATTAAAAGGTTTAGAAGAAATAATAAAAATATAAACTCCGACAAATGGTAAATGTTCCATTCTGAAACTAGAGGAAATATGTGGCTATAAAGAAAGCTACCTTGTAATCACATTTAATCACAGACGGGTATAAATACAGTGGAGTATTTATAAATCTAGCTAGAATGGGGATGGGATGGCGGCCCCGAGGGCACAATTTTGGAGACAGCAGTTTTGGAAATCAAATATTGACTTATTCAATTCTAGGAATTTTTGGGCTTGCAAGTTGATTAACCGTGCCGGGCTCCATGAGTTCTAGCTACGCCACTGTATAAATAGTAGGCGTGGTCGTTACCTGTTTTCAAAACATAATAACTAGCTTAGTAGTTTTGTTATTGTGTTAAAATTTAAACTTTATTTCCGTGGTAATATAATAAATTTGTTTTCATGAGCTATACTGTATAAGTAGTGTAAAAGTGAACCAAGCAACAGAAACTAACGACCTTAAAATGATGATAATTATGTTGACAAAATGGAAACTAAAATCAAAAATGTGATCACACTCGCTTTGCACAAAACACAATATATGATGCAATGAAATTACTGCTAGTTAAAGGTATGTACGAGTGCGGATTGATATTAAAGCTACCTAAGTAGGAAAAAAACATATTTTTTTTGTCAAAAACCATTTATTTCTCAACAAAGTCTCCTTTTAGCTCAATACACTTATTCAAGCGATTTTCCAACTTCTTGATCCCGTCCGAAAAGTAATTTTCCAGAAGGTCTGCAAAATACTCCTCCGTGGCGTCGCGTGAGCTGAATTTTATATTACTTACTATTATTTACTATTATATAAGAGATAATAGTCCGAGGGAGTCAAATCGGGCGAATACGGTGGATGCGACAGCAATTAGTCTTGCAAAAACAAAATTTTTCGCTTCATGTGAAGCGGTTTTTTAAGGAGATTTCGGCCATCAATCGCTCCAATAATGCACAGTAATACTCGCGCACCTTCACTTTCCGGTCAGCCAACACCATTTCATGTATTTTTTTGACATTGTCCTCTGTAATTGCATGGGAGGGTCTGCCGCAGCGGACTTGATCGGTAGTGGAGTTGCGGCCACCACGGAACTCTCGAAACCAATATTTGACGGTGTAATCTGACGGAGTATTAGCCCCATAATATTTATCCAACTTTTCCTTTGTCTCTTTCGCCGTTTTCCCTTTCAAATAATACTGTTTTAGTGTTCCATTTTTCAAGAAACACAAAAGTTGCTTACTTCAAATGACTACAACAAATAAACTAATCGATGAATTTGGCTGAAATTTTAACGTTTGACAGATCGCAATTTCTAAAAAAAAAAGCTTTTGTGTTTGTGCTGTCATCTCGCGCTAGGTAGCTTCATTATCAACCCGCCCTCGTATAAACATATAAAACAATATTTAGGCATGATATAATTGAATATAATGTATTGAATTATGAATATTATGAAAAATAATTTATTGGATAAAACAAACGTCGGTCGAATTAAGCCAACTTTACTTCGTCGCATTTTTTTCGCTTTTAAATATGTATGTACGCCCTGTTAACCTATACAATATTTTAAGTATTCTTTGTGATCTTTTATTTCAGCGACGTTATGATAGCAATAGATGAACATTTTTGTTAGTTTCTATTAGCTGCACTTAATTTTAACTTAATTAGCAGCTCATAAATCTTTAACATTGGTGACTTTTTTATTTTTTCTTAAACAAATTTTTTTTCTTAAGTTTTCAATAGTAGGGAAACTTTTTCCGGGAAAAGTTTGGTTTAGCGGTTTTGCCCCGATTTTTTTGTTACTTTTTTTACGGTTATTTGGGACCATTATAACGGTAAATAGCCTCCCAATTGGCATTGGGGGCTTGGCATTAGTTTGGGTGTTATCGGCGTTTGAAGGTCGCGAAAGGTCACCTTTTTAATGGTTTATTATTCCGAAATTAGTACGGTACATTAATGGTCGAGGTGTCAAAAGAAAGGTATTGCCACGCCCCTCATTTCCCTAGTACACCATTTTACATCCAAGGTTACGGTTTGGAAGATATTTTAGTTTTAAGAAAAAAATGGTGAAGGTGCCATTATAAAACCTTCCCCCTCCCTCTTATATGGCAATTAGGGTATATATTAAAAACACTATTTATAAAGCCCATAATTTTCTCTTTTCAGCGATATATAATATGTCATACTTACCGTTAGAGTTGGTAAATTGCAGAAGGAATGATTATTTAAAAACAGTGTTTTATGTGTATTTCATGATATGCTTTTTTTTTATTCATTACTAGCAGCCCCGGCGGACTTCGTCCCACCCAAAAATACAACGAAACTATTGCATTTTTTAAATAAAAAATTTTCTTACCAAAAAATCATCTTTATTCTAGTACTTTGTGATACACAATATTTTTGGTTTTTTGTTCCGGTGCCAACACAAACAAAGCAGATGGCTTACCAACACGTGAACAGGCTACATACAGTTGGCCATGTGAAAAACATTCATTTTCCAAATTTAGACCACAAACATCCAATGATTGGCCTTGAGCCTTGTTGATTGTCATGGCGAACGCAATACGAACCGGGAATTGAATGCGTTTGAATTCGAAAGGCATGTCTGTCGGTATCAAAGGAATACGCGGAATGAGATCTTGTTCTCCTTTAAACTTGCCTTTGAGAATTGTTGCGTAAATGATATTGTTCATGATTTGCTTTACAATCAAACGCGTTCCGTTACACAATTTAGGAGGTTGCAAATTTCGAAGCATAATCACTACTGAATCAACTTTAAGGTGTAAAATGTGTTCCGGAACACCAGGCAAATCCAAAGAATTCAAAAATTCAGTGGGGTAATTCGTAGCTTCATCTTCATTTACCACACAATCAACAGATTTGAATAAATGCATTGGACCACCAATTTGATTTTGAATTTTAAAATTAATCTCATTCACATCCTTGTTCTTCGCTGCCAAAATTGCGCGTTCACTTAACCAATCGTGATTCAAATAATTAACAACAATATCCGGAAACACTTTACGAATTAGTTCATCTTTCGATGTAACGAAATTACAAAAATTCGACGGAAATGAAATCAAACCGGTTGTGACATCGACGGGAACTTCACCATTACCGATGGCTATCAGTTGTTTGGAGAACACATCAGCTGTAGGATCGTTTTGTAATGAAACTCGCATATTCGTATTCAATTTAAGTTTCTTCAAAAAGCGCCACAAAGACGATGACTTCAAGGAAGCGTTAAATGCATCAGCAGCAGTTGATTTTGGAATGACAGGTAACGTTTGACGGAAATCACCAGACAATAGAATCATAGCGCCTCCAAAACGTCTTGAATTATTGCGTAAATCCTTCATGGTCCGATTAACTGCTTCCAATGCACGTTTATGCACCATTGTGCATTCATCCCAAATGATGATTTTACAACATTGCAACACTTTTCCCATAGCGGAATTTCTACTAATGTTGCATGTGGGTTCTTCAACCACTTGGAGATTCAACGGCAATTTCAGCGCTGAATGTGCTGTCCGGCCTCCTTCCAACAACGTAGCAGCTATTCCTGAAGAAGCGACTGCCAAAGCAATTTGAGATCTCGAACGAATAGTAGCCAAAAGCAAAGAAATAAGAAATGTTTTCCCAGTACCACCGGGAGCATCGATAAAAAATATTCCCCCATTTCCGTTATCAATCGCCTTCATCAATGTTTCATACACGATTTTCTGCTCAGGATTTAAAAATGGAACATTATCACAAACCAGTCGGCTCAATGCGTCTCGATCATATTCACGTTCTCGTTCTATTTCTTGATTAAAAGCATCGTGGATTGAACGATTAGGCGCTGGTATTCCTAAAGTACACAACAAATTGCCGCTAATAAGCAAACATATATCCTCAATCGCAATCAACGATTCATTATGAATCTCATCAGTCATTCCCAAATTGAAATCTCCGGTTGCAGCACGAACTCGATGCAAAAAATCCTCTGACATGTTGTCCTTGTATTTATCCCACAAATCTTTCGGATTTGATGGATTACACGTCGAAATTATGATTGCAAACAATGAACGTATTTGATTTGCAGGTGCGCACATAATTGCATCAGCAAGAGTCATATCCCAATGTGTATCATTCTCCAGCAATTGCAAACGTTGAAGTTGGCCCAAACGTTGAATGAAGTTGGCCCACGAACATTTACCAACAGTAATCGCAAATAGAAACATTCTGCATTTCTAGATGGATGCACTGTGTAAATACGACCGATGGCATCTGTTGAGAATACATCTGGATAATCCGGAACTCGCTCGCCGTGCTTTCGCCGTTGAAACTTTTTCGATGAAGCATTCCAAGTGTAATAACGCGGCATCTGAGAGTAGAGCAATGTTCGTGCGAATGGATCACTCTCACATGTTGAAAAGAAACTGGTCAATGTTGTAGCTGGTGGTCTTTCAGCACGTTGAATGGCAGTGTGCTCAGTGAAATAAACACGTTGACCATTCTCCAGATGCACAGCCAAATGAACTACAGTTAGATGACGGTCGTGAATTGGAAATGCAAAAATTCGCCAAAGAGCCTCATTGCAACTAACATATCTTCCAATTTGATACCGCGTTACTTCATCATCGGCATTTGGATCCGGAACACCAAACGCAGCCATATCACTACCTTTTGTAATATACTTGCAAACGTATTTGATTACTTTAATCGAATTACAGTCCTCCACATTGATATGCGCATCAAATGTTTTGCAAAGTAGTGGTGAATATGGAACAATCCAACTGTTATCGACCACAACATCATTTTGTTTCACTTTCAATGTAACTGTTCTGCCATTATCATCAGGTGAACGACGTCGATAAAGTGGATATCCGTCGTCGCCGGTAATAGTTTCCGCAGTGAGAGGACGTGGGTAGCGTTTAGAACACTTGCCGTTAGCCATGCACGGTGAATCCATCTTATTGTTGCCACACGGTCCGTGAATCATATTCTTGATGACTATATCATACAATTCTTGATCAATTTCTGGATCCGGTATCTCTGCGCAAATGACAGCATCGATTTCGTCTGGTCGAATCTTTTCAACGAACCAAAGTAGAATATGCGCGTGCGGCAGACCTCTCTTCTGCCATTCAACAGAATATATCCAGCATCGAACATGACCAAATACACGTTGTTTAGTAATGAAATCCATTAGAACCTTCAGCTTCTGTCTGAACACACGTGCAGTGATATCATGTCGATCACTCGATGTTTGGCCGGGAATTAAATTGCACTGAATATCAATCCATCTTGAGTTGCAAGTGAAGGTGATAAATAAATCAGGACGACCGTACTGTCGAAAAACGCCATCGCATCTTGAGCATACTCGTGCATGTGGCGTGGACTGCCAACATACGTTGCCGGTAAGATTGTTAGTCGACCGAGAAGATGGCGTTAGTTTGCGTGTCTATCTGACAGTTCAATTGTTTAAAATAAATAAATACAAAATGAAAAAAAAATTTTAAAAAAAATCGAAAAAAACCTGTCGTAACACTCTTGGTTGTCAAAATAAGACATTTTGAAATTATGATTTTTTGACCTGTTTTCGATTTTTTTTTCTTTTTTTTTTTTTTAAAACCCGTACTGAGAAAATACCTTTCCATCAAAGTACAAATTATCAAAATCGGTTCGGCCACTCTCGAGTTATGGGATTACATCGCTTCGAACACTTTCTTTTATATATATAGATTATTTATTAAGTAGGAATTTATTCGTCTGGTACAATTTCATAGTGATTATAACCCTAAGTATGTCAAACACCGGCTACGCAACAGAATAGTGTTTTGTGGCCAATTTTAGGGCGTGTATGCGTCCTCCGGCCTTCGGCCTACGGCCGCGCTTTTTGATTATAACCCTCAGTATGTCAAACACCGGCTACCCAACAGAACAGTGTTTTGTGGCCAATTTTAGGGTGTGTATGCGTCCTTCGGCCTTCGGCCGCGCTTTTTGATTATAACCCTCAGTATGTCAAACACCGGCTACCCAACAGAACAGTGTTTTGTGGCCAATTTTAGGGTGTGTATGCGTCCTCCGGCCTTCGGCCGCGCTTTTTGATTATAACCCTCAGTATGTCAACCACCGGCTACCCAACAGAACAGTGTTTTGTGGCCAATTTTAGGGCGTGTATGCGTCCTTCGGCCTACGGCCGCGCTTTTTGATTATAACCCTCAGTATGTCAAACACCGGCTACGCAACAGAAGAGTGTTTTGTGGCCAATTTTAGGGCGCGTATGCGGCCCTCGGCACCGCGCTTTTTAATAATAACCCTTAGTATATCCAACGGCGGCTACGCAGTAAAATAGTATTTTTATAGCAATTCATAAAAACGTTTCAATTTTAAGTAGTAAATACCGAACACTACGCGCATTAAAGTACAAAAGTTTCCTTTAAAAAAGTCTAATATGTGTGTTCGAATGTGCAAGGAAAATTTATTTTTAATATTTCAATAAAAGTGGTCGAAATGGTGGAGATACCCCAACATTGTTATATACCGTTGAAAAGGGAAAATTATGGGCTATAAGCCCAATGATTTTAATATATACCTTAATTTCGATATTAGTTGAGAAAAAACTAATTTTTTAAAATAAATACCACCATTTTTCCTTAAAACTAAATTATTTCCATAACTATTCAGAAAATCAAAAAAAGGTTTAAGACAATAAATACCTTTGAAACGGTGCCCCGCTTACACCGGTGCACCTAATAGTTTAGAAGATATCCCGCATAAACCTTTTGACGTTTAAACGCCCATAAATCTTAAACCAAAGCCACGCCCCAAAAAATTTTAACGGAGTTATATTCAGTAAGTGACAGACAAGCATAAGTTTGGTTTAGAGGTTTGGCGCCTGCCCTTTTTCCTTTTTTTTATCATCAATCATAAATTTTCAATCAAAAAATTTTTTTTTGACTACACCAAGACTTATCTGGACGTCGGAACTACTTTTTATCTGGATGTCTACTGGAGCGACGACGAGGTCAACCGTTCGTGAAAAAAAGCCTCAGGAGTCCTTTTCGAGAGTTGGGCAAATTTTCCTTAGTTGTACCGCTGATCGACCAAATGTCTTAAGTTTTAACTGATACACTAAGTTTTTAGTTTGTTTATATATGTATATCAAAACTATATTTAAAATTTTTCAAACTTTTCTTTTAGCTTCACTCCTGCATGTGGTGCGATTACCGGTTGCTATTCGAATCCCCCTTTTTTAAATTTGCTTCAAAGATTTTATACTCATGCCCATTTTCATTGCTCCTCCGCAACTTCGGAAATTTCTGTATATTGTGTATGTATAATTATGTACACAAGTCTTACGGAATTTTTCCACTAGATCTTCCTTAGACTTTGAATTTTCCGTTGTTGCTGAGGCCTATTTCATACCACAAAACTCTCAATTTGCTAAGCGGAAATATAAATATAATATAAAATTAAAAATTAAATATAAATTTGTTTCCGCAATGTGCTCATGCCATGCCACAGTTATCCCTATTACACCAGAAGCGTATAATTACACAATCCGTCATCGGTATTACTTTTTTCATCTGCTCTTTCCATCTCTGGTCGCCTATGATTCATTAATTTTTCTCTTTCGTTCATTTTTCAATTTCATTTAGTCCGTTCAGTACTAGTAAGCTTGCAATTTTCGTCTGGCAATACTACGGCTGCAACAACATACTGTACGGATACTGGACCTTGCGTTTATTTCGTTGTTTTATGGTTGGTCTATTCAGCGTAGCCAACCTTCACCAGTTTGAGGTCTGCTAAATATCATTTGTTCATGTAAAAAAGTCAACCGCAACAAAGAATTGGTACATACCAAGAATGATAGTATTCTATCATACCAAAGACTACAAGACTGGAAACTCCTCTTATTTCGTGAGAGAGCTCAAAAAAATGTCCGTCCGCGTATTCACATACAGTGTATGTGAATTTTATGGTGAAATTGTCGACATGATACAAGCTAAAACAGGCCATCACAAAGCATGATTTCTGAAAAGGTAAACCGTTTTGCTTTGTTACCACACCGCCACAAAATGATGGGGTGAGTTAGTGGCAGGGATACCAATGACACAACTTTATTACTAAAAATTTTTTGGTTTTTAAGTAAACATTAATAGGAAAACTACCTTGCATTTATGAGTTCTCGAGGTTTTGACGATTTCTAAGCTGTTTAGAAATATTACAAAGTAATGTAAACTTATTTGTTTTTGTAATTCTTCATTTTTCTTTTATTTAAATTAAAATGTGTTAACACAAATAAATTTACACTTCATTTATTTAAAATAAAATTAGCTAAACATAAACAAATTCTCAATTCATGCATTTAAAATTAAATTCATTCAAATTAATGACCAAAATAACTAAAATCACAATTATCTAAATATTAAAGTAAATCAAACATTAATATTCAACAAAACATGTTGAATACGTTGGCATCTCTTTCAGCTAAAAATACGCGTGGTAGGTAAAAAACAGCTGACTAAATTTGTGAAATGAGCAATTTTTATGAATTTTAACTTCGTTTTACTTGCAAAATAGTCAATATTGTGCAACTATAAGACTTAAAAAAGGTTCCCTGATCATTTCTAGAAGTATGCGTAGGTTATAAAATGTCGCCCTGGTCTTTTTTACGAATTTAAGAAATCATATTTCTGGCTTATTTCTATGAAGAAGAACAAGAGTTGCATTCCTCTCTCAAAATATTTTTCTGAATTTTGTAAACAAACTCCCGAGTTGTCAAAATTCACTCCCGAGTTGTCAAAATTACATGCGTTTTGTTTTTGTAATCTACGACACCCAAGCCTGATTTCACCAACACATTCAAAGCGAAAAAAGAGTTTCCAGTCTTGTAGTCTTTGTATCATACTTATATCTTCTCTATTTCTATGCGTTACACATTTCGTGACAAAGTGAATATACCATTAATCTTAAGGTGTAGGGTATAGTAATAAACGAACTGAGGCGCCGCTTACTTATACGCTATGATTTTAATTCTTTATTCAACTTTATTATAGAGATCGACATAAGCCGTGTTTTCTTAATGACCTATTCAGACTTTTCCCATACCACTGACACTTAACCAGGTTTTATACAGAATTCTATACAGGTTGTAGGAAAATTTCCAAATGTTCCACTTTTCTTGAATATAGCAAACTTCGCGCATTCATAAAATGTCGAACTAAATCGACCAGATACAAATAAAATAAATAAGAAACCAGCTGAGGCAACTTTTTTGACATAAAATGCAATGAAGTTGGGTGCGAATTCGAGTTAAATAAAATTTGACTTAACGTTTTTTTAATGGATAGCAAGATCTATATAGATCATTAAAAAACACGACTGTAATTGATTTTATAATTCATTGCCTTCTATAATTTACAATATACTCGAATCGTGTTTTCAGTTATTTTATTATTATGAATTGCGTTCATTAATTTTTGCAAGTATACAGGTCCCTCAAAACTTACCTGACATTAATTTTCAAGTTAACTTTCTCGGCAATAATAAACGTATAACATTCCAGCTTCTTCTGTACAAAGCATCAGTTTGGATAAACTCTTTCCATGGAAAGAATTTGAATGAACTTACAATTTCTTCATTTCATTTTCGGAATTTATTTGTCTTGCTTCCATTTATTTGTCTTGGTACCATAAAAATGGTACCGATTAGCTCTGTAGAGTCTTGTGAATATTCTGCTATGATAGTGATGAATTTATGCATTAGGTGGATCCCTAATGGATTTGGGAAACAGACAATAATTTTTAAAAAAGATAGCCGCAATAGCTTCCGAAGTATTACTAACTACTACCAATAATGAAAGCTTTTATTATTTTTCAATGCCTGTTTTTTAGACAATTTCTATACTATATCAAGCTGTAAAATTATGCAAAATGCGTTTAATGTATTTTCACTTTGCGTTTACATAGCATTGAATCTAATTATAAAGCATAGTCCTGAACAATTTCGTTCTAATCGATCCGCTATTTTCTATTATTCAACAAAACATGTTGAATACAATTGTTTTGTACGAAGTTGCGTGTGCTTTGCTAAAATGTACCCGTCCAGTTATTGCAAAGTGTACATTCATGTACCTACATATGGTCCAGTGGCGCGTTTCTCTAACTCAATCGGAAAACTTTTCTATTTTCATGACGTCATTTCGATTCGAATAGTTTTTTCGTTTGTGAAAAGTTTATTGTTTCTCTAAGATGAAATCGGTAAGAGTCTGTTATGCTTTTCGAAAGAAACATTAATAGAAAAGAAATAGGTTGAAAGGGAACCAACTAAAAGAAATTTAATGATAAACGGTTGGCATTCAAACAATCAGGATCAGGTCAGTTAAGTCGTGGGGAATTTCCTGATTTGGGGGGATTTATGCTCTGATGGGGAGTTTGCTTTTATTGTCCAGTTGCAGTACGTAAGATCAAGTGACAAGCTCTGTATTTAGTTGCAGTGCATTCGTTTTTATTTTTACTTTTGTGTTTCATCATATGTGCACGATTAC
The DNA here is from genome assembly GCA_949629155.1 of Myopa testacea. Classification (NCBI taxonomy): domain Eukaryota; kingdom Metazoa; phylum Arthropoda; class Insecta; order Diptera; family Conopidae; genus Myopa; species Myopa testacea. The sequence goes on from OX451345.1 coordinate 21,328,695, forward strand.
AAGTTTCAGCTGTTTCTATAGAATTAAAGGTAATTTAATTTATTACCATCTTACTGAAACGGTTTCTCATATATACTTTTTTAAATAATTTTAATACAGTTGCACTTAACATGGCTAATTAAAATAAACGACAGAAATTGTCAGAAATAAGCAGCAGACAAACCCCAAAAATGGTGGACGATGAGTATTGCAAGATTAACATCCGAATTTCGTCTCCAAATACTCGTATGTCATCTTTATTTCTTATAAGAAGATTTTAAAAACGTTTATTCGTTTTGTTTTGCTCAGCACGGGCGCGCACGTGCTCTTCAAGAATAGCACAGTGGAGAGCGCACACAACTAGCTCTAAACTTTCTACTACTAGCTGTAAATCATCATAATTGCGAAGTGCAAATTGAAAAATCTAAAAAGAAGCAAAAAAGCTTTGTAGAAAACCTTAAAACAAAATGAATTTTTTAGTTGAAGGTATAAGATTTATTTTAATTCACTTTTTTATTTGCTTGCTGTGTGTATATAAAAGTATTAATGTTCTCTTAGTGCCGTCAGTGTTCAATAGTTCTTACAGTTATATTTTCAGGAAAGGTTTTAGTTGTGTTCCCTCTAATGATTTTTTTTTAACTATAAGTTAATGTTTAAGATCTCAGTTGTTAAAATCACCTGCATATTTTTGGTTCTTATTGTGTACTTTGCGAAAGAGCAACCGTATGTGCATTACCGTTAAAAGCCAAAAGTTCTTGAGAGATACTTTGATTGGTTTGCCCAAAATTAGTTCATTTCTTTAAGTTCGCAAGCTTCAATATCTGGACCAACTCAAGCTCGACGATGTCCGAAAAAAGTTTTTAATGCAAACTTAACAAAACCAGTACCTTTTGCTATGAAAACATTTTAAAAGAGAAAACAAAAAGATACCCTGATAATATAACTTTAAGTGAATCTAGTGCTGAAGTGGAACTCCAAAACTGATTAGCTCATACAGCTGCACGTATTCCAGAACTACAGAGCGAAATTATCGATGGAATTGATGATCCAACGCTCCAACTTTTAACAAACCAGATGAGAATTTGGAAAAATCCCAGACCATCATCCACCAGATTTTTCCGATGTCTGTCGATGAACAAAAATATATTAAGGATAAAATAGATCAGCTGATGCCAACTCAATATAAAACAGTTTTGTTTATAAAAAAACATGTTTTCAAAAAACAGTTCAAAAAGATCGGTATGAATTCAAATTATCTCCTTTGCATGCATAAATTCGCTTTTTCGAATACTTTCTACATGTGTCATATAGACTTCCTGTTAAACAATCGCAAATAAGAACACAAGAAGGAAAACAGAAAGTTCAGGAAAGAAACTATCATATTCATTGCATATCCAGTTAGAAATTCGGAAAAAAATGGGACTAAATGTGGACTGGAGGAAGCGGATCGTCTAATGACGGAAACACAGCCAAAGAATTTTTTAAAAACAGTGGATTGTCTGCTGAAATAAAAAGCCTGGATAGAAATTGAATAGATCGGTGTGCAACACATTTCGCTATATAATGATGGACATTAGCATATTTCTGGATATTTCATAAATTCATTATTCTGGAGTATGTGAAAAGGAATATCAATCGAACGCAATTGCTCTGTACCAAACGGGGCGGGGTAAAACATCGCCGTTTTCCTCGTAACACATCCAACCGGAACGGATGTGTTTGTCGTTTCGCCTTCCTTTTTTAATATCTGCTTACACGTACTTTTGAATCGATTTTTGTCTTTTCTTTTCCGTACTTAATATCTGTGCTTATATTTGAGATAAATGAATTTACACTGCTTTATAATTTACTTTCCTTCTTGGATCAAACCATCATATTTTCTTTTCTTTTAAGCTATTCTCACTTTACAGCTAGTACTTCCTTACTGTGCAGCTTTTGCATCGAAAAAGATCTTGTGCTTTTGAATTTCCCTTAAGGACAGTTATGCCGCTTTCCCCTTAAGGACAGTTATGCCGCTCCAAGGTTAGCTTTATTCGGAGAGTACGATTTTATATCTCCTCCACCTTTCGGACTTTACTGAGACCATTATATCTAGCCTTGTTTACCGACATTTAGCTCGTGTAAGGGGGTTTACACTATAATGACACTATTTCACCCTAAATGGATTATTATTCTGAGTCAACGCAAGAAAGTTAACATTATGTTTTAAAGTATACATTTATGCCATTGTAAATTTATTGTGTTGGTAGAATTGTTAGTTCGAATTTGTTGATAGAATTAAGGATTAAAATTGTTATTATATTAAAAGACACACAAATAATCAATATTCAATAAAAGTCATTTTTCGTTTTCACTAAAAGCAAAATACAGCATATTTTCATGATATCTATTTGTCGTGGCACAACTCATTCAACCAAGTATTTAAAACTCGAAAGATATTGTAAATAATTCAGCATTTACCTAATTATATGTAAGTATGTATGTACATATGTATGTGCATATATGTATGTATCTATATCTATTTTAACAAATGTCAAATTTTACTATAATTTGAAGGATTCAGTTCCAATTCATAGTCGACAATTCAATTCAAATTCTCATACTGTTATGTAGTTTCTCAAAACTGAAGTTTTCGTATTTTACATTCGTATCGACATTCGTTTCGTTCGACATTCGTATTTTAGCGATTGATTCGAAACTTCGTTTGATTGTATTCGTTGCAGTACTCTGATCGCAGTCGAGCATCACAATCTGGTAAGAAAAAAAATTCTGGCCAACAACGAATCCAAATATTTAGTTGAACGAGAGTTAATGAGATCGAATAAGTTAAGCTATACACAAAAGAAAGAGCAGAGAAAGAGTCGATACAGGACATACAACAAGCATCATCATACAATAAAAATAATAAAACGTAACCCTGTCTTTAATTTAACCACTTGTCAAATTGGGCAGCAGCTGTCTGGCAAGAAAAAGTACACAAATTTGATAAACCTTGTCTGTGGCACCGTTATCTGTAGTCCTTCACGTAGAAGGACTTACGACATAGGAATAGTAGCAGGTACTCATACTATGCTTTTAGATAAATTTGCGTTTTAAATTGAAGAATTGTACACATTCAGAATACATTTTGCAAATGTTTGTGCCACCAATTTAGCCAGAGCTGATTTATATAACGAACAAGTCACTGCAGCTGGACGAGCTGCTGCGCTTCACTTGGATTGTCTTCCTGAAGCGCAGCACCGACGACAGAAATACTTTTGTGCGATTTGTCAATTTCATAACGGTCTTTCGATTACAATCCAGCAGTAGGTTATCTTCCGCATACCGCTTTCCAGCACTGGCCTCAGCGCTGAAATCACGTAAATCTCGACTACAGCCACTACCTCCTGAACTGGACTCATAAGATTGCCGCGATTTGGGACTGGAGTTCAAACTACCGAAAGGGTTACGTACACCTCCCCCACCAGCCCGACCGGATGTGAGTAAATCGAATTTGCTCAGAGGTAGCATGTGCTGAGTCGTGTGAATCCGCAGCCGTCCTGCATTATCGCCCTCGTCCTCCAGCTCACTCTCACCCATTTTGAGGATGTTCTCCAGGTTGAGTGTATGCTTATTAGTTTTACATACTAAACCCTTAGTGCTGGTGGTGGTGGTTGTTGTGGTTGTGGATAGGGCGGTATCTTCGCTAGTCGAAAATAAAGTCATGTGCTGTTTGTTATTGTGTGGTCGGTTTTTATCACGTTGCATGTCTTTTTCTTCAATGCATTCTTCATCGTCTGGCTGGCACATGGAAAACTGACGGACCATCGATCGTGTGTGCGGCGGCACGTATATCTGGCGATGCTTCTGAATTGTGTACTGCCGGCTTAGACGTTTTTGGTCGTGATCACTCAGACTGCAGATGCGTTGCGAATTAAGCTTCACCTGCGCCACGATGCCAACTAGAAGTTCATCGACGTTGTGGACGAGCCCACTGGAGGTTTCGATGAACTTGCAGGTGATGTCTTTGGCTACTTTGCGACCCACTAAAAAGAAGCAATAGAGAGAAAAGATAAGAAATAAAATAATTAGTTGCGCAGAAGAAGAATGAAAACGGCAAAATAAACAAGAGAGATTCAGTCACTCCGGTATTACGTTTTTACTTGATTAGATAATTCGTTAAAATAGAACTTCATAGATTATCATAAAAAGATTAAAAATTCAGTGCTTTAATCTTTGGGTACATAAGGATTAATATATTTTGGGATTCGTTTGGTGTACAATATTACAACTAATGGTGACCGATTATTAGTTACTAAGATGTTATTAAAATTAAGAAAAGATAAAAAGTCTTATAGACACGTTAGTAAAAAGTCTTTTTGCACTATAGAGTAATAACACCTAACTACTCACTCTGCCGATTCACCTCTCGATGCCGTTCAAGGTCAGTTTTATTGCCGACTAAAATGGCGCCCCGCGTAAGAAGCATCTCGTTTTCTTTCAGATACTGCAGGACCTTTTTTGCTGTTTTGAATGACCTGCGGTCCACCACCGAGTAAACAACAACAAATAAGTCTACATTATAGGTGGAGCAGAAGGCTTCCGTCTGTGGTTAGATTAACATGTAAGAGTCCAGTAGATGTTGTCGAAGGAGATTACCAAGGAAAATTAAAAATAATGCACAGTTTTAATGCATATACCGGTATACCATAAAGTTTCCATCTAAAGGTTATAACTGTATTGACATTCATATTGAAAAACTTACCGACATCTCGCATGCTGGGTGATCAATAATTCCCAAGTCCGTTTCAATGTCGTTGACCAACACGGACACTGTCTTTTGGCCGTATTCATCGTCTGGAAATATGTTATATTTAAAAGAAAAGAAAATCTGAGAACCAGTCGAACAGATCCAATCGACCAAAGAAAATTTGTTTGATACTAACACTAAATGTGATAGAACTACAAACTAACACGATTGGTAACAGAAATTAAAAATAATAATTTAGAAATAAAACAGAAATAGAGAAAAAGAGGATAGTAAAAATAAAAAGTATATTTAAATTAAAGAAGTGGAAAGATATAGGAAAAAAGAAGAAGACAAGAATCTAAATTTGAATACATAATTAAATATTCGAAAAATACACTGCAGTAGCATTCCTGAAGCGGCCGCACAACGAAATCCGTCGGTACAATACAACGGTAGCGAATTCCAGAGTCTGATGGTGCTGATGAAAAAGGATCTACTACTATTGAGGAAATCGTACCTCTGAACAATGAAACTTAAAGCACTTGCAGACCGGAGACGTCTAAGTTTCTCATATGGTTATGAGGGTTTTGGGTACGGACAAGTCTATGTAAAAACATAATGTACTGCAGTTTTGTTGTCGCTTATTCCGGTCTTCATTTTGTAATCTGATTTGTGTGATGCCAATCTTGTCCGTAGTTTTAATTTTGCTGTCCCCACATATACTATTTTGCACATTCGATTTTTCCAATTTGTCCAACTTCGTTTTCATATTTGTAAATAGTCGTTGTAGTTTGTTGTTTGTTTTTAGTGCAATGTTTATTTTGTCCCTGTCACCCCGCTATGTCAATTATTGACTAATAATTAATTATACTTAATTAATTGAATAATAAAACTAAACAAAAAAAAATTATTTATTTATTTTATATATGTATATTATTAACAAAAAAATGTTGCCCTGAAATACGTTCGATTTTCGAAAATGACAGGAAAGGTTGAAAAAGGGCAGAATGTCTAAACCGTGGAATCTACATAGAGTGGAAAACACGCTGCCCTAAAAAAGTACAGGGTAATAGTTTGAGTTCGTATTCGCACCGACTACATATTTTATATTGAAAAATCCTTTTTTAAATATCAAAGAAGCGTTTTCTAATATTTCACAGAATGTAATTTTCTTTGTTTTATACTTTTTACTGTAATATTTAAGGTTCTAGATTTAGGCATATCAATCAATGATTACTTGTGCGCTCACCACAGTTTTATTCAACCCGCTTTTTTGGGGCGTGGCCTCTGTTTGGGATTTGGCGGTTGAAGGTCGAAGAAAATCACTCAATTAAAGGTCAATATATCTAAAGCAGATATGATGCAGTTACGTGCGAGATATCGCACTTCCAATGTCTTCATTTTTCGCTAACATCATTTTGCCCACAGTCGTAAAGTTTAGAAGCTATGTATTGATTTTTATGTGTTGTTTTTTTCGGAAATGGGATCCCTGAAGTACTATAATGTATATGTGGGTACAATAGAAGCCTAGTGTTTTACCTTTAAAACGGTATATAATTTGTTATACTTACTTTTTGTATAAATAATGTAAAGGGATGTGAAGTCAAAGTTGTTACATTTTTTGCTTAAATTTTAGTTACTAGGTGGGGTGAAAAGTAACCTCCTTGACCGCCAGAATGCGCTGCTATCTAACTTTTTTTTTTGTCTTCGCCGTTTCGCCTCTCAAAAAATAATGTTTTATGAGAGAACGAAAATCGTTTTTGTCCATACGTCAGCTGTCAACACAAAACTAAATACAGTATCGTACTGAAATTTGGCATATCTGCCTAAATATAAACGGATTTCAAGGCACCATAACCTTTTTTGCAGTAGCTGCGCATTCTGGCGGTTTTTTTCGTAAAATTAAATTAACTCTATAACTATTCTCTATTATATAACTATTCTAACTCTATAACAAAAAATGTATCTACATATATATATTTGACTGATTGTTATTTTGTTGTGTTCGTAATTGTCAGGACAAGGTTTGTATCAAAGAAAATTTTGAGAATATCAATCGGAAAAGATGAAAATTTGTATTTTTAATTTGTATGAAACTAAAACTTCAGTAAAAAAATATTAGAAAGAAACAGTTTACATCAGTTGTTTGCCGTCACATCAAAGTTTAGAAAAATAAAAATTAAAATAAAAAAAAATATATGAGATTAAAAAATGACAATAAAATATGACCATATGATATGATATACAATAATGAATCTAATCTAATATCTAATTTAATGAATCTAATCTATTTCTTTCTTGCATTAACAATTTGGCCGAGACGAAGTTCGTCGGGTTAGCTAGTATTAGATAAAAGATAGATTCTAAGCAAACCTTTTAAAAGTATTATTATGGGGGGTAGCGCACCACGACCAGATGGTCCCTCTTCATAGGTCCTGTGTATCACAGTGTTTTTTCCAACCCTAGTCTTCTTAGGTCAGTATGCCAAGGGTGTTCAGGTCATTGAGTTCCTGCTTTCTATGCCAATGAGAGCCCAAGTGCTCCATCCTTCTTCCAATAACAACCTCGCATTCGGAGAGCAGGTGCTCTGGCGTCTCATGTCCGTTCACATGCTCATGTCATGTTCACAGAAGCGGCAGTCCATGTTTCAATGCCTAATTTCTAGAGGTCCTTTAAGTTTACAATAACCAGTGAGAAACCCCGTCAATATTCTTAGATTTTTTCTGGTGAGGGCGAGGCAGATTTTGGATTGTATCTTCCGATTAGGAGCTTTGCCTGCCTGAGCCCAAGAGTTCCGTTCAGTAGCATTTCCTACTCTCCTCTCTTCTGCTGGGACCCAAAGCAGTTTTAATTTGTCTTCTTTGCCAAGCTTATTAAGTTTTCCTAAGCATTCCCAAACTAGTTTTGATGTTATTTCATAGAATGATAGTGCCTTAATAGCTGCTTGGCTGTCTGACATTATGACAATGCTCTGGCCTCTGACCTTTCGTCTTAGGTTCAGTTCGGCACATATATTTATGGCGAGCACCTCTGCCTGGAAGATGCTGGGTGTATTCCCCATGGGTTCCAAGTGCATTGTGCGGGGTCCCGCGTTCCCACCATTTTTGGGTGTGAGCACCTTTGTGGTACCTGAAGCAATCTTTGCTTCATTGCTTTTTATTGCTGACTACTACCTCAAAAAGTCTCTTAAAGCCGTATTGTCTATTCATATCGTCCCTTGGATAGGCGACGAGGGGAATATCTTTAGCAGCTTTATTATTAATTATACTCTTGCTGCCTACTCCTTCCCAAGTACAGCATAGCTCTGTCCCCTACCTGCCTTATTACAAGGTGTAGTGGGCCAGGACTAGTAGAACCTCCATGGCTACTGTTGGGCACGTTCTCATTGCCCCCGTGATGCACAGACAAGCGGGTCTTACTTACAGCCCATGTTACTATTAGGCCGTTATTATCGGCCTTACTATAGCAGTATACATCCAGCGCATAATACGTGGGTTCGGGCTTCACGTTCTTCCTGCTAGATTCCTGCATATCAGTAGCGACTTCGTAGCTGTCTTGGTCATTGATTCGACATGCGCTTTCCAGAGTACCTTGGAATCCAGGATCAAACCTAGGAATTTTACCTCTGATCTCACGTCAAAGATCGGATATCATGCATATGATGAAGTTTCCGTTTTCTTGTGAAGGCCACAATGGTGGTTTTCGATGGGTTGGTGTCCGTTCTGAACTATGTCGCACAGTGTTTCCTGGAACTTTCCTCTGGCCACTATTACAATGTCGTCGGCATACCCTATACACTTCAAAGGCATACATGCGATATCTGTATCTCTGACTCTTTAGGAGTGAAATTTTCGACATTTAAACGCCCATAACTCATAAAAAACACCCACGCCCCAAAAAATTGTTGGTGGTTAGATTCTAGTAGGTAGGGCGGTGGTATAAATTGGCTACGCCCCCTAAACCCAATTCATACCAAAGTTTCTATCGGTCAATAATTATCATTAAAAAATAACCTTTGATGGTTAAATTACAGGCACAGGTTGCTTATATTTCCTTAAATATAATATATGTAGATGCCTACATTGTCACATGATAATTCGGTTTCTGGTACATAATTTAGACATTGGTCGAGGTGAACAATTAAACCTAGTCAGTGTGTTGTTACTCACCCAGACTCAAGTCGTAGCTGCAGATGTAATCGGAAGTGGTGAACTGATAGGTGAGTGTTGTCTTGCCAACACCGGAAGCTCCCAACATTGCTATTTTGTAGGCAGGGATTTGTATCTTGCCGGGATCACATTTAGTGGGTTGCTCCAAAATAACTTTTCCTGATGTGTGTAACGCATTGCTGTAGAAGGATAAAAATCAAAACCTGAAAATAACAGTTATGCCAATGACCTTGAGCAAAAAAGTCAACATTTAACTTTTAAAAAACTTTTAATAAATGTAAAAGTTATTTTGAGACTTTTATTTTTGATGACCTTTTCCTCTGCCTTTTTTTTAAAAAGGTTTCGATGATCTTTTGAAGGTCATGTAAAAAAGTTTTTTGATGACCTTTTCCTGACTTTTTTTAAAAAAAGGATTTTTTTAAAGTCTTTTTAATAAAGAAACGCATTTAGATAATAGATGCATAATAATGCACTCTTAAAATAACCGAAAATTTCGCATTTTGACCCCACATAATGAATACTGTAGACCACCTGTTGTGTCTGCCTTTCCTACTGTTGGATGCGCTTGACAAGGTTACAGAATTAGTAGAACGTGATCGACGACTTCTGAGCGTGTCGGCCGCGTTGATCAATCGGCGAAGTATTAAAGGGGAAAAAAGTAGAGGTAGAACGAAAATGCTTGTGGATTAATCAAATAAAGTGCACATAATTCAGGAGTAACTTCGTATACAAGTACTCAAAATTATGTGAAGGTGGTCCTAGAAGTACTCGACGTAGTAAAGAAAACACAAGGAATTTGGAGAAAATATCTTTATTTTTCAACATAGTCTCCTTTTAGATCGAAACACCCAATCCAACGTTTTTCAATTTCATTAAACATTCCTTAAAATATGATTTATCAAACTCCTCAAAATTATCGTTCATTTCTGTTATTACTTCATCACTTGGTCCAAATCTCTTTTCGTCGAAACATTTCTTCATGTTTGGAAACAGGAAATAATGGAAGGGAGCTAAATCTAGCGCATTGGCAAACAGGAATAGGATAGGTAAGTCTCATAGGTAGGTCAATTCATTGTGTTTAACGTTCTTTCTTCTCTTGTTTGTTGTTGTGGTCTCATGGCTATAAAATGATACAAAAAACTGTGCTTTCTTCCCATCGCCACACACTCGAATGAAACATCCAAGTAGTAGTTGTATGAGGGTTCTGGGCAAAGACTACAAGACTGGAAATTTTTCTTTTTCACTTTCAATGTGTTGGTGAAATCAGGCTTCGGTGTAGTAGATTACAAAAACAAAAAGCATGCAATTTTGACAACTCGTGAGTTTGTTTACAAAAAATTCAATTTTCATATAATTCATACAAAAATTCATACAATTCAGAAAAATATTTTGTGAGAGGAATGTAACTCTTGCTCTTCTTCATAGCAATAAGACAGAAATATGATTTTTTAAATACAAGAAAAAGACCAAGGAGACAGTGTTAAAACGAACGCATGCTTCTAGAAATGTACATTAAACCTTAGCCTAAGTCATCAAAACCGCGATAACTCTTAAATGCAAAGTAATTTACCTATTAATGTTTAGTTAAAAGCCAAACAAATAATACAGTGGTGTGGTTGGTATCCCTGTCACTAACTCACCCCATTATTTTGTGACGGTGTGGTAACAAACAGTGGCGTAGCGTGAATTTCTGCCACCCGGGGCCGGTTAGAAATATTCCGCATATACAACTAGCCACTTCGGCCGACCCCGATAGCTCTGCCGCCCGGGGCATTGTCCCCCCCCCCCCCTCCCTTGATCCCCTACGCTACGCCACTGGTAACAAACCAAAACGGTTTACCTTTTCAGTTATCTTGCTTTAGAATTGCCGCTTTTTGCTTGTAACAAGGAAATAATTTTACCATAAAATTCACATACACTGTACGTGAGCACGCGGACGGACATTTTGAGTGTGGTCGAGAGCCACCCGACCACTTGAAATCTCCCATAACTCATTTACTAAATCTACATTTATCTAAATCTTAATTTTGACATTGGTTGAACTGAGACCTTTCAAAGGAATATATTATGTATGTATATTATATAACTATGACAAATTTTGTCCATGTTTACAAATTTACTGAGAGCGTTGACTATTAATGGTTGTCGAATTTGTAGCGTCTTCAAACTTGAAACTGGAGCTTTGTAAGGATGCTACTCTCGACGTAAGTAATTTTTTTTAAACAATAACCCCAGGCCGAGTATTTCTGGGACCTCCCACGTATGTATTGTAGGTACTAAAACAACTCAACTTACCGAAGGGTGTCCCCGAGGTTGCAGATACCATGTGACGTAATGCTGAAGCTCCGCAGGCGGTAATGATCTAAGCCAATGTCAGCGCAATGAATTGCAGCACGTCTGGTATCGGCGAGACGAGGCTGTGATGAAAAGAATAAAAAGGTGTATGTAAAGTGAGTATGGAACACCTTTTAGCAATTGAACTATAAAGGCACACCTCAAACCAAATAAATAGAAACTAAGGGGAACTGAAACTTTCCCTCAATTTCGGTTTACAGAAATTAAATATGTTATAGTATTCCCAAAAAGACTTCTGGATTTTTTCATAGCGATAAGACTTTTGGTTGACGATCATTTCAAAAAGGTGCCACTCTCAAGAAGCTTGAACTACTTTTCCCCCGAACCAAGCTCGGCAGAAGTAGCAGTTGGTCAATTTCGTTTAAATAGCATTATTGTTCTTCCAGACATGATTTTCCATTACATTAAGTAATAATTTCTCTCCCTCCAAAAACTACGGAACTTTCCCCAAGTTCTCCGCCACGAGTCAGTTTGGAGTTACCTTTCTAGCTGATATGAATTCTACTCGTTATAGTAGAATTCTTTGTTCTACTTTATGAGGCAGACAATGCATAATAAAAGTTTGCTTGTGTGTGTGTGCATGTTGTTTTTGGGGAATTGCTGTTTTATTTACCTTTCTGCTCTCCGCTGGCATGCTCGACGTTCGTAAGCGTTGTCGCGGTTTGTTGTCACCTGTCTCAATTACGCCGCCAACAGAGAGTTCAGAGTTGCCATCGTGTTTGCTATTGGACGACCTCTGAGTTCGTGAAGCTATTATACCAGTTCCTAATATCGCTGGTGCTGTGAGTTCTTGTGTGAATCCCTTTGCAAGCATGGCCGACGTGACCGAATACTGAGGCGAAACGGCTCCAGACATGGCTTGCTTAAACGTAAGTACACCGCTCTCCACCGGTATACGGTTGGGCGGCACTGTTGACCTCGTGCTGGCGTGCATGATTTGATCTCTGCAACGAGGCAAGAAGGGTAGCAAAACTAAATATATGCATATTGAACACAACTTTGAATTTGTGTTTCAAGTCAAATGAGCTAATGAAGAATCGAAAATTTGTTTCTCTGTTTGTTGGATGTTTTGCAAATCCAACAATTACAGACGTTCTTCTAAGTTTTTCGTTATAAGTTATAAGTAAGTCTTATTTTTATATCGTTTTGCCATTCAGCAAAATTTACATACCACGTAGGCAGTATTGATGTGTTGCAGTTAGCCACAATCCGCATTAATTCGGTTTAGAGTGGAAGTGGAGTTTGAAGTGGATAAAAACCTCTTCAAGATACCAACGAAAAGATATGAAGTAAGATAGAAGCAGAAAGAAGTATTGTTGCTTTCCAAACGTTTTTAAATTTGTCTAGATTAGCATTTTAACCAATATAGGCGAGAGTGGATGGTTGAAATAACCCAGCACTTAAACCACGATCATTCTTCTTCGATCATCCACGATCAATAATACTGGTACTTGAACCAGGTACTTGAAGTACCAGCTTTAATAATACTGGTACTTTCCTTTTCCTATGATGCCAAATTGGGCACTTGAACCGACTTGCGCTAACCGAGATCCAAATTAGTTAACATAAAATTAGATTTTCTTTTCGACTGACTTGACCGATTATTTTATTATCAATTTCTAGTCTAATTTTACACTAATACTATTACGACTTAATTGCTAAATTTACTCTAATACTACAGGGTGGCGCTGAATGACCGATATGGTTTGAATGTTTAATAACTTTTTTATTTAATGAATTATTATTATTTTTTTTTGTGTTATAAAGTATATTAATGGGGAATATTTTTGGCTTAAGAATGAAAAATTATATCCCGCAAGTGATGGCCGTTTTCGGCTTCGCACATTCGTGCTCTTTCCAGTACATTTTGCATAACTTTTCGTAAAATTTCCGGTGTTATGGATTGAATTTCATTGCGAATGTTTCTTTTAGCTGTGGTATGGTGGCTGGCTTATTAATGTATACCCTTTCTTTCAAATAATCCCAAAGAAAACAGTCTGGCGCTGTCAAATCGGGTGAACGTGGGGGCCAATTGAAATCGCTTCTGCGCGAAATAATGCGTTCGCCAAAGAGGTCCCGTAACAGAGCCATTGTGTCCATTGCTGTGTGGGCTGTGGCCCACATTCCATTTGTATTCCATTTCAAATTCCCCAAGTGTTCTTCACAAAATTCTGAAATAAAAACCAGTAAGAAAGCTATATTCGGCCTGGCCGAATCTTAGATACCCTACACCTAAAAGTTTTGAAAAAAATTTAAAAGGGGGGCGTAGTAAGGGGGGCGGGCGTGGCGGTCCACTCTGGGCGGCACGATGTCGGGGGTGGCAGTTGTGGAATTCAAGTAGTGACTTATTGAATTCTAGGAATTTTTGGGGCTGCAAGTTGATTGACCGTCGCGGGCTCCATGAGACCTAGCTACGCCTCTGTATAAATAGTAGGCGTGGTCATTACCTTTTTCAAAACAAAATAACTAGTTTAGTTATTTTATTATTGTGTTCAAATTTAAACTTTATTTCCGTGGTAATAAACTTGTTTTCATGAGCTATTCTGTATACATAAGTAGTGTAAAAGTGAGCGGACCGCATCCAGTCTTGATGTAATAATGTTTTTTTGGTAAACAAGTTGTTATCTAAAGTTTTATTCAGGAAGTTCATATATTTAACAATATAACCCTCTTTTGCCTGTGTAACCTAAAAGTGGGCGGATCACGCCCATATTTGGGTTATTAACGGATAATGCTACTCTATACTCAGGAATGAAATTTTGTTGTCATAACTCAAAAACGAACGCTGATATCACATTTTTACTAAAAAATAGGCGTGGTCGTGGACCGATTTTTACACCAACCTGCACACCACAAGAAACAATATTTCTGCAAAATTTCATTACGATATCTTTACCGGTTCTCCTGTGATCGTGATTTCAACAGACAGACAGACAGACAGACGGACGGACATGGCTAAATCGACTCAGGAGGTCACGCTGATCAAGAATATATATACTTTTCTATACCTATCGCCTCTATTTCTATGCGTTACACATTTCGTGACAAAGTGAATATACCCTTAACCTTAAGGTGTAGGGTATAATAAAAAAAAATAAAAAACTTAAAAAGTTATTAAACATTCAATCCATATCGGTCATTAAGCTCCACCCTGTATAACAACTTAATAGATAACTTACATTAGGTTGGCTGGACTGTTCATCCAGCGCAAAAAAGGGTTTCTTTACACCTAGCTTGCACTGCGGCTGGTTGCCACACTGTTGTGCAGTGTGCAGTAAGCAATATATTCTCAAGAATGCATGAATATGATCTTATTTACGAAGTGAACTTATGAAATATCGTGGAACCAGATATCGTGGCAAACGATTTCTTGACAATTAGGTAAAAAATAAAATGTTACTATTTGCTTTATGAAATAAAATATTGTTCCTCCAAAACTCCAAATGGATGTAAAATATGATGAAATTCCCGAACATTAAGCATAAATATAACTATTCCTACTACACCATAAATAGCCCACACCTACATTTCCTATTCTACTAAGGGTATGATAATGAAATAGAATGAACGTGTTAGCATTTCTTAAATGACAAACTTCACTATTCATTTCAAAACTTGATAATTGCATTCAACGTGTCCTCTTAATTTTAGAATAGTCCAAGCTCTAAAAATTAACAATACCCTTAACTGTTTTATGATCTTCTCATTACATAATTACAATTAACAGTAGAAAAAAAATCAGAATGCAAGAAGCGGATTAAAATTAACTTTGATAAGAGGAATTTTTGTCAAATTTACCTTGTATTGCTATGCGTAAATGGGGCGTGGGTATGTACGTTTATATCTTCCTCCTTAATTAAGACTTTGTGATTTGAGCTGTTGTCGGTGGTAAAAAAATTGTTCGGTGAACGATGCTGGCTTAAAATCGGAGACTTCTGTGCACGAGTGTTCTGTGAAAAAATAAGCCATAAAAAAGCATTATAATGAATGAATTCAAATCAAAAAAATCAGGAAGAAGGCTACGAGGTTTATACTGTACAAATATTTCAAAGGAATCGATATCTGGCCAATTTTCACCGTCTCTGTCAACTTACACTAAGGTTACTGCGAATGGTGCCAAGCGTTTCGTTGCTTATCGAATCATTGGATTTGATCAGCCACAAGGCTGGCACTGTGGTCTTCAGCAAAGTTTGGGTACACATATAATCACCGCCACTACTATTATCACCACAGTTGTTACACATGTTGTTGTATTTGTTCCTTACGTCATGATTGTTGCACTTGACACCGGCTACGTTATATCGATCATCCGTCACTAGGGGCTCTGCTGCTATTGCTGATCCGATAGATATATCCGTCGACGCCCCGATCGATCCACTTAGTGCTGCCAAATTTGCTTTGTTGCTGACTGTTAGTCTGCACTGTTGTTGTATTCGCTGTAGCACCGTCTCTTTTGTATGAAACACACCCACTCCGGCATTCTTTGGTGACTGTGGCAACATGCAATACACCTTCTTAGGCTGTGCGTGTGGTGGTTGTGTCACACGCAAATGCTGCTGCTGATGGGGTGCTGATGGTTGCTTCAGTTTTGGCAACAGTCTAAGCATGCTATAAGGTATGTTGTTGTCGATAGGAATGTTGTTGCTGAGGACATCGAAGCTAGCGTCTGATAAAAAAAGCAAACTCTCCTTATTCTTTGTTTATAGTTCATTCATTAATAACTAATATTCACGTCATAATTCATTACTGTATCAGTAATAATAGAAATTAACAACAATACCAAAACCATAGCTAAAGTGCACTTCAGTGGAAAGATTATTGTTACTCACTGAAGTCAAAGGGTTGCTCCAAAATAATCGAATTCCGCTGGTGTTGCTGCTGATCAGTGTTCGCTTCCGTTGCACTCAGTGCACGTCCTTGGTTGTCTTTGCCATCTGGTCCTAGATGCGTCGTGCCACTGCAGTCGTAACCCTTCACATTTGCGTCTTCGTATTTAATTGTGTTGTATAGTGCAGAATGTTGTTGCTGATTGGAGCTACTGTTTTGATGCTGCTGTTGTTGCAGGTAGCAATGCTTAACGTGTTTTAAGATAGAAGTTTTCGGTTTCAATTCATAGCTGCCAACATTTTCTGTTTCGTCCATCTCTGCCGAATTCATACTCCCACAGACTTCCGCCTTAGCCAAGTTGCCATCAGCTGTGACACGACCGCGATTCAATCGAAAGGCATTTGCTCGAGGCACACAGTCAATTCCGCGTTCAGTAGTCAAACATCTGTGAGTGTTCGTGCATCGGAAACTTGCTCCGCAACGCCGTTGATTTAATTTGTTCGAACGTGGAATCATCTGAAATGATAGAGTGACCAGGTTTGGTACGCCAAAATGTTTATATTTTTTTAGTCTTTATCAATTTCCAAGGTCACCTAAATTTTTGATGAATCTATAGACACCCTTAGGTTTCTTCATCTTGGCGTTCGTTACCAATACTTTGAAAAGCAGTTGGCGTTCGTTACCAATACTTTGAAAAGCTGTTTGAAATCTGTAGCAATTTTCATCGAATTTAGAATATAATAGCTACAATTGTTTTTTGTAGCTTTTGCGTTGGCAAACCGTACTGGTTTTTACCTCGACGAAAAATTTAATTGAAGGCTAAACATGCCAAAAAAAAAGCCGCACTTCGAAATTTTAAAAGTATTGTGATTTGCAACTATTCTGGTTTTCACCTCGACGAAAACTTGAATTGAAAAGTTTAATTTAAGTTAAATTTTTTATTTATTAATTTTCTTGCGAAAAAACAATACTTCATTAAAAATTACCGCCCTTTGCTTTTATACCTTAAACGATCCGACCATCGCGCTATAGCGACACGTTTGGTGTCAATGGACATATGTACATATATGATGCTGCTGCAATAAGTATTTTCTTACTTCTCGGTAGCGACTTCTCGCTAGCCATGACTTCAAAATCCGACCACAAGCCGAAATCCAATGAATTCAAATGTAGGCTACCCGAAGGCCAATCTTGAGCAGACGATATTCTGTCGTAACCACTCATGGGTCGTTTTAGCTTTGTGTGAAGAGAGCTTTTACCCCTCCACTAAAGAGGTTTGACACCCAGTATTGTTTAATCTTTATTGTGTTTTCTAACCATTTCTTGTGCTTTATTTGAAAATTTGATAGGGTATAGTTGAAACCCATCCAGCGCATTATAGTTTAAAATGATGTCCTCTGTAACTTCTGCAATAATGCTTTGAAACGGCACTGTATATCCAAATTGATAATATATCCGTAGGTCAAAACTTTGTTTTCCATTCCTTCCGTTTCTTAAAAAAATCTTTAACACAAATGAATGCTTTGCTTGAGAGAACACCTCTTTATAAGGTTGGGAATCACTAGAAAATTATCCTTAAAGTGAGCAGGTACATTCATAGCAGCTACTTCGCTACCTTTTTCTAATATTGATGATGCTGATGAGGTTTTAAAAAACTATTTAACTACTCTACTTTTGATTTGAACATTTTATAATTACTTAACTACCATTTTCCGTTCCATTTTTCATCCGGTGAACTATTTGACTCACATTACGAAGTTTATCGCAAATATCGTGTATTGAGTCCAATGTTTCGGAAGGATGCGGCCTTTTGCTTGCTGTCTCAGCGGTGTTTCTAAGCAGATATGTACAGCTTCTACGATGTGACGACTCTATTAAGCAGATTTGCGTGGCGGTATCTCTTGTAAATAATCCTTTACCTAGCCAAAATTAAATAGTTATTATTTTAAGTTATATCCTTCCGGCTGGTACATTCGATATATATAAAAAGACCATATTTTTAATATTGAGTCCTATTGTCAATTCCTTGAGTGAAAAGTTACACTGAATCCGTTTTTTGTGATTTACTTTATTCGTGGAGATTGTTTCAGATCAATAATGTCATGAATCTAAGATTTAGTTTTCATTAAAAATAACTATAAGTACAAATTATCGAAATGCGATTTGCCACTGGCCAATAATTCTGTTCATCATAAAGCGTTGGTTATTAATTTTGTATTCATCACATTTGCTCTTATACATAAAGATGAAAATTCTTGCTACAATGCAATACAACCACCTCAGAAAGTTTCCTCTGATGCCTACTCTCGATAGTGCTACAATAATTTTTTCGTGGTTGAGTGCGTCGAAAACTTTACTAAAATCAATATACACAACTAGTACACGTAGGTCCCTGTGCAATCTTTCGTTTAGTATATTCACGAACTCATCCAGTAGTTTGTTCGTGCTCTTTTTACGCTGAAAACCATTCTGATGTGCATTTATCAATTTGTTTTTTGTGATAAAATCTACCAACCTTCTCACAACTACTTCCTCCAAACATTTATCAATCACCGAGAATATGGAAGATCTACGAGTATAATTTTCGAAGTCCGTTTCGTTTCCTTTTTTAAATATTGGTTTGACAATAGCAGTTTTAACTGTTTTTGGGATACCGGATACCTAATTTAATTTAATGATACCGGATACCTAATCTTCGTCTGTTTCCGTCAAATAAATTGAGTGGGCAAAGTAAGTGTTCATGCCGTTATATGGTCTAATATCGCACTCATGTACTATTTTTCCTGCTTGAAGTGAGAAGCTTGTTGCGCATTCATTAGCTATGGACACAGCTTGTGTGCCAGTTGGAAAATTTTTGTGAATTTCGTCATTTGCGTTATGTTTTATTCTGCCAAGAATTTCATTGATCCATGTCTTCCATGTCTTACGCGGGTCATGTTTTGCCTCAGTATATTTAGCTTTAAAGTACATATACCATTTTGGCCCTCGCTATGCTTTTATTTATAAAATTTCGGAAGCTTTTGTACTCTAATTTGTATGTTTTGTTCAGTCTGTTATTTTTCCATCTTATGTACAGTTTATCTCTACTTTTGCATTGGTTAATTATCGATGTTATTATCCAAGGGTTTTTGTTGTTGCGCCTGAAGCGAGTAGAGGTTTCTACAGTTGCAGTTTCCAGTTTCCAACGCTATCTGTCTTCAATACATGTTCCCAATCAGTATTTTTGATAAGGTAATCAACTTTACTGTTACATATTATATTTAATCTGCACTGCTCAAGTGTTTGGCAGGAGCATAGGTACCGTAACATATCGCATGATAATCCGAGATATCACTTTCAATCACAGCAGAGTACATTTCGGCATTGTTTATCCTGACAACAACGAGATCAATGAGGGTTGAGGTTTCTAATCGTGGATCAAATCTGGTGGGGGAAATTGACAATTTCATTAACCCTTTGTTCGCTAGCTTTTCTAAGTACACTGGAACGTGCGATTTTCTTGGGTCAAAAAGGTCTATATGTTCATATCTCCTACCACTATTAATTCCATTTTGTGCTCTATTACCTCGAGTTCTTTTGCCACTTCCTCTGTAAATGATATAATTCTAAGTGGGCATGTATTATTTCGTATGTGCTTTCTTAAGAAACAAAATTTGTGCATTGTTTTAGTATGCATTTGATATTGAAATAAGAAGTTGTTACCATTTAGACTAAACATTATTCATAGTGTAGATTAGTGGATATATGAGACTTTCTTATATGAGGCTTCTTGAATTTTATGGTGCAATTGTCTCCTTGTTACAAGCAAAAAGCGACTATTATAAAGCAAGATAACTGAAAAGGTAAACCGTTTTGGTTTGTTACCACCGTCACAAAATGATGGGATGAGTTAGTGGCAGACATACCAACGACACAACATTACTATTTATTGCTTCTTTAGTTTTTATGTAAAAATTTATAGAAAAACTACATTTTGCATTTAAGAGCTGCCGCGGTTTTGACGATTTCTTAGCGGAATTCTTAGTTTGGAAAGATTAAAAAGTAATGTAAGCTTACTTGTTTTTATCATTTTTCATTTTTCTTGTATTTAAATTAAATTGAGATAAAAACAAATAAATTCTTAGTTCATTCATTCAAATCAAAATTCATTCAAATGAAAAATCAAAATAACTGAAATCACAATTAAGTAAAAATTAAAACTAAATCACAGATTAATATTCAAGACATGTTAAATACGTTGGCATGTCTTTCGGCTACGAATACGTGTGGTAAAATAAAACAGCTATACTATATTTGTCAATCAAGCAATTTTTATGAAAATTAACTTCGATTTCATTGCAAAATATTCAATATTGTGCAACTATATGACTTACAATAAGTTTCATGTACATTTCTATTATAGAATCATGCGTTGATGTTAAAACTGTTTCCTAGGTCTTTTTTACGTATTTAAAAAAACCATATTGCTGGCTTATTGCTATGAAGAAGAACTAGAGTTGCATTCCTCTCTCTAGAGTTGCATTAAAGCAGTGGCAGTGAAAGTCTTAATCTGAGTTGAATATTTTATATATGTACACATGTATAAATGATTTTGATAATTGAAGAATAGTTTTCTTTTATTATATTTATTTACTATTAGCTTTCCATAGACCGGCGTTGCTGGGTATTCTTTAATAGTCTTCTTGTTGGTTTTCTTCCTATTATTCTTATTCTTATTATTCCTTTGTCCTTATTATTCTTACACTTAGGGTCTGATTTTTCCAGCACTTGTGGTTCAGAAACATTTGAGTAATGATTCACATAAGTTTCATCACAAACCTACATGAAATTTGGATATATACATATATTTATACAATATACGAGTATGTATATTGTTACTAGCTCTGCCCCGGAGCGCTTAGCTGTCCCACAAATTACATTTAATAATTTCTTAATTTATTATTAGTTTTAATAAGAATAATTTCTGTGCACTTTGTATGGACGAAATCAGTGGACGAATTTAGTGTCTTGTAACACACAAATACACATTAATTTGTATGTATTAAAGGCATACATTTCTCATAATTTTATATATGTACATTGTATGAATAAAATTTAAGAATTTAACATTGAAGCATTTGTGACAATTTCTTGTCGGAAGGAAAACTAAAAACACTCCACGAAGAAGTTGCATTGCCATTCCAATTTTTATAGTCTTTAACTTGGCACTTCATGTTATTTTTAATTATTTTTATTTAGAAGAATAAAAGATTCACCAACGCACTAAACAGATGATTGTAAAATTTTGTTAAATCAAATAACGGACCTGCGCAATGCGTAGTCTTCTATAATCATCTATTATTTTTTGCCAGTAATGCTTACAACTTGTTAATGGATAAGATAAATTGGATAATCTTATCTTATGGATAAGATAAATTGTCGTCGCTTTTGGATTAATAACATGTTTGTTACATAAACAAATTTTTGTATCTTTTTACTAAAAAACGGAATATTCCCCTTTATAATCAATCAAGGGGAATATATTCCACATTAGTAAAATGAAGAAATTACAAACATGGATAAAATTTCGTATAGTGTATTTCTCATATATATAGTACATCTTATGTATTTGTCCCGGTCGATATTTGAATATTAACGCCAACCATAAATAAATTAATATATATAACTAGAGTAACCCTGCCCGCGTTGCTGGACAATACAATAACATACGTTTACGTCTTTGTATTAAAAATTAAATTTTCTAGAAAGAATAGACATTTTCCTGAAAAAGAAGTGCAAAATAATATACATTTTTTTAAAGTGAGAACATCAAAAAGGAAAAAATTTATTGCAGAGCTTGGTGGTAAACCACATTTTTAGTATTGCCATTTTCACAAAAAATGAATAAAGACGACGGCTTCCCAACACGTGAACATGCAACATACAGTTGACCGTGTAAAAATACAGGAAGTTCTAAATTTATTCCGCAAACTTGCAACGACTGGCCTTGAGCTTTATTAAGTCATTGCAAAAGCCAAACGAACGGGAAACTGTAAGTTCTTCTCTTTGTTTTTGATTTGATTTGATCTTGATCGTGCCATTCGTTGCCTTGCTACTTTATTACTTTCTAATCGCTGTTCTTCATCCTGATTAGATCTATTTAAACATATTTGACTGCTGTGGCGAGTTCGTCGGCCAATTTGTGAACGTCTTCTTCGCGGCATTCTTGAATAATTTTTTTAATTGTTTTTTTATGCAAAAGATTTTAATTTTAAGTGGAAGATTACAAATCAATAATTAAAAAATGTCAATGCTCACACTGTAAACTTAAATGACAATCAATAAACACACAGTAATTAAATAAGTCAAATGGCGTGAGCAATCAGAGCCTTATACCGACAAAATGTAATTCGCATAAAAAAAAACAATTTTATATAGGGAAAACACACCATCATAAAAGTGCGCGTATAACGCATATTCGTAGAAATTTTTCGATGTTTTTGTTTTTATAAACCATCAGTGAAAGTAGACCTTTCCAACGCATGTACTCGTTTGAAAATCGGTTGAGTGGTTCTCGAGTTATAAAATCACGAACATAGGGCAACTCATTTTTATATATATAGATATAACAAATAATTATATGGCAAATGTTTTGTTATGTATATTGCAATTTTGATTTGCATTTGTTTTTGTAAGAGTAGGCACGCCGGGTTAGTAAACCAACGGTGAGTCATCAATACTATCATCAGAGGGTGAGCTGGGGGCTGAGTTGTCGACGGTATGACGACAGTAGAGTGACGGTAACAACATGCCGTGTAAGCAATGCATCGCAGGCAGCTTGAAACATCAAAGAAGTGTTTGGGGACGATGCAGCTAACCATCGGACATCGTTGGTTTGATAAGTTTCGTTCTGGTGATTTTGGCCTTGCAAATGAACCACGTGGAAGACCAGCGAGTAAGTTGGATAATGATAGCCTGAAAGCTGTAGTGGAAGCAGATACGTCTCAAAATATGCGTAAACTAGCAGCAGGTTTATCGTTTCTATTCCAACAATTTTGGATCATTTAAAACAAATTGGTAAGATGAAAAAGGTGGATCGATGCGTTCCGTAAGAGTTGAATGAGCGTCAAAAAATAAATCGTTTCGAAGATTGCGTTTCTTTACTGTCACGGTATAAAATCGAACCTTTTGTACACCGCATTGTAACGGTTGATGAAAAATGTATCTTATTCGACAATCGAAAATGTTCGGCACAATGGTTGGATAAAACAGAGGTTTCGAAACAGGGCCCTAAATCAAACATTCATAAGAAAAAGCTTATGGTGTCTATTTGGTGGTCCAGCGCCGGAATTATCCATTACAACTTTATGAGATCTGGTCAATCCATTACAGCAGATGTCTACTCCAATCAGTTGGACGTGATGATAAGGGAGCTTTCCATTAAACAGCCTGGATTGGTCAATAGAGACCGTTCAATCCTCTTTCAAGACAACGCGCGACCACATATCGCTCGAACAACTCTACTCAAATTACAGGAGCTAGGCTTTGAAACTCTCTGTCACGCACCGTATTCACCAGACCTTGCACCAACGGACTACCACGGACCAGTTCTTACAAGGAAAATCCTTCAGTTCTCAAGAAGCTGTGAAAGATACCTTTTTGGATTTCACTGCCTCTCTCCCAGCACTTCTTCGCTGCAGACATACAAAAGTTACCGTTAAAATGGCAAAACACCATCGAAAGCGTAGGCGCATATTTTGATTAATCATAATGTTTCTTATTGGGTATCAAATAAACTAAACATTCGTTTCAAAATCGGACATTTCAAACCTTATCACCTAATACAATCGTTGTTTACTTTATCCAACTTTCACACAGGTCCAAGAAGCTAATTACATTTTCTAATCTGAACCCTTGACAAAAGTGCACATACGCAGAGCAAAAAGGATCAAAAATTTACTTAAAACTTTCTATGTAGCAATTTTTTTTACGTTGAATACAGTTGGAACAATTACCCACAAGTACAACCAATTTCGTTAAACGGTGTTCGTTAAACGGTGTTTCTATAATACTAGAAACTATTAAGGCGTTTAAGAAACTTTCTAGTAGTGCTTAATAGTTCTCTGAAATTTGACAAGTTGTATTTTTTATTGCGGCGAGTTTACATAATTACATATTTGTTTCATTCTGTACCGTAATCCTAAAAAAATTACGTAATTTTACATCCGTAAATGCTTACATCGTAAGCGAGAAATGCATGGTAAATGTAATACGTAAACTATATACCAAGAACACAAAATAATTAGGACATCATAAAATCCGTTCAAATGTTTGTGGCGCAAAATACATTAAGTTTAACTAACTAGTAACACAATTTTAATTATCCCAATTTGCTTAAAGTTAAATATTCGCAAAAATGCGTTAGGTTTAGCTAAAAATACAAATTTGAATAACCTTACATTACACTGAAATTTAAAATGGTTAATACAGCCGACATTGCAAAGCAAAAGTAATATCGGGGTAGCAAAACAAATTGCTCCATTTAAGTAAAAATTTCTAATAATGCGTTTTGGAGAATTGTCTTCAACTTGAAGACCCGGTTCTAAGAAAAATTTAGGGGTGTGTTATGATTAGCAAAAAAAATATAAATGGTAACTAGTATTCTTCTGTATTAAATAAAGAAATACAATTAGTGTGCAATTTCTTGTTCGATTTTTATTAAAATAATCATTTTTTAATATACTTTTGAGTCCTTATTGAATATTTTGAAAACTGGCGAACTTTTGCACACAATTTAATAGCAAAATACTTTACAATAACAACATAAATTCATCTCAATGTCTAATAAAAGCAATAAAAATAATTTACAATTAGTCCAGACAATTTAGAACATCCCGTCAGATCGTCCGATTGGTATTAATATAATCAAAAATATCACAAAGTTGCGCATAATGAGCTTCCAGTCATTGGGCACTGCGTAAGGTAGCAGAATCTGTGTAATGTGATGCATTTCGTGTGAAGCGCAAACAAAGATGAATGATGTGATAATCATATTAAGTGTCGGGAATCCGGGAAGTAGCACCAGTACACCATGACGATCGGCGGCCAACCAAATATGATACTGACATATGAACAGCTCAAGAGAGATGCGCCCGAACCATGCGAAAAAAGTTGAGTATCTTGTACGTAGGATACCCGAAATGTTGCGTAATATTATATACCCTACAATAGGTATAAAAACTATATATGAATGTATTTCCTCGCAGTTTTGTTCGTTGCGGCAAAGAAAGGAAAAAGTTGTATAAAAGCTTACGCCAACGATAGCCAGCAATGTGACAGTCAGTGAAGTCCGCCGGGCAAAGAGATTACCGTGATTATTATCATCGAAAATATTGTACTTTTGAGCAATATAAAAACAAGCGGCAAAGATCATTCCAAATGTGACCGTATATCGGTCTATTTTCCAGTGGTACCACCACGCGTGTATATCGTCGTCCGTGGTAACGAATAGTGCTTTCCAGGGACGCGTCACGAAGATACGTTCAAAGAAGACTTCCGACATAAAAAGAATTGTTATAACGCTGACACAACCAATGAACTTGCCCACTAGATATAGATAGTGAAGAGCATTCGCTTCCACCGACTGGGCAGTAATGCGCGGTGGCAAGGATAGCAAAAAGTAAACGATGCATATCCAAAACGAAATCAGCGGCACAAAATAGTAAAACTGATAAGGGCGATTCATACAGAAACATAGAACCACGGTTATAAAGTTGACGCGAAACAACACCTGAAAGAAGCGCACAAATACTGGGTACGAGTGGCTCGTCTGCCACATAAAAGTGAAATGTATATAACCCGTCAGAAAGAGGTAGCCACTAATAAGAAGTTTTATGTGCATATGGATGAGTAGCACGCGATCCGCTCCAGTCATATAGTAAATAAGAACAACCATCAATATCCAGCCCTTGAGTTCATCTGTTTGATCCCGGTTTAAAACTTTAGTAAATCGAGAGTCTTCGGTAAAAAAGAGACCCAAAGCAAAAACATACCCAACCGGTATCCAAAAACTAAATTCGGAATAGTATTTGTTTTCTTTCATGAAGAAGTTGGTTCGATCGCACAGATAAAAATAAGCCATAATAATGCCCAGCTTGGCGATGGCTACAACAGGTGCTGAATAATCAACTACAATGATTTCGGAAGTACTGGTATTTTGAGTACCATCCTGTTGTTGCTGTAAAGGCATATAGAGCGTATTGCCATGCAGGCGCTGTATCCATCGGCGCACCAACATACCACATACAAGTACAACACTAGAAAAAATACAATAGTAATAATACAAATTTAAAGAATAGTCTTAGAAAAGTAAAACATACAATAAGAATAAAGAAACTAAAATAGCTGTTCATATTAGTTCTAAGTAGAAATCCAAATAAACACAAAATAAACGTTTTATTGGTTATGTATCATGTTATAGATCATGTAAATTTAATATTGAAAATATTTGTCAGCGAAACGATTGGATTGCTTATTAGAACTGTGTGTGCGTGTTATACACAACTAAAAACATACCACACTCCAAAGCACGCATAAGACACTATCTGCAATTTTGTGTAAGGCTCGGCGCTACTGCAACAAGTGCCATCATTGTAGTTCATGTAATCGTTGCAATACATGTTAAGTATAATCTGCACATCGTGGCGCAGCGTTAGCGGACTCAACAAGAAGCCATCTACTGCTGTGTCGAGCAACCCCTCTGAAATATGCCATGACGACTCCCAAACATTGACGCCTGAATGGCTAAAAATTTTGCGTGCCTCATAATTAAAGCGTTCAATATCTTCGTTCTGCACCTGCTGCCATGACTCTGGTAATCTTTCTTCGTTTACGCGATCCTGCAGTTTCCACAGCACTTTCGATTTCTTGTCGACTATGAGATCAAGGGGCATGACCAGTCGAGTAAGATTAGTTTTGTATGACTTTATCAGATCATCCGTAAGATTGCCTTCTAGAAAATGTTGGTGGGTAAAACCTACGACAAATACTGCAGGTGGCTGCTTGCTATCTTGAAATTGTGACAGTTTCTCCAACAAGTCGTTAGACACTTCATACGCATGAATGTACATCGCTTTCATATTTAGTTTCCTTTCCTCGAATTCACTATCAATTGTGGCTTTTGAATCCAATAGCAGTGAGCCATTGTCATCTTCATTCGGATGTAAATGATTAATAAAAGTTCGATAAAGTGAGCGAACAGTTGTGTCACCAATAAAAACAAAATGATTTCTATTTCCCCAAAATGCTAGATATCGCAGGCAACGTCGTGTATCACTTGTGTAGAAAATAAACGGTGAATAATAGATCAGCAATGAATAATTTAATGGAAATCAAATCTAGATATTTGGAAATCTTAATTGTATATATAATCACATTGGAATATATAATTTATAACACCAAACTACTGATATCAGTAATAAAGTGTTTGATAGTAGACATACATACATAGATATTTTCGAAATATTCTAAACTAATTTCCCTTATCCTTCAATAAATAAGACAATGAAATTGGATATATTCAGGTGCTTACGTTTGGGAGTACTTGTGGATCATGCAGCCATAAGGTTGCCATTCGTCGCCCTTGAAGCGCCCTTTCGATAGCAGCCACTGACAAGAGTCGCTACCTATTAACAATCATACTGAATGCTTGCCAATGCATTTTTAAAAAAACTTACCATAACGCCAATTTATTATTCCATGATACGTCAGAAATCCAATCACCAGTAACAATGCCACCTTCTTCGCGTTTCCTGCATTGAACTGTTCGATCAAGTGCTCTGCTTTCGAAGGAGCTGTTCTGCTGTGAGGTACACAATCCATAGCACTCATTTCAATTTCACCTTCCATAATTCACCTTCTCTTCACAAAAATTGTTTGTCTGATTTTCCAGAGGCAGACAACATTTTGTTTACACTTTATTTAATACCTTTAATAAATCGTAAAAAGCACTACGTTTTCCAATTTTTTAGGGTTTTTCATTGAATTGGAATGCGATGGCATTTGCTCAGATTTTTTTCATTTTTGTTTTGGCATAAATGCACAATAGCTGCCAAGCTTAATTTTGTTTTACCGTTAGTTCGGACCATCAGGAACTGAAGTAGCTTGTTTTTTTTTGTGTTGGTCAGCCATCTTAGAGTTATGATCGTTTGAAGGTCAAATAAATAGTATAATAAAAGTCACTTATCTCCTAAACCAAGTGAGCTAGCGAAACAAAGTACTGTAAGAAATGGAAATTTAAATTTTGATGAATTGCTAACTTCAAATGCCAAATAGAATGTAAACAAACGAAAAAAGAAGAATAACAGTGACGACGACGAAATTAGAAAATGACAGACGCTGCAGTGAATGGGTGGGTTGATGCGAGGGGACTTTAGGGCGGAGAGTAAAAATAAGGCTAAAAATATAGGGTGTGACAGGGTAATTTATTGAGAGCATTTATAGTATATTGCCATGCACGTAAATTTTTCATTAAACAATTGTATAGTTATAAGTTATACCTTAGAATAAGACAAACCGCTGTATGGTTGACTATTGTGTTGAACTAAGTATGATTAATATAAGGTCAAACTGACCTTCTTTGTACAACTTGAATAATAAATAAATAAATTAAATAAATAATCAAGAAAATTTCGAAGTTTTTTCGTAGTTGTTTGCGTCGACAGTGACGACATTTTATTTTTTCTCGTTTCCCACAAGAGACTATTATTTTCACAAATCGCGGCTACAAAGGTCGCCGAGCGACTCTGTGTTTACAACATTAAAAAGGAAAAAGGAGAAAAAAACATTTTTTTAATGCAACCTCCACCATTTGTTTCGTAATTTTTCTCCATAATTATATGAAAAATCCAAAAATTATTCAATATTTGTTGGTTGTATTTTCCGTTATTTCCTGTAAGTGTTTTTGGAACAAATGCAGTTGACGGGACTTTCTCCGATTTTTTTCAGTTTTTTTTACCGTTAGATTTTACCGTTAGGACCGGAAGTGTGTATTTTATTTCCGGGGCTAGGCAGCCATTTTGGATTTATGGGCGTTTGAAGTTCACGAAAGATGACCTAATAAAAGGTAAATAACTCCTAAAGTAGATAACCTTTGTGCCGCCAGTGGTACCATTGGAAAGGTATTGTTATTGTCTTGATTTGTGCAATACATAGTTTTCACTACACCCCAACAGTTTAGAAGTTATACGTATTTTTATGTAATTATGAATTTGTGCAATACATAGTTTTCACTACACCCCAACAGTTTAGAAGTAGTACGTATTTTTATGTAATTATGAATTTGTGCAATACATAGTTTTCACTACACCCCAACAGTTTAGAAGTTATACGTATTTTTATGTAATTATGAATTTGTGCTCGTGAAACAGAGATGTTTTTCTCGGAAATGGATACATTAATGTACCCCAAAAAACATATATCGTGAAAGCCCATTGTTTCACCTTTAAAATGGTATATAACATGCCATACTTACTTATTGCATGTATTAATATTTTTGAATTTTAAATATTGGTAATGTATGTATAATGGATTTCATAGCACCGCAGGCGAAAAATTTTTATGAAAAATCGCGATTTTTCATAACAATTTTTCAATTTCAAATATTAAATACTGAACAATACGCGCTAAGGTACAAAACGTTCCTGTAGTTAAGTCTAAGATGCGTTTTCGGATATCCACCGAACACTAATTTTGAATATTTCATTAAAAGTGGTCGAAACTGTGGGAGATACCCTATCATGTTATATACCGTTGAAAAGGGGAGGTTATGGGCTCTAAGAAACCTGAATTTAATAATACCTTAAATTCAGAATATACCTTAATTATCATAAAAGAGAAAAAAAAATATTTTTTAATACAACCTCCACTATTTTTTCTTAAAACTAAATTGTCTCCATAAATACTTGTTAAAATCAAAAAAGGATTATGACTTAAAATATAGACCTTACTAGGACCTTTCGAACGCTATCAATTTTTTACTGGTAAACCTTATAGTTTAGGAGATATCGCTATTTGAAATTTGAGATTTTTTACATTCAAACGCCCATAAATCCTAAACTGAGGCCACGCCCCAAAAATTTTTTACATGGTTAGATTCAGGACTAGAAGGCGAGCTAAGGTGTAGTTTAGGGGACTGAACTGCGCCAGTCCCGTAAACTACACCTTAGCCCTGTTTTTTACCTTCTCTGCCTAATTTTTTACAGGAATTTCAACGTTGTAAAAATGAACATGCTAAAAGGGCTGACAGAAAAAAAACCAGGGGGAATTCAACCTTTTTCTGCATCTTCTTTCTACCGACATGCATGTTTTCTTCCGCGAATACCGTGCTGTTGCTGCTATGCATAATGCTGTAAACACATAGAATGTAGCTCAGCGACATTGTAACTGCATCTTGTCAAAATTACACAGGCTCTTATGGAAAACGAGAAAAAAATAAAAGGTAGCCGCTGCCTCTGCCAATGACGCTTTCGCTGCTTTTGTTCTATTTATTTGAGGCAAAATCGTACCGTGTGAGTTTTTATATGATAATTATATTAAATTAAGCTTTATTCATCTATTAGTTTTCAGAATGGATTTTGCGGATTTGATTTTGTAAAAATGAAACCAGCTGTTCTCTGCGGCGTCTCAGCAGCGCAGATTTTTGACAATTTGCTGAGACTGATGTAGCTGAGCTACATTCTATGTGTTTACAGCATAAAGCATTAACCACAACCAAGGTTACAGGCTACAAGATACTAACTGCAAAAGTAGCTAACTTCCAGTGATAGCGGCGTGAAGCCAGCAGCAAATGTCAAAACGCAAATCTTTTTATATGTAAAACGTAAACAAACACAAAAGAAGAAGAAGCATACTACGCCGCCAGAGAAAAATAGAACTCGATCGACTGCAAGCGGCGTGAAGCCTAGCGGCTAGCTGCAAGATGCGTAGCGGCTAACCACAGATACGTAGCGGCACTGGAAATCAAAGTTTTTTTTCTTGTTCCCCATAAGAGCCAATGTAATTTTGACAGATGACGCTTGTATCTTGTAGACTTGTGGTTAATGCTTAACTGCAAGATACGTAGCGGCGACTGGAAATCAATGTTCTTTTCTTGTTTCTCATAAGAGCCAATGCAATTCGAACGCCAGGCGATCGAATTCTATTTTTCTCTGGCGGCGTAGTATGCTTCTTCTTCTTTTGTGTTTGTTTACGTTTTACATATAAAAAGATTTGCGTTTTGACATTTGCTGCTGGCTTCACGCCGCTATCACTGGAAGTTAGCTACTTTTGCATCTTGTATCTTGTAGTTATGGTTGTTTTTGTCATTTGTCGCTGGCAAATGCTTAAAGCTTTAAGAAAAATTTTTAGACTGTGCTTCGAGTAGTTTCCATTCTTGTAGTCTTTGGTATATACGAGTAGGTTAATAATACATTTTACTTACTAAAAAATTAATAAATGAAAAAAATTATAAAAAATCGAAAATTTTATTCTTCTTGAAAAGTAATAGTTTTCCGATAACATATTGTCTTACATAAATAAGTAAAAAGATAAGTTTCCAACCATGCGCACAACATGTAGATAACTCTTATAGTTGCGGAGATATAGGTCCGAACTTTTTGAAATTAAAAGAGCTATAACTCCGAAACCAGTAGAGAGCGGCCAAAATGAAGTTGTTTTATTCTTCTTGAAAAGCGTGAAAAACAACAACAACAAAATCGGAGCTGTGTCAGCGTCCCCGACATATGCCGCAAAAATTGTTGTTGTTGGGGTCAGTTCCAAAAACAAGAACATTGGTTATGTCGACAAGCGCCAGATTCGCATAAAAAATGATGATTTTATACACTTTAGCAACCATGTTCACTTTATCAAATTAGTTGATTTTACTAAAATATTTAGAAATTCATGGGATTGTCCTTAACTTGCAGAACCAAGATGTATAGCAAGTTGAGTTAAAATGGTAATTGATTTACATTAAAATTTATGGAAGCTACAATGACATTCAATAACAGTGAAATTGGTCACTTTGGTGAGGAACTTCGGCGTATTCCAGTTATGACGTCTGTTAGCTGCTGTCTGGTGCTATCCGTGATTTATGTAGCCAGTCTATACATTTGGAACAACAAGCACAATAGGTTACCTTTTTATAAATTAAAGGGTTAAACCGATAAAGAATTGGTAACCTTTCGTTTCGTCTATACAGGGATCATCCAGTGACCGTAAAACGGCGATTCTGTAGTGTTTTTGTTGTCATGCTTATTGCACCAATTTTTGTTTATAAATTCTCTGCGACTGAGCTACTTGAGAGAGAAGGATTTGCAGACATTTTAGGGATTCGTACAAAAGGTTTACTTATGGCGGCAGTGTTGCCGTGCCTTCTCACCATGGTGCTATTCATAGGGCCGGTTTGTACACAACTCCAAAATGATTCACGGAGCTTGCTTATGGGTAGGAGAAAATAATATATTATGGCATTTTAATATTCCCATTTAAAATAGATCTGGAGTACTGGAAAGGTTCATTGAATAATATATTGTGGATACGCAATCATATCGTAGCACCTTTGAGTGAAGAATTCGTATTTCGCGCGTGTATGATGCCACTTATATTGCAATCCTTTTCACCTATTATTGCGGTGTTTGTGACGCCGATCTTTTTCGGCATCGCACATATACACCATATTGTGGAGCGACTGAGTTCGGGAATGGACTTGCTTACGGCGATATTAATATCTTGTGAGATTCATCAGATGTGAAAATATTGCTCCTGCTTACACAATTTATCTTGATAATTTTTTTAGGTTTTCAACTTACTTACACCACGTTATTTGGTTTCTATTCTTCTTTCCTTTTTGCTCGAACGGGCCATTTTATCGCACCTTTCTTGGTGCATTCGTTCTGTAATCATATGGGGGTTCCCAACTTGCAGGAGTTATGGCAGCAACATCCTTTCAAGCGCGTTATATTGATAAGCTGTTATATGGCCGGTTTCGTTGCTTGGATCTTCTTGCTACCTATCGCTACACAACCAGCACTCTATAGCAATAGTTTGTATTGGAATTTATACTGAATTGAAATAACTACCTACACAATCTCGATATCTTCCGAATGTAATTCCTTGTAGAAAGAATACACTATCGAAACACTGGTGTTTTATGGTTAACATTTTTTAATAATTTGAAATATTGCAATATTCTTAATTTAGCACGAATTTAGCCTTTGAGTGTGCTCTCCAACTCATTACTGGCTAAAAGCTCCTTTATAATATCTAAACCGCCTATGAGTTCTCCTTTGACGTAGACTTGTGGATAGGTTGGCCAATCTGAATAAGTTTTCAACCCCTGCCGAACTTTTTCATCCGTGAGTATATCAAACGTTTCATATGAAATTCTAAAAAATTGATTAAAATTGTTTAAAATCGTACAAGTAATGCATATGAAACTGAAGTCAAGCTTTATTAAATTACCCAGTCTCATTAATTATTGAAATGAGTTGTTTTGAGAAACCGCAACGAGGCATATTTCGATCACCTTTCATAAAAATCATGAGCGGCGCCTTGTTGATCAGTGCCTGGAGTCGATTTTCCAATGTTTCACTCGAATCTGTGTCTACGTTTGCAGCAAATCTTTTGCATTTTGTTGTAACGGCGGCCACATCAACACCATCTACACGGTCCACAGAACAACCTTTATTAAAGAATATAATGGTTGGCACGGCTTCAATCTAATAATGTAAATTACAAACATAACCAAGTTTTGTTTTTCGTATTCTTGTCGTACTTACCTGATGCTTTATACAAATCTCTGGAAATGTTTCCGCGACCAAAGTAACAAATTGCAATTGTTCGGGCATGATCTTCGACAAATCCTCAAGTACATCTCGAACTTGTTTACACTGCTCCGCCCATTCGGCGAAAAAAAGGACCACAGTTGGTTTGTTCGCACTGAAAATTTTACAGGTATCACGAAGTATGAATATTTTTGATAGAATGAACTTACTTTATAAGGCTGTTGTACTGCTCTATTGTTTTTATATTTAAGACTGACATGTTTCTGACGTTTCTAAATGAGTTTTAGTTTTACACAAAACTTTTGCTTTTCGGATTTTAACATTTATTTGATGTATTGGCCTCATATCACTGTTCAGTGCAGTGTTGCAGAATGTTGAAAATGTATGTCGGTATTATGTTACCGAACAATTTAACTGATGGTACAAAAATTCGATAGAATGGAACAGATAGGGCGCTTGTCGACCACACCGATGTTGTTGTTGTTGTTTTTGGTGCTGACCCCAACAACAACAACAACTCTTGTTGATCTCTTGTCGTTCCAGAGTTATAGCCCTGTAAAGTTGAAAAAGTTCAGGCCTGTATCTCCTAAACCTTACAAGATACATGTATGTTATTAATATTGCTGGAAAGGTAATTGAATTATCTGTCATTTATGTAAGGTTTAGGAGATACAGACAACTTTAAGGGCTATAACTCTGGAACGACAAGAGATCAACAAAAGTTGTTGTTGTTGTTGGAGTTAGCACCAAAAACAACAACTGCAGCAGCAACAACAACAACATCGGTGGGGTCGACAAGCGCCCTATTTATGTCTTATTTTTTTCTACAGTAACTCCAACAACAACCAAACTTCTTGCAGCTCAAAGTTGTACATACTCCTAATTTGAAAATTTGGCACAAGTCGGCGCAGTGGCATAACTCCAATTTTTTGTTATTTTTGTTGTTGGAAATCCAACAATACTAGTTGGTAGTGCTCTTGTTTTCGAGTTATGGCCCTTTAAAATTTGAACATTTCAGGCCTATTTCTCCTAAACTGTAGAAGAAACCCACACCATTTCTTGAAAAGGTATTCGAACTAACTTTCATTTATGTAAAATAAAATTCTAATGAAAACCATTTACTTTTGGAGAAAAATGAAATTTTAGATTTTTAGTCCAATTTTTATCACAGATTCCGATGATACATACTTCCATTAAAAGGAAAGGGACTCTACTTTCTTAATATTGTTATAAATATATAGTATCGGTAAATATCGGTCAATCATATATAAAACCTCACCAGAAAAGCTTTGAACATCAATGGCATATTTAAGAAACTGTTGTACTTACTCAATTCAGAGCTTTAAAATGCATTTTGTCCTAAATTCTATGATATATACCTCTATAAAAAGACAAGAGAAAGACTTTCTTAATAATGTAATAAATGTATAGATTAATTACAGATTTTACTTAAAAAAATTAATGAATTAAAAACATCTTACTAAAAATTTAAATTCCGCGATTGTTCATTATAAAGGCCTGATTAGTCGTACTTAGCAGCACTTCGAAGAACTTGACGTGCTGTCAAAATGCACTTCTAGCTTATGGAAACCTGTGTATCCGTTCAGTCCAGAGAAAAAGATCGATTTTTTATGAACTGGTGAATTTGTCTACATTTCTCTTGCAGCCAGAAAGAGATAGCAAGTGACGCTTTATCTTTTGACGGTATTATTCACCAACATTTTTTGCAAGCGGTTGCCACCATAAGTAGACAAGGTGAAAAATGTGGGCATAAATTTATTTCTGTGGGTATTTTTACGTGATTGTAGAAATTTGATTAAACTATTTTTTAATTTAGTTCAAATATTATAATATGTATATTAGACTGGTCGCATCTTGTATGGGATTTTTTTTTTTTGGTAAATATAATTGTTTGCGCTGCTTAAAATATGAGGTTTGGTGTAAGAAATCATGTCCTAATTTTTCAGCTAAATCCGACGGTGCCTAGTCGTGCCTAGTGGGGCCCAAAGTTGCCCATATTATAAAAAAACATCTATTCAATCAGGTATTTATAGTTATATTGAATAATGTGCTTCAAATATAAATTTAATTTATTAATGGTTTTGAAAGTTAATATAATGATAAAAAAAAGTATATATTTATTTAATTAATTTTATTGAGTTGATTAATTTATAAGAGAAGATTTGTTGTGGGAAGGATATAAATGGCGATAGTGTTCAACAACTTGGAGTAAGTACTACTTATCTTTCTCATCGTATGTTAGCGATTTATTGTAATCCGTGATGAGTTTAATTGCTCTTTCTGCTGCATCATTCACAACATTCAAATGTTGACAGACAGCTTTTCCAGCGCAATAATCATCCCTCTGTTGCCATTGAGAAGGTTCCGATTCTAAAAATTTTGGATCTATGGCTAATCGAGAAAAAAATTTCTTTGTCAGTGGAGAAATGAAATCTGATATATCTCTTGACGCGTAAGAGAAAATTTCATCCATATTGACAACATTCCTTTTCGAAATTTTTTCATTATTTCCGTGTATGTCATTGCCGATGTCGAGTTTTTGGACCATCATCTTTTTTATTTCCAACGGCACGCTTTCATTCACAAATGCAAGGCCAACAGTTTCTTCTGACAAATACCACAAATGGTTTCTTATTTTTCGCAATAATGCGGTCGGAACTTCTTTATCAAAATAAGTTACAACGTTTTGAATGAAATCAAGATCTAGTTTTGGCGCTTCTATAGCATTCGCACATCGGAACCAATAAAGAACATATATGATAGTCAAAAATAAGCAAATGCTCCGAAGACTTTTCAATTCCGCTGCTGTCAATTTGAACTGTTCGCGAAATAGAAATATTTTGTAACAATAAATGCACTTTGACATGAATCGTGCATGCGATGTTGCGCCAGACAAACGAAATTGTGAAAAATCTGGTACACGCTCCCCAATAAAATGGAGTTTTAACTGAAGCAACTCTTTATAATCTGCACGCACGTAATGGAATTTTAACGCATTTATACAAAACTTCTTCAAATAATCTACGCGCGATGTTGTTAAAATTCGTACCACTTCTTCGTCCAAAATTCCACTCTTGAACGTGCTAGCTTCAATGTGTTTCCAATACTTGGCAAATCTGTTGAAGAGAAGAACTTCTGGCCCGGATGTTTTCCCAAAATTCATTTCAAATACAGATTTGACCAACAATTCACTTATATGGTGGCGACATGGAAGAAAAAGTAGCTTACAGACAATATGAAGTACGTGTATGAACTACCGTTGTTTTACTTACATTGTTAGTGGCACATTTTAAAGGTTTGATATTTCGTTTGTTGTCGAAGAAATTTCACCTAAATAACATAAACGGAATTAAACAAACAATTAAACGACGAAGAAGCAAAGTAGTTGGCAAGCAGAGTAGAAGGTCGTCGTACATCGACGATAAGACAACCGATGTTTTTGATGTCCTTTTAATTAAATACATGCTTGAACATTTTAATATGAACTTCGAATTTTTTATTTCTTCCAATAATAAATAAATTTTAGTTAAAATCTTTCGTTCGTATCATACTAAAACATTAAATACCAAATACTTTAATCTATCTATACAATATATAATTTCTTAGTATGTCCGGATGTTCGTATGTATGTCCTATTCTTTCCGCAACTTTCTGAAGCCATCTGATGACATAGGAAGCTGAAATTTGGCATACTTAAAGTACTTTCTCTGCGGAAGATCGTAACGAAGCCAGATTTTTGATTTTCGGTCTATGGGACCGGCTTTTCAACTAGTATAACTATAAAGATCCGATTGAATAGATGTTTTTTTATAATATGGGGAACTTTGGGCCCCACTAGGCACGACTAGGCACCGTCGGATTGAGCTGAAAAATTAGGACATGATTTCTTACACCAAACCTCATATTTTAAGCAGCGCAGGCAATCAAATTTCAAAAAAAAAATTATTGCGACCAGTCTAATGTATATAGGTTTCTATATTTATAATGAAAAAAAGATATAAAGGATATTTTTTTACTTCTTTATTAGATGACAATTCTGAAAGTTATAGAGATCATGCTGTTTCCACACCACCATTGAGATAAGAGTCAAGGGGAGTTACCGATTTTTTAGGGTGTATTAACTACAAAACACACTAAATTTATTAATACTAATTACTAATATTAACTACTAGTTAATACTAAAATAAAAAATAAGTTATGTAATACATACAAACCTTACTTCATGCAGACCACCGGGTAATGATTTTATAGAAAAAGATTAAGGGGAAGAATGCAACGCAAGTGGACGCAAATGACAAAATATTTACAACAAACTCGTTTTATTTATTTATGTGTTAGAGCTGGGCCACAATACGGCAGCGACAGTGTCAGTGTTTCTCTCACCATGCAAACCTTATGGGAAAAAACACTGCCGAGTAGGGGAAAAATTATAGACTCTGGTCCGGCAGTGAGCAGAGAAATTAAAATCCTCTCATTTTTTGGATAAAAGTGTTGCAACCCTTTTAGAAAAAATCTCACTTATTCTATAGGAATGAAACAAAACAAATACTCAAACAAATACAAATGTGAAAACAAATGACAAATGACAGATAGCGCTGCGCGCTGCCACTGTTTTCATTGTAGGCTGACAGTGAAAGTGAGAGAAACACTGACACTGTCGCTGCCGTATTGTGGCCCAGCTCTTATGCGCAAAATCTCATTTCTGAAATCAGGTTCGAAAGTACTTCTCTTAAAAAAAGCAAATTTTACTATACATACATATGTATATGCAAAAGCATAAAAATGCCCATTTGCTTTATATCCGCAGGCACAAGTTCTGTAATACGACGTTTTAAAGCAATATTAATAAATATTTATCAATGAGAGCTTTAAAAGCGGGAAACAGAGATTATGACCACTTTTCTACGAGCAATGATATGGCACCTTTTTACATTTTCGACATGCAACCGTTCAATTAAATTTGTTTTTGTAAAATTTGTATTGAAACTCACCGTTTTCAGTCGAGTCTTCGAAACTCACCCGCCAAAAGCATAAACAAAGGTTTGTTTATGCTTTTGGCGGGTGAGTTTGCATACAAAATTTATAGAAACAACACGTGGCTGTTTTTTTGAACAGCTGTTTTGTTCTATGTTTCCAATCTCGTTATCTCTGGTTCAGTCGTACTTACTGTGGTACCTAAATAAGTGCGTCGTGCGTTGCGTTGCTGTCAAAATGAAATTGGAACACACAGTCTCATGGAAGTGCCTTAAATAATAAACGCATTGAAGGAGACCACGTCGAATTTCCAATTTTGACATGCGCTACGAAGTGAAGTTGGCGGCAGATATCAGAAAAATGTTCATGTGCGTGTGATGCCTTGAACACAATTGGACGAACAAAACACTAAAAACAAAATCAACTGTCAAATTTACACAGGCTCTTATGGGATTCAAGAAAAAAATTAGTTATCTACGAACATTTGTTTTTAGATAAAGAAACGCATGTCCGTGAGATAGCTCTATTTCTATTTTGACAGCTTTTGTTCACAAGCTCTTCTTCTGATTCTTTATATATTCAATTTGTTTACAAAAGAGAATTGTCATATTTGTTTCAGAAATGACAGAATTTGTTTTTTGTGCGCGAGGTCCAATTGTGTGCGTGTTTTAAGCAAAAGATACAGAGACAAATGTGTTTAGTGTTTTGTGCTTCCAATTGTGTTCAAGGCATGAATGTTTAAAAACTTTTTGTCAAAACATATGGCGACGCAATGGTGTTATTTCGGTATAGCACAGCGTAGTTTCTAAGGCGCAGTGATAAACGCAACGCAAGACGCACTTATTTAGGTACCACAGTTACTTACAAGGGGAATATCAAATCGATTTTGATATTTTACTAAGTTCGAACTAAGTGACAGCCAAAATGCGTGACCAGATTGAACTTGACGCTATTTTCGAAGATGTCGTCTTTGCTTGCTGAATTTATAGTTTAATGGGATTTCAATAAAATATTATTTAAACAATTAATTTATACGAAATCACCTCTATTATAACAAAATACCATAAATATATAAATAATGTAAATATAAATACTAAAATTTTGCTGCTGATTGCAAATCGAAGGCAATTGCAATCTATATCTAATCAAGTAAAATCCCACACAACCAAAAAAAATACCCAATTTCGAACATTAGGTCAACCAGTGGCTACACTAGAAGTGCCGGTACCCCCTGCAACCCGTAAACAATCAAGTTCTTCGAAACTTATAAGTGCTAAGTGCTAAGTACGACCACAGAATAAATAGTATACAGAAGTTACATCTCGTACAAAGCAAATTTTGTTCTAGGGTTCCAATATTGGCACCCTATCATCGTTTTTCTCTCGGTGATTCACATATACACGACAGCACTCGTCGTTTTTTCACACCGATATTAGCGACTGCCCGTTCAATAAGTTAGAGTTAATAAAAAAGAAGTGCTTGGGATTTGAACCAGTACGAAAAGAATAATATTATTCTGCTCATGGATGAAATGTCGATTAGAAGGGAATTGCGATACAATTTAGATTTAGATTGATGGGTTTAGTGGATGGGTTTGAAGAAAATGGGGTTGAAAAATTTACTTCCAAAAATGGACTTTCTGCCAATATATTTACTATAAAAGATCATTTTACGAAATTTAACATCATAGTTAAAGTTGTAACTTGTGACCAAGGGTCTCTAACAGAAATTGTGAGTTACATAGTTTCGAAATACCCTATTTTGTGCATAATGGCAGTAAAATTTTCTTTCAAAATGAAATACCGCCGCTGTTGATCCAAAGTGCCGGCAATATTTAATTTTTCTCTATAGTAATTTTTTACTAGAGCACTACAATTAAACAATAACTCTTGTTGGTGCTGCACATAGCTTTGCAATGTAAAATATGAGACTTTCAAAGGAAGAAAACCAAAATACAGAAATCTAAAGCTTGAAACAAAATTTTGTCAACACCACGTGAATTCACGACGCAGTCTAGCAAAACAAATGTACGCACACATAAAGCCGAAACCACAATGGCGCGTTGGGTCGGTCGCGCTTTGACAGATATTATTGAACACACGGAATCTTGCGAGGCAATTCACAACAAGACCTCAGGCGTATATCGTAAATTTTTCCGTATCACGTAAATCTCGTTCAAACGCACTAGTTGGTTCTACTTCAACTAGGTCTGGCGTTTGACATTTCAATTTTAAAAAAATGTGATGAAGAAATAATAAAATATAGAAATGCTAATTAAGATAGATAGTTTTATTCGCTCAAGTGTTAATTTCGTCATTTTCGTCATGAATATCCACGTTTTTTTAGTGCAGTACGCATCGTCATTTAGCTTTATAAAGTAAGCAACTTTTACAACGCGCTCTACACTAGTTGGAGCCATAACCAAGGTATTTTGAAGAGTTCAACAGTGCTTAGTAAAATTTGAGCATGACCTATCTAACGCGCCATTGTGTTTTAGAAAATGAAACTCGAGCGTCGTGGAAGATTTTATCGTAAAGTTTTTGTAAAGTCTATCAAACGCCGATCAAAGCGCGACCGACCTAACGCGCCATTGTGGTTTCGGCTTAAACGTTTTATGCTTGCTCTCTCGTTGCTTATGTTCGTGAGTGCTTCTCTCTGTTCACGTTTGCTCACTCGTTGTTTGATCTCCCCTCAGTTGTTCCGACCGCACCAAAAGTGAAAAGGTATGGCAGGCCGAGATGCAACTTCTGTATACTATTTATTCTGTGGTACGACTAATCAGGCCTTAAGCATTGGTATGTCCAACACTGGCTTCGCAGTAAGACAGTAAATATTTTTAAGCCAATTATTTGATGCCTATTTTTAAATGTTTACTTTTATAATTAAAAATAATTATTTTTCAAATTTTTACTTTTATAATCGCGCAAAATAGTACTTACGAGTACGTGATTGTGATTTTAAAAATGGAGTATATATGCAAAGAAAGGTAAGAGACTTTGCTCTTTTAATATTAAGATAAGTACATAGGTTAATTATACATTTTGCGTAGTAAAAAATTTCATAAATGAAAAAAATTATAAAAAAAAATTTTAATTTCTTTTTTCTTAACAAGTAATAGTTTTTCGATAACATATTGTCTTACATAAATGAAACATAATTTGAATACCTTTCCAAACATGCTCACAAGCTTCTTTTAGTTTCAGAGATATATGTCCGAAATTTTTCAATTTTAACCGGCTATAACCCCGAAACCAGATGAGAGCGGGCAAAATGATTTTGTTTTTGGAGTCTCCGTGAAAAAAAAACAAACGATCGGAGACATAAGTTGCACTTTTAGAACTATTCATCGAGCGTGTCACCAAAAACATTCACACAGGGGACAGTTTGGATTGTGAAACGTAGTGACATGGATGATTTTACTGCATGCTTTTTTAATACTTTTTGCTACCATATGCATACGTTTAGCTCTTGCTTAAGAATATATAATACTTTTTGACTATACAGTTTTGAAAACCTTTTTATTATTACACTTATCTTCGTGATACCGCCGTGATTATAAGAGAAAAAGAATTGAAATTTTAGAGAAAATACAAATTGAGCTCATTTCGTTGAAACTTTAGAGGAAATACACAATTATT
Source organism: Myopa testacea (assembly GCA_949629155.1). Classification (NCBI taxonomy): domain Eukaryota; kingdom Metazoa; phylum Arthropoda; class Insecta; order Diptera; family Conopidae; genus Myopa; species Myopa testacea. The sequence continues at coordinate 21,371,188 of OX451345.1, forward strand.
GGAGTTTATCAGAGATTGGTGACAGCATCTTACCACCTTGGACGTGGTGAATGTGGATTCCAGGGATTTGATAGCCGCTTGGTTGTCCGTAAAAATACAGATATCGGTTACCGATATCCTGCTTTCTTTTAGCCACGACAGTGCTTCTCGGATAGCGATTATCTCCGCCTGATACACACTGCAGTAGTCCGGAAGACGAAATTTTTCTGCGACCCCGCAGCTTTCCGAGAAAACTTCACCACCAACCCTGCCGTTCAGCTTTGAACCATCGGTATACAGCAGTGCTGGCCAAAACTTATACACTCATATTTTGTGCATGTGTGAAGCGTTGAGAGAGGTTGTTTTGCGGAAAAATTCTCTCTGCACGGTACACTGAAAAGATTGTTGTTTGGGGGTTGTTAAACTTTAAATCATGCAAATGATTTTGAAATGAAATTGAGTTTACTATTTCTCAATGTATTCCTAATTCAGATTTTGAAACATTTTTTTAATAGCAGACTTTAGCTTAAATATTAATTGTGCCCTTTTTTCATTAATAATCTTATCATCATCTAAATGACACGTCCTAAAGTGTCTCTTTACAAAAAATTTAGATGCACGTCCCACCTTTTTATTACAAATCATGCATTGCGGTTCGCCTAAAAAATTTTCTAAGAAAAAAATAGTGACTCTCCCATTCCTTATTAAACCTTTTGCTCAGTGCAATCATAAAATAGTCTGGTACGATCTTGCTTGCTTGAAGTCTGCTCGTCGACTGACTCACTTGACACGAACGATCGCTAGTGTCGGTGTGAAAACCCGATGACTTTCGTGAAAACCCGTGACATGTGAATAGCCGAGAGAAAAAATGAGCACGCGTGCTTATGGCGTGGCCAGCACTGGTATACAGCTCTATAGCCCTTTTAATTGCCTGTGATCCATTCTCCCAATCGCCGCTGCTTGGTATCAGCGTTTTAGATTTGCGAGCTGGGAGTATGAACGGCCTGACGTAATCTAGATTTTTGATAGAGGAGGGCAAGCCCTCTAAGATTCTCTAGCGGCTAAAGGTCCTGTTAGTCTATTTAGTTAGAGCAATCAGCCTTACCAACGATGTCTTGGCCAGCAAATATCCCATGGTATCCTGTGGGGGCAGATGTATTGTAGTAATGTCTCAAGAGCCACAGTGGGTGTGGACCTGAGGGCCCACAATGTATAGGCAGGCAGAGAGAGCCCCCACTTCTTACCGATGGCTTTTCGACAGAAACAGAGTGCCACCACGGCTTTCTTTACCCTTTCTAGAATGTTTACTTTCCACCTCATTTTCCTATCTAAAAGCAGAACGAGAAATTTAGCTTTCCCCTGAAAATTAACATCACTTCCCCCATGCTCGGAGGTTCTATTTGAGGAATTCTATGTTTCCTAGTGAAAAGGACAAGTTCTGTATTGTTGGGATTAACCCTCAATCCTCTGGGATTTGCCCATCGTACTGTAGTGTTCAAAGCATTGTGTATCAAGTCTCTGATTGTCCTGACGTACTTTCCTGACGCCACTATGGCGAGATCATCCGGTAGGTAACAACTTTCAGTCCCCCTTCTTCTAGAACTTTAAGCAGGCCATCGAACATTGATTTCCATAGAAGAGGGAAGAAGACACTCCCTGGGGAGTGCCCTCCCATTTATTTTTCTAGCTTTGGCATCGCCAAGCTGTGCCTCGATGGTCCTGCCTTTGAGCATTTGCCCATTGAAGGACACCAGCACCTCTCGGACTTGTAAATTTCTTAGAGCATTCAAGATAGCGTCAGCTTCCACATGATTGAAGGATCCACCAACATCTATAAAGGCCACAAGGGAGAATTCCTTTCAGGCCATCGAATTCTTGACGATGCTTACCTGAGAGTGGAAATTAGTTTCAACAGACTTTCCCTTCCGATAGTCATGTTGAGCAGGGGATAGATTACTAATGGTATGGATGGTAGCAATTGCCGGTGTCGATTTCGCCAACATCGCTGTTTCCCGGAAAGTGGGTGTTCACTAGAATCTCCAGTGATTCTGCCCTCGATGATGTCCAGGATCCGTCCTCCCTCCTTGTTGCACCGGAGCTAATAGTATTGAATGACAGTACCCTATTCCATCTGCAGTCTTCTGAGGTACTCATGATGTTTCCACAGAAAGTTTTCCACGAGGTTCTCTTCGCCTTTCGAATTTCCTTTTTGTAGCTGCTCAACGCAGATTTGTACTCGTCCCAGAGCTGAGAGCCATTTGCTGCCTTTGCTCGATTAGAAAGGCCCCTTACCCTCTTACGCAGGTCCGTCAGGTCGGGACTCCACCATGGTGGTTTTGTTTTACCCCTAGGACTTCTGAGAGGACATGCTTTTACAAATGCTTTATTTAACGTAATAGAGAAGAACTCAACCATTCTATCTAGTTCCATCTTATTTGTAACGGGCCGGTGGTCAGCCTAGCCTCAACTTCGGCAATGTACCTAGACCAGTCCATTCGCCAGACGTTCCTAACTGCCTCAGTTGTCTCAGCGGGAAATCCTCCAAGATTGAAGACAATGTATCGGTGATCAGAGAAGGAATGATCATTCGAGACCCTCCAATTGCATATACGTGAGCTTAAGCCCTGAGATGCAATTGTAAGGTCGAGAACTTCCCTTCTATTCCTAGTAATAAAGGTTGGTTTGCCTCCCGAATTACATATATGTAGGTTCTCACTTAAAATAAAATCAAAAAGCGACCCACTTCTTGTATTCGTGTCCGAGCTGCCCCAGATGACGTTGTGTGCATTTGCGTCGCCTGCAATGACCAGGTCCGCCTTGCAGCGCTGTGCCCCAACGACCAGGCTTCTGGTCGTGGCTGCGGGAAAGTGAATCTCTTCGGATGGCATGTAGATGGAGGCCAGCAAGTAAAGCCCGTCTCTGGAGCCACAACCGTGCTATCATTTTCACTAAAATTATTAAGAAGAAAGCCGTTAAACCTATTCTTCAAATCTATACAGGCTCTGGGCCTACCTTTACCCCTTCTGTAGCGTATATCACGAACCTGGCCTTCCACAGCCCAAGGTTCTTGGATTAGGGCGGCGTCCTCTTCATCCTTGAAGAGACGAAGAACGAGGGCAGCAGTCGCTGCTTTGCAGTTGTAAAGGTTAATCTGTATCAACCGTAGGATCACGGCACAGTTTATCAACCTCCACCACGGTGTCGTCCAATTCGGAACTGGAGGTGAGGAGATCCCCCTCATCCAGTGAGGCGAGATTGAACCTCTTCGCGAAATCGCGCTTTAACCTCCCTCGGAGTCAGAGGGTCTTTCCAGAAGAGATTCCTCTCTAGGAAGGGCGGACGGGGTCTTTCAACAGGACTTTCCGACGCAGATGATGCAATCCCCTGCAGACTCTGCCCCGGCATCCTTTTTGGCTTCTCCCTGATCCTTTTTATAGACCCTTAAGGTCACAGAGGTAAAACTATACCCTGCCACCCAACCTGCCTTTTCTAAAGGTTCCAGGGACTCTTTATTCAAGCCAAGCAATGCTGACCGGAAGTCCCCCTTCGGCTCCTCTAGTTTCAGAACTTTCCAGTTTGAAGTAGGCAGATTTGGGTTGCTGTATTGGAAGATCTCCAACACAGTGGCTGGGGCAGATGGCTCTACTGGAACCTACGGCCTGGCACGAGGCAGGGACGGCTCTCATCTCGGGGAACGGCTTCGAGTTTTGCACCCGGTCAGACCTCCCCAAGTCTACTGATGGCCAGCTTGTAGAGATCGTTCGATCTTTGATCCCCGCAGGCAATCAGCTTGACTCGGCCATGATACCATCCAGCATCTGACTACGGGCATGGGACCTGGGAACTCTTTCATCATTGGGAGAAAGCTTAAGGCCAACTTGACCTCCACTGTCTCGTTGGCCTTCCTGTCTCGTTCACCGACCTGCCCCGCTTTCGAGGAACCAGAGCAGGACGGTTTATCGTCAGTCCCCGTTTCGGACGGACCTTTCTCTTGACGGTCCCTGACACAAGGGCCTCAGCCTTCGCCGCCATTACCACCGCCGGAGATTTCCCACCTACGTCCACACCACCATCCTTATCGCTGGTGCCAGGCCTACAGGCCACAAAGCCAGCAGCCCCGGCGGCAGGACTCTCCCTCTCCCTAGACAACATTTTTAAAGTGCCGGCCAACACTTTTTGTGTACATATACAAATATAGGGGGGGAAAAATACGAGTAGCTGAAGTGCTCCAATTTTGTTGTTGTTGTTTCTTATGCTAACTCCAACAACAACAGTTTGGTACTCTAGACTGGCTTCCGAGTTATGACACTTTGAAATTTAAAGATGTAGGTGAGCTATCTCTTAAACTCTAAAAGAGTTTATTTATAGAGAGAGTTTAAAGAGAGTATTTATGTCATTAAAAAAAAAAGCATTTTAAATTCTTAATTAGTGGTTCAAAATATGCAAATGGTTGCAAAAAAAACATAATGACACGTAAAATAAAAAAGTAAAATCATCCATGTCACTACGACCCACAATATTCGTGAATATTGCAGTGAATCCATATAAGTATAATACACTCAATTCTGTTTTTACACGGAAATTGGTTCCAGGAAAACCCGTGTAAAAAAACGAGTAAAAAAAGACATTGTTCGTATCCAAAATAGGTGATTGGTTCTTATCTCTAAAACCTATTGAAATTAGTGAAAAACAAGGTTTTTAGTGAAGAACAACTATTCAGGTTTATTTTATTAAATCACATATATAATGTGTTTTTATACAAGCATTAGAGAAAAAAGGAAAGGACTCTAAGCTTAAAAGTAATGTTAAAAGAAAATGTTGCTGTCACAAATAAATTTGATTGTATGCAATAAAAGGGAATTCTCCTAAATCTGTGCTATCTACAATTGCTCTGCCCGGTAAATTTGCTTGTATCCACAAAAAGGGAATTCCGCCTAACTTGTGATATGAACATATTTCGCAAAAATTAAATTAACCAAAAAAAATTTAAGCCCAAAGATTTTGAATCGTGCTAAATGGAATAATAATAATAATGGAAAAATCGTGTACAAAAATTTACAATTTGTTTATTTTCAAACCGTGTTAAATCAAAACCGTGTAAAAACAGAATTGAGTGTACAATAATAATTTCTTGAATATTCTAGTGATATTTCATGACAATTTATGAAAACGGCGGAGAAAGACGGATATTTTTGCAGTTTTCCGACGGCATTCCTGCTTCGTTTATGAGATATTTTTTAATATCTAAAAGTAAATAAATATCATTTTTTTTTATACAAAATTCCACATGTGTATAACAACATTTTAAAAAAATGCAAGTTCAAGAAAGTAGTGTTATACTTACGTGGAAGCACTGCTATATGCAAGAATGTGTTTTGTACTTACGTTATTTGAAGCTTTAAAAAGCATTTTCTTCTAAAATTCTGCACTGATACTATTGAAGTCTTAGAAAGCTAATAATGCCTATTAATAGCCTTTATAACGTACCCATCTTGCTTAGCAGCAAGAATATTTATTCTTGAATAATATTATTCTTGTTCAGTACACCCTGAACGCGGCAAATTTCTTTTATCGAAAAAGAACTCAATTCAGTTTTAAATTTTTTTTTAGTGTACAATCGTGCACATCGAACAGCGTCAGAACTTTCTAGCATAATGAAATAAGGGCCAAAATTAATACGCCAGACGCTCGTCAACATTTGTTTACATCATGTACGCCATTTCTGCGTTTCTGCTATTCGTGTTTTTTCTTCAGCAGAATTGTGTCTTTTCGTTCGGAATTGTGGTTTTCGTTTTTTTTATTGTCAAAAACATATGCTTTTTTGTTACCATTTCTTGTAAGAATTTGGCACCATTCATTATTTTCGAAGCATTTTCAACGTAGAGTAGGCAACACATTTCTGAGAAAAGAGCGTAGGCTCGACGACAGTGAGAAAATAGAATCGATTCGATCGAAGCGTCATAACTCCGAGCGTCAGAGAGCAACCCTCTTCCATAATATGGTGTTTTCATAAAATGGTTTTTCCAGGTTTTTGGAATAAACTGTTTTAAGCCCCAAAACCACTCGTAAACTGTTTTAACTCCCTTGAAATTGTTGTTGCGATCTCAGCGCTAAACCAAAATGCTTTTGGTTTGTAGCCTCAGTTTTTAGTTTGCAAGTCTGTTTCGAAGTTCGGAATTGCAGACACACTATCTTTCTCCTTTTCTAGTGTCAATAAGTTAGAAAGAGATAATTTATGTCACCAAACTATTCTGCCAAATGTCAAAAAGAACTCGACATACTGAGAGGAATTTGTTATTTATGATGTACGATTTTTCGCTTTCCAAATTCTGTATACTTGCGAATTTCATCAGCATACCAAAATACATTTCAACAGTTTTGAATGTTATTGTTATTTTATTCACTGTATTATAAATTAAAGCGATGCACAATTATAAAAATAGCTGCGTAAATATACAAAAAAAAACAACAGCTGTTTCTTTCTTCTTTTGGGTTTGACAGTCCGGACCGGATTATGTATGGAAACACTAGATCAGCTGATCGATTTTCCAACACCTTAACCGGATTAAATATTTTTATGGAAACAGGCTATAAGGTTTGTACTGTAAATTATTTTCTGACTGTGGTTTTGTGAGCAGGTACTATGGGCTTGTAAACTTATTTTATCGACGTATTCAGTTCATAAGAACACTAATGCGGATATTACACTATAAACATTGTTTGTTGTCGATGAACCATTTTTGCTCTCTCTCAAAATTGTGTTCAGAATTGTGATTACACATACAGTAAACAAATATCAATATTTACAAATAAAAAGCAAAGTTACGGAGTTGCTTTGAGATTATTTTTCTTACATGAAATACCTTTTATCAATAAAAGTGCACTTATTTCAATCCTAAACGCGAGTACTATTTTGTTTCTGCACACTAGAACACCGTTTTAATCGAAGTTTATTGTCGACGACCACAAACATTTTGTTTTGCTTCGCAAAAGTTCATCCTCTCTGGATGAACTCAACTCTGAAACCTGAGAGCGTAAGATTGACAGTTTTGTACAGAAAGCAAAAACAATTTTACAGTTATTTCGAACAATGTTCGTAGTGTAATATCCGCATAAGTGATTTTTATTCTGAATGCAGCATTTCTTTTAAAGTGAAAATATCCAATCTGGCAATGTTTAACAGAGTTTAATTTCTTACAATTATTTTTCTTTTACTTCCTGTCTACCGCCTACTCCTTCTTTTTTGGATTCTGTTCAACGAGTCGGGTGCTTGGGGATTTTATTCTATAGTCGACCGTAGATTTATTGATAATTTCTGCGTTTATTACTTTTTAATAGACGAATTAATCGTAATCATGGTAGCTGCAAAGAAACAAGTGAGTTCGTATTGCAGGCATGAATTAAATTCAACCTCTTAATGAGAATTTTAATTTCTCCAGAAAAAGACTTTAGAGAGCACTAACGCACGCCTTGCGTTGGTTATGAAATCTGGCAAATATTGCCTTGGATATAAGCAGACGCTTAAAACATTGCGGCAGGGCAAAGCTAAGTTGGTACTCATTGCCAGCAATACCCCAGCATTGAGGTAGTAAACCAATGGACATTGATGTCGTAAATATGTAAAAAAAATTGCGCACATAGAACGTTTTTGGAACCATATGGAGTCTTTTCAAGACTGAGAAGTATGCTACCATAAAAACTATCGAATCGGAACCAGATTTATATCTAGTTTCTACTTCTATATTTGTTTGGAAGTAGTTCAGAGCAATTTACTCATTAAAATCTATGGTGAAATGTTTATTATGTGGAAGGAACATACTCAACACAGAAAACTTCAAATGGTTTCAAGCTCGTTTAGGATGCGACATGTAAGAATATTTATGAAAATGTGTTAAATAGCGATCATGATGAATGTTATTTACGGATTTCACAATGACGAAATTCAATACTAGAGACTCTTTCTGATTCAGCAGTTTTGAAATTTTTTCTGTGGTCTTTCAAATATGTGGTTAATTGTTGGTTTTAATTTCAGAAAATCTGAAATCGAGTACTACGCAATGTTGGCTAAAACTGAAGTTCAGCATTACAATGGAACTAACATTGAATTGGGAACCGCCTGCGGTAAATATTTCCGAGTTTGTACTTTGTCAATTACCGACCCAGGAGATTCCGACATCATCCGTTCCTTAGATGGCAACTAATTCAGATTACAGTGAATAATAGTACTTTGAATGTTTCTTTTTTATGCAAGTCTAATTTATTAAATTAACATACACGTGCTGAATATATTGAAAGGTTTTTGTAAAACTGAATATACTAAATAACACTGTCTTTGCTAGGGGGCGAGGGTCGATGTTTTGTTCATAAATTATAGATTGCCTTTAGAAATTTTCATGTATTGAAAATATATGCAAACAGTAGAAACTGGAATCAGAATAGGCCTGATTAGACGCAGTATCTTTTGAAACGGTTTTACTCAATTCGTGGGAGAGATGAGGAAGAAGGGGAGAAGTCTACACGCAGCTTCGTGAATGATTTTACTGGCCAAGCGACCTGTCCAGTTACTGGCCAAGCTTGCCGGCCAGTAAATTCCTATAGAAATCGTATGGAGACTGGTTGGTAATTTTGTCTATCCATTTACTTGCCGGCAAGTAGTTGCCGAAGCACCCTTCGGGTGCATTCTCTCAGAGAGGATGTTCAGTGGAAGACTGGTGGAGAGCAATCTACCGCAATCTTCTCAGTTTCTTTTCACGCACACAGGTAAGCATTTATCAAACGAAAGAAGAACAACGTAGTTTGCCGAACGCGTGTTCATATTTTCTCTCACTCTAGCCAACATTTGGATATACAGTAAATTTCACACACACATTGGGGGGTGATACACGACTCATCATTTCACGTGTCTCAAAAAAAGCTTTAAAGTTGCTCACTGCTACACGGCAAAATATTATGCATGACTCAAATTGCATTCTTCGACATTTTTTAATTGTATTTTCCATTATTTCTTGTAATGACCTTCAACTGTTTTTCGCATGTTCGCCAGCCTCCTTTTTTAAAGGAATTTCCAAGTTGTAAAATTTAACAACGGCGAAAGGGTTAGGATATATAAAAAATAGAAAGAGAGCAAGAGGCCTGGCGACCTTTTTTGTATTTTGGTTTTTATTTATAATTCTAAAAAACGTTTCATCCTTTCTTTTATATTTCCAAGAAAATTCGTTGATCATGGTAAATATTTGTGGTCAGTTTTTTTTAAAATAGGACGAATTAATGGGAAAAATTATTTATTACAATTGGTTTGACAAACAGAAAAAAAGCGGCTTTTAAATACATTTTTTCTTGCTATCTGAATGTATGTTCGCTTCCGCGAAGCCCTTGCTGAAGTGCATACTAAAACAGAAATGAAAGCACAAGAGATAAGAAAAATTTTCAGACCCTGCTTCGAGTTCTGTAAACATGTGTTTGTTTGATGATCGTGAAACAGCCAAAATTTGTGCATCAAATGTTGCTCATTCTGATAAGTTGTGTATCACCCCCAATTGGCATCACATTTTTACAACTTTTGAAACGAAATTAGAAAGCACAGTGTGTAGCAACCGTTGGTTGCCACGCGAAGGTCCGTTATTTTTTTTCGTTTGACAGGCACGTCAAATGACGTCAATAAGTATTCGCATTGACAAGTTTTTTCGAGGTGCCCGCACACCGGTTGTAGCAATAATTTTTGATGGAAATGTTTGTGAATGAATACTTTCATTACTGAATGAAGTAATCAGTGAAATTTTGCAATAATGTTAAAGGGAAAGTTAGTGGTAAGTTTTTCAATTTTCAATCACATGTTCGGTTATCAAAAATATGGTCGGAGTTTTGCCAGCGAAAAAAAAAATTTTAAATCAACGGTTCTCGAAGTCGTGATAGTGTTTGGTTTCTCAGGAGAACGAGCGGTACTCCAAATTTATTGTTGGCTCCACAAACGGGATGTAACGGGTTAAGAACCGCGCCCATAAGAAAACAATTTTTGAGCTAGCTGCTGCCAATATATTTGAAAATTATCTATTGTTGATCCATCTGGGGGACTTAAATTTTTGCACCTACTGTTTGTATACTTGAGAAACTTCACCACCTTTGTTTACATATGGTGAAAAATTAATTTCATAAAACCAATCAAAAGTATATATAATACTTATTTATTAGTTGTGCTAATGTTTTCTTGCAATACATAGTTGTTCGCCTATCAACAAAAATAATTACGAAGGAATTACGAAAAAAAAGTTACTCCAGAATGGTCGCAGTTATATTTTTTAATTTGTTGTTTAATATGTTTGAAAATTATGTATTGTTATACATCGTTGATGTACTTGGGGTTCAAACTTCCATTTTACCAACTTTGTTTATTGCTGGTGAAAATATTTTCATCAAACAGCTCAGAATTTGAACCGATATTGATTTCATCTTTCTTTCTAGGTTGGGCATTAAGTAAGAAGTATCTTATCATTATAATATATAAAATAGCATCATTTATAATATATATAATTATGTATGCATATACTAACAATTTTTATTTATTATATACATATACACATGTTATATTTATAAATCTTATGGTATGCATTTTTATAAATTGACTTCAAAACGTTCTAGTGAGATAAGTTGTTGCAATGTTTTCTGTTCGTGTTGACACTGTTTTGTTTGCATTTGGCAAATATGTATGTAGCTTAAAGCGGCACTTAAAACTACATAATGGCAGCTGTAGCCAGAGATAACGAGATTGGAAACTTAGAACAAATCAGCTGTTCAAAAAAACAGCCGCGTGTTGTTTCTATAAATTTTGTATGCAAACTCACCCGCCAAAAGGATAAACAAAGGTTTGTTTACCCTTTTGGCGGGTGAGTTTCGAAGACTCGACTGAAAACGGTGAGTTTCAATACAAATTTTACAAAAACAAATTTAATTGAACGGTTGCATGTCGAAAATGTGAAAATGTGCCATATCGTAACTCGTAGCAAAGTGGTTATAATCTCTGTTTCCCGCTTTTTAAGCTTAAGATAAGTACTCGCAAAATTTTTACAGATATTTATTAATATTGTTTTAAAACGTCGAATTACAGAACTTGTACCTGCGAATTACAGAACTAGTAAAGCAAATGGACATTTTTATGATTTTGCATATATAGTAAAATTTGCTTTACTATAAGGTTTTTTAATAAAAATATTTTCGAACCTGATTTCAGAAATAAGATTTTGCGCATAACACATAAATAAATAAAACGAGTTTGTTGTAAATATTGTCATTTGCTTCCACTTGCGACTTGCATTCTTCCCCTTAATCTATTTCTGTAATATCATTACCCGGTGGTCTGCATGAAGTTAGCTTTGCATGTATTACATAACTTATTTACTTATTTACTTATTTTTTATTTTACTATTAACTAGTAGTTAATATTAGTAATTAGTATTAATAAATTTAGTGTGTTTTGTACTTGTAGTTGCATGTGCACGGGTGATATAGGTGTACTGGGGAACCGAACACCCTAAAAAATCGGTAACTCCCCTTGATTCTTATCTCAGTGGTGGTGTGGAAACAGCATAATCTCTATAACTTTCAGAATTATCATCTACTAAAGAAGTAAAAAACTATCCTTTATATCTTTTTTTCATTATAAATTTTACAAATATAGAAAACTATATAAATAATATAATATTTGAACTAAATTAAATAATATTTTAATCAAATTTCTACAATCACATAAAAATACCCACAGAAATAAATTTATGCCCACATTTTTTACTTTGTCTACTTATGGTGGCAACCGCTTGCAAAAAATGCTGGTGAATAATACCGTCAAAAGATAAAGCGTCACTTGCTATCTCTTTCTGGCTGCAAAAGAAATGTAGCCAAATTCACCAGTTCATAAAAAATCGATCTTTTTTTCATCTTTATCTGAAGATAAAAGAGTTTCCAATCTCATTAATCTCTGGCTGTAGCAAAGTAGATCTGCGGTTAAAGAAATTTAAAAAAGTAATCATATTTGATTGCATGTAATTTATAGATACCAACCTAATTTTTCAACATGTCTAAAGGCCTGATTAGTTGTACTTAGCACTTAACCCTTAAACGGGAATTGATGCATATATGAATCGTCTTAAAAATGCTCTCTAAAATAACTAGGTTGATGCAAAATTAATTATTCACTGGACATAATCTCTCAAAATTAATCAATTAAAACTTCTAATACGTTCTTTGGTTTATTGTTAAATTATAAATAAAAATAAAACACGGGTAAACTGAAAAAATATTTTTTTTCGAATTTATCATTTTTGGCAATGTTTGAACCAAAATTATTTGTACAAAATACACAAAAATCTTACAATAAAATTATAAATTTGCAAGATTGATGTTTGTTTTAGCGAATTGCATTTAAAATTTTAATAAAATGATTATACTTTAGTAGCAGTGGTAATAAATTAAGACGATTCATATATGCATCAGTGCGCATAGCGTCATACTTTTCTTCAGTGTGCCTTTGTCGACTGCATTTAGAATATGAAGGAGTATGATATATTTATGTGCGCCAATAAACTCATTATAGTTTTAATAAATTGAAATCAGAGTAAAGGGCTTTAGGTAATGAGTTTTCGTCAGAATTTTTCAGAAAATTTATGATGGTAAACCGTTTCGAAACGTTAGTGGGTCTAAAAAAAAGGACAGATAACCCTTTTGCAAATTTGTATGATCTATTGAAAAGAATACCTGAACTTTTCAAAGACCATTATAATGGTTACCCAGTGAATCATATTTCATTGGATGTTATTTCATTTTTTGAATATACAATATATACATATATGCATAAAAAGCGAAGAATACAAATTCTTCCGCCATTTGAATTTTGGAATTCTAGAAGTGTGCATCTGTTGTGAATTATGAAAAAATAAAAAATATGTTGGGAAAAAGTGAGGGGCCGAAGAAATTGATTTGATTGAAGATTTTTCATAAAAAATTTTTCATTTCAAATGTTTTTCACTAGAGCGGCGCAGGCAAAATTGTTATTGAAATTTTGAAAAGTAAAGCTAAAGTAATGAAATACAATAGTAAGTATAACATATTATATACCATTTTAAAGGTAAAAGAACAGGCTTTCCATAACTGTAATTTGTTTTATACCTTAATGTGCCCGTTTGGCAGAAAAAAATTATTGTTTCAAGGTCAACTTGTCACATTTTTCTAAAAATCAATATAACTCCTTAACCGCCATGTTATGGACAAACATGTATATTATATAAATTAAAGGTATTCAAAATACCTTTCCAACAGTACTTTGCTTGTTCCGCTAGCTCACTTAGTTTACGAGATAAGTGGCTTTTATTAGTACATTTATTTGACCTTCAAACGGTCATAAATCCAAGATGGCTGACCAGCCCCCGAAAAAACATGGCCACTTCCGTTTATAACGGTCTCACTAAACGGTAAAAAAAAGGAAAAAAAAATCTGAGCTTGGCAGCTGTTCTGCATTTGTTCCAATGGTACATACGAATATTTCATCACCTTTTGGATATGACCTGTATCAACTGGCTTCTTTATAAAAAGACATGTCAATTAAAGGGTGTTGTTCGATTTAGCACAAATTCTGTGTGGAATTGATTTTGCTGGCAAGCGTGGCAGAAAACCAAATCGTTCTTCACCATCGGTTGCAAGTCAACATGACGCAAAATGGAAAAAGTCGATTACAACTCAACCTATTCCGCCTATTGACGTACGCCACGATGGTATATCCCACTTTCCAGAAGTGGTAAGCAATCGGACACGATGCAAACTGTTTAGAACAGACCTTTATAAAAAGTACAAAATGTAATACAGCCTTATGTATAAATATAGATAGAAACTGCTTTTGACAGATTCATTCTATATAAAAATAACCAATTTAATAATAATTTATTTAAATAATATTACATTGCTTATAAAATAAAAGAAATAAATAATTAATAAACAAATTAAAATTAATAAAGAAATTAAACACACAAAAAATATTTTTCATGTACAAGCAGGTTTTTATGCGCTGGCGGGCAGTGATACATATTTGAATCAACTAGTTTTTCTAAAAATTTAGCAGTAAAATAAAAAAATTAAGAAAAACTAAGTATGCTACTGTTCTCAGGAGTGCCTAAATAACCCACATTAATTTTTTTATTCAAATCGGAGATGTTGCGCGTTTAAGGGTTAAGGCTTGATTAGTCGTACTTAGCACATAGCACTTATAAGTTTCGAAGAACTTACTGTGGTACCTAAATAAGTGCGTCTTGCGTTGCGTTTATCGCTGCGCCTTAAAAACTACGCTGCGCTATACCGAAATAACAGCGTTGCGTCGCCATATGTTTTGACAAAAAGTTTTTAAACATTCACACGCACATGAACATTTTTCTGATATCTGCCGCCAACTTCACTTCATAGCGCATGTCAAAATTGGAAATTCGAAGTGGTCTCCGTCAGTGCGTTTCTTATTTCAGCCACTTCCATAAGACTGTGTGTTCCAATTTCATTTTGACAGAAACGCAACGCACGACGCACTTATTTAGGTACCATAGTTAGTTGTTTACGGGTTGCAGGGGGCACTTTTAGTGTTGCCACTATTTGACGTAATGTTCGAAATTGGGTAGTTTTTGGTTGTGTGGGATTTTACTTGATTAGACATAGATTGCAATTACCTTCGATTTGCAATCAGCAGCAAAATTTTAGTATTTATATTTACATTATTTATATTATTATGGTATTTTGTTATAATAGCGGTGATTTCGTATAAATTAATTGTTTAAATAATATTATATTGTAATATAATATTATAATTATTAAATATGTCAAAATCAAGCCTCAACCAAAATAGACGAATGCAGACGTAGCGAACGAGTACGTAAGGTAATAATTGTGAAAGACTGCCCAAAATGTGTATACGTAACTAATCGAAACATTCTGACTAACATAGGCTTCGTAAGCCATACAGCATACGGATGAAGTCATCATCAGGTGTTCTTTTTTGATGTTTTGTATGCGAAATCTCCTTGTTTCCTTGCGTAGCATTTCGAGCAATAGACGAACCGATTGCATAGATTGATAAGATCCGTAAATCTGCATTCGTGTATTTTGGTTCAGGCTTGAGAAATCGCGAAAAGTATAATCGAGCATCACAAAATTTCTCCTTTCATCGGACACTACATTTTATTAGTATCAACAAAAGGTACCACTATTGAGAAACTCAAAATTTTATAAATTACAACCATTTTAGATATTGCAACACTGAAAATTGATTTCAACAAGAATGTTTATCGATTTTGCTCAAACATTTTTACTTCTGATTGCAATAATTGTGGAAACTGTTTATCATGGATATGAGCAATGAATTTCTTCGAAGCTATAAAATACCAATCATAATAAACTCCTTTACCCCGGGCGAGACAGAAAATCATAAACAATTAGTTTCAAGCAGTACAACACTAATTCAAGAGTCTGAAGTGCAGGTACCATTGCTAGCTGAAAAAGAGACTAAACAACAATATCAACATCGATTCACGACTTTTGGCAAACAAGTTGCTGACTCATCTTCCACAAAACGTCCAATTAAGCGGAAACTAAGCGATACTCTTTGTGGCAGCGATATCAGGTCGTTTTTGGGTCGGGACGAAAGTTATCCAGATTTGCTGAATGCGCTGTTTAAGCCACTCTTCTGTGAGCTATGTAACGCACATTTAAACTCTTCGAAAACGGCAGGCATTCATTACATGTCGAAGACTCACGATAAGAATATTAATATTTGGCTGAGACGCAACTATACAGATAAGGGTTTAGAATCACCAATAGTAAAACGCTTTTATAGTGGCGATAGTGGTCCTGTGGGGCCGAATGCTTACCACTGCGAATCCTGCGACCTTAATTTGACTTCGAAATTGCATGCTGAACAGCATTACTCTGGTCGTAAGCACAAGCTTGTTCAAAGCAACATATCTAAGCCATCGGGATCGGGATATTACAATGCCGATGGTAAGTGGGTCCGCACTGGTACAAGGGCAGCCAATGACGGACGTTTCGGAATTGGTGAACAGTTTAAGAGCAAAATTGTGAAGTCTGTTTTTGACCGCTGTGATAGTAATGAATTAGGTTCTAAAACCCAACCAGAAACTGGAGCTCAAGTCGAAACTCAGAATATCACAATTACAGAATCTTTAACTTGTAAGCTCTGCGAAATCAACGTGACTTCACCTTCGCAAATGAGTCTACATTTATTGGGTAGCAAGCACCGGAAGAAGGTAAAGGCGAGTGGAGATCAAGTTCCCGCCTCAGCTGCTATAAAGGCAAACGATACTGTTTTGACCAGTCTTAACTATGCAGGAGCAGCTATTAATGATATATCCATGTACCGAACACCATCAGGGTCTTATTATTGTAAAACTTGCAATTTGTCTATAGTACATCAGTCTGCACTAGTGCAGCACTTGCTGGGCAAGAAGCACATTAAAAAGTCAGTCGATGCCAATACAGTCGTTGCTAATTAATTATGCAACCCCTCGAAATTTAAATAAAATTGTATGGACGAGTTTGCTAGCTGTATGCCTCTCCTGTCTTTCCAAGGAAAAGGTTTATATATTTGTATAGAAAATGGGAATAATACCATTGAAAGCGAATACAAAAAAGTTTTCTTAGTTCATATAACATGAACATAAATAAATTGCATGGTTATTATTCAAATCATGTAGTTATTTTTCTCTAATAGAGCTTGGATAAGTATTGATATTAGAAATGTTCTCAATTTTCTCCGAATTATAATCCGCATTATGTTATTAGCAGTTAAAATAAACTGGCTATGTAGTATTTTATTATCAAGTTGCCACTTAGGTTGTTTTGGTATTTCACTCAATGTAAATAGAAAACATTTCGTAGCAACTGTACCTATTTGCGAATGTTGTAGATGTACCCAATGTTGCACGATTGTATTTCTATAGTTACAAGTCCAGATGAATGGAATAGGGTGTTATATAGTCCAAGGCTCACGAACATTTTCCGTTTAGAAAATAACGCAAATGAATTGTTCGTAACGCAAAGTAATAAACAGAAATAAAATGCGATATTCGAATAGCTCTTTAATTTTTGTAGCATGAAAGTTGTGTTCTCATTTTTATGTTTATTGAAGTTACCGTTCTTTTAAAAGTAATTTGTATAATGGATGAATCTTAAATATTTTCTGCGGTATTTTTATTTTAGATTTTATTATAATGTATTAGTTTCTGCCACCTGTTTGCTGCTGATAAACTTCAATAGTATCTCCCTCCTCCATTTCCAATGATGTTGGTGTGTCATTTTCATTGATAGGTTGACCATCGAAACGAAACCGAACCACTTGCATGGATAAACCCTAAAGAATAAAAATAATTGTATAAATAATTTTGTGATATTTAGGTTTAGTTTATATAATTCACCGCTCTATCGCAATAGGCATTCATCAGCTTTCTCAGGGGTGTATGTTTCTTTATTTTGAACTGAACGACGGCGTTATCTTGTCCCAGGACTTTCAAGTTGATGTGTTCTGTTTCGGTGCCCTAAAAATAAAATAATATTAATATTTCTTAAAATAGTGTTCAATTTACTAGTTGATTTTTGTACCATTAGTAATATAAAATGGGACCATAATGAGGACGTTCACGCACCGGCCAATTTTTGTTGTTGTTTTTCATGGAGAATCCAACAACATCAATTTTGCCTGCTCTAACCTGATTTCGGAGTTATAGCAATTTAAGCAAGCAAGTTGGAACATTTCGGACCTATATCTCCGAAACTAAAAGATATATAAGAGTACATGTTGTGGCATGGTTTGTAAAGTGATTTTTTTTTTTTTTTTTTTTTTTTTTTTTAAGAGAGTAGTCTCTTACCTTTCTTTAGATATCTATATAATAAGGAACGATACATGATTTTAGGAGAAAATACCCTTTAAATTTACAATCGCGTGAATTTTACTATTCTAAATTCAAAATCGTTAGTCTAATTTAGTTACACCAGAAATATTTTATATATGTATGTAAGCGTCTCTGATATTTTATTCAATAATAATAAATAATACTTTTCTAACGGCTCCTATGCCAATCGGATATGTGCTGTAGTTTAGGAGATATAGGCAGCCTAATTCCAAAGGGCTATTCAACCGGTGCCGGAAGTTGCCACACCTTTTTGGGGTTGTTGTTGGGTCAGCGCCAAAAATAACAACAACAAAATCAGTAATAATAACCTAGGACATTGTGTCGTAAAACCTATGTCCCACATATTGTCTTCCATAAATGAAGGATAAATTGAATACTTTTCCAACCATGCCCACATGTTATACTCTTATAGTTTCGGAGACATAGGACATTTATGAAAGTTTACAACTTTAAAGGGATATAACTCCGAAACTAGATGAAAGCGAGCATAACTGATGTTGTTGGATCTCTGTGAAGAACAAAAAAAAAACGGAGCTGCGTCAGCGTCGCCGACATATGCCGCAAAATGTTTTGTATAGCGCATAGTTAGTTTATAAAACTACGATCCTAAAAACTCTTAATATTTAATAAGAATTTATGTACAGTATTAAACAATTGCAATACTCTTATCTTTTTTAAATATTTTTAAAGCAATCATTTAATTTTTGCACATGAATATTCAAATTCTATTCGTTTATTCTTTGTATGCACTCTATTCTTTGAAACCTAGTAAAGCGAGCGGCAAAGGGCGCCAGACTATAGTTTAACATAAAAAAATATACGGTAACAAAATTTCACACTATTTAGAATATAAAGAATTTATCGGCTTAGTGAGTTTTATGCTGTTCGCTAAATATTTTATGAAATTCAGCAATAAGATGCCGCGAACATGACTACGCCATGTTGTCGGATGGATGGCGTCGTTTCAACACTCCGTCGATTTTTTTGCATACATTTGTTACTTGTTTTTTTTTCCTTAAATTATTTAATTTTATCAATTCCCAGCAACTCACCTTCTTTTCGTCAGACATGTTGATTTGTTTATTTTAGGTTAATTACGGTTAAATAATAGCTAAACACTTCGAATGGCAATTTTTGTACTGCAAATGCCGAATGATAAACGAAAAAGAACTCAGCGGAACAAGCACACGACTTAACTGACACACACCACAAAATCTAATATTTAAATGGCGGAGATTTCTGCTCGGCAGTCTACCAATCGGTTAGTTCGTTCGGTTTTCAACCTTCAACAGGGTTGTTTTGCCGCTGCGAGTACGAGTGAGACAGTAAGACAAGCTTTAATGTTCTCTATCGCTCAATGTACTCGAACAGTGCTGCCAAGACTCGATCATTTGAAAGTACAACGTTTACGAACAAACTCAACATGGTGGTTATATCCACTTTTAATTATAGGTGTTACCATAAAAATATGGGATACAATCTAATTTCGGCCCGAAGTTCAATGTTGTTGTTTTATACGGGGACTCCAACAAGACCATAACTTTTTTCCGGTTTCGGAGTTATAGCCTTTTGAAATATGAACATTTTGGATCTATATCTCCTAAACTAGCAGCAACAGCATTAGACTTCCGGGTCTAAACTAGAGTCTAGCCAGAATATGGGAACAAATTACCGAGATGGCAAACTCCCAATTTATTGATATTGTTTTTGAGGCTGATTACAACAACAACTAAACTTTTTACTGCCGACGTCCCCTTTAGGAGTTAGAGCCCTACGAAATTTGAAAATCTAGCGCCTGTATCTCCTTAACTAGAAAAGTTATTCAATTAATATATTATACTATACGTAAACAAACATTTTGCCCAAAATCTATTACTTTGGGAGAAAACGGGATTAAACGTTTTTGTTACTTTTTTTTAGACGTAATTAAGACTTTTTCTTAGCAAAATGTCTACCGGCATGCATATTTTCCTAAGCGAAGCAAAAAATTTTCAGACTTTGCTTCGAGTCTGTATACATGATTAATGTGCGAAGGTCCTGAGGCAGTCAAAATTGTAGCCCGTACGTTAGAGCGAGCGAGTCTGGCTTCAAGATGTCTTGTGTGCAACCCTACTATATTATTCGTTTGGGCTTCATTTACAGTGGCGTAGCGTGGGGGGTTGAGGGGGCCAATGCCCCCGGGCGGCAGAGCTATCACTGTTCATTTAAAAGAATTCTGGACAAATAAGCGCAAATACTCATTTTCAGCATTATTGTGAACAAACTATAACGTGGAATAAGCGTTCCGTTCGCTTATCTGAAAAAGGCTGTAAGTTTATGTCAGGAGTCAGAGGTTTTGTATAGGCTTAAACATAATCGGAGCAACAGGATACAAGATACATTTTCAAATGTCAAATTTACATGGGCTCTTATGGAGATCGAGAAAAAAAGTTTGCTTTTTAGTTTGTTGCTCTGGTTTGCATTCCAATTTGTATCTTGTCTTCGGGCTAATGCTGTAAACACATAGAATGTAGCTCAGCGACATTGTAGCTGTATCTTGTCAAAATTACACAGGCTCTTATGGAAAATGAGAAAAAAATAAAAGGTAGCTGCTGCCTCTGCCAATGACGGCGACAATTTTGGAAAATTTTCCAATTTTGTCGCTGTCGCTGCTCTTGTTCTCCTTCTCTTTATGATTGTTTACTAG
This sequence comes from Myopa testacea, assembly GCA_949629155.1. Classification (NCBI taxonomy): domain Eukaryota; kingdom Metazoa; phylum Arthropoda; class Insecta; order Diptera; family Conopidae; genus Myopa; species Myopa testacea. The sequence goes on from OX451345.1 coordinate 21,391,801, forward strand.
GTATTTAACATTTGAATTAATATTTTGAGGCAAAATCGTACTGTGTGAGTTTTTATATGATAATTATATTAAATTAAGCTTTATTTTTATTTTCTCTATTTATATCTCTAAAATCTATTAGTTTTTATTTTCAGAATAGATTTTGCGGATTTGATTTTGTAAAAATTAAACCAGCTGCTCTCTGCGGCGTCTCAGCAGCGCAGATTTTTGACAATTTGCTGAGACTGATGTAGCTGAGCTGAGAATGTGTTAAATTAAATAAAATTAAATAAAATTAATTAAATTTAAACACTGATTTAGGATTGACTTAGATTTAGATATATGTATATTTATACTTAGACGTAATTAATTCATGAAATAATTCAGAAATAATTAGAAACATATCTGAAAATTTGAAAGTATATTTTTTGCTAGAAATTTGCAAGTGGCATCTCTTAATGAATTTAAACACAGCTGAAGTGTTGTTAAAAATGGTTTGGACATTTGAAACACAAGGACGGAACTAAGAACACTTTTCAATCGGTTATCTCTTTCATTCTTTTGTATTTGCAGCAAATTATTAGTGGCGCATGAGCCACTTTCCAATCGTGGAAATCCGTGGAATGAAATGCAGCAAAAATTCCAGAAAATCACTTCGGAACAGCCGAATGAATGATTTTACTGGCCAAGCGGCTTGGCCAGTAACTTGCCAAGCTTGGCCGGCCAGTAAATTCCTATACAAATCGTATGGGAGCCTGGTTGGGAATGTGGTCTAGCCCAATACTTGCCGGCAAGTAGCTGCCGAAGCCACTTCGGGTAAATTTTCTGAGAGAGAAAATGTTCAGTGGAAGACTGGAAAGTGCTCTCAGAGCACATTTGGTGGTGGTTATTTTAGTGGTTATTTTATTTTAATTCAAGTGAACTTAGTGTGTGTTTATAAAATAAACACATTTATGTGTTTAAGTGTGTTTATAAAATAAACACATTTATGTGTTTACAGCAGTGCTGGCCACGCCATAGGCACGCGTGCTAATTTTTTCTCTCGGCAATTCACATGTACACAACAAAAGTCTTCGGGTTTTCACACCGACACTAGCGATCGTTCCTATCAAGTGAGTCAGCCGACGTGCAGACCAGAGATTAATGAGATTGGAAACTCTTTTATCTTCAGATAAAGATGAAAAAAAGATCGATTTTTTATGAACTGGTGAATTTGGCTACATTTCTTTTGCAGCCAGAAAGAGATAGCAAGTGATGCTTTATCTTTTGACGGTATTATTCACCAACATTTTTTGCAAGCGGTTGCCACCATAAGTAGACAAAGTAAAAAATGTGGGCATAAATTTATATCTGTGGGTATTTTTATGTGATTGTAGAAATTTGATTAAAATATTATTTAATTTATTTCAAATATTATATTATTTATATAGTTTTCTATATTTGTAAAATTTATAATGAAAAAAAGATATAAAGGATATTTTTTTACTTCTTTAGCAGATGATAATTCTGAAAGTTATAGAGATCATGGTGTTTCCACACCACCATTGAGGTAAGCGTCAAGGTGCGTTACCGATTTTTTTGGGTGTTCGGTTCCTTAGTAGGCCTATATCACCCGTGCACATGCAACTACAACTACAAAGCACACTAAATTTATTAATACGTTCTGTAATAATAATAATTAGTTCTGTAATTCGACGTTTTAAAACAATATTAATAAATATCTGTAAAAATTTTGCGAGTACTTATCTTTATCGCCCCAATACCAATCAATTTGTGAATGACAGCTTCAAAAGCGGGAAACAGAGATTATAACCACTTTTCTACTAGCAACGATATGGCACATTTTTACTTTTTTGACATGCAACCGTTCAATTAAATTTGTTTTTGTAACATTTGTATTGAAACTCACCGTTTTCAGTCGAGTCTTCGAAACTCACCCGCCAAAAGCATAAACAAACCATTGTTTATTGGCGTCAGGTAGAGGCATTGCATTCCAAGAGAAGGCATTGCAAATGGAAATTCCCGCCACTAATTACATTTTTTTACAATACAAACTTTGAAAGTGAAAAGCAGCAACAAAATATCAGCGACAAAAGCATAGCCGTTAGTTTTGGCTCTTGGAATGCAATGCCTCTACCTGACGCCAATAAATCGTACAATAGATGCACTCATAGGCGAAACCTCAGACTCATTTGTCTTTGTGCGAAATAGCGGCCCAAAAGTCTAACAAATATCATCCCATTTGAGATGCAAAATTAGAATCACAAAATAATTAAATATTTCCTTACAAATACGAATAATTCATAGTTTCGAGCAGAGTGGTGAAAACCGCATCAAAATCGGTGCAGCCGTTTAGGAGTTAACTAACTTTCAATTGACATGCGACTAACTCGACTTTGATACAAATAATAGATCTTCTATCTAAATAATTGCGTCTGCATTTCTGCTTTAATTCTTTATAACCGTTTAACGAAAACAACGAACAACAACAACACAGTCATTCACACACAAGCGGAACGATGGTGTGGTGGTTGGTGTTGTTTCAAATCAGTGTCGCCGCTGTCCTGTACCTGCTGCCGATAAGGGCTACGGTCGACGTAATGCTAAATACACACACACTGCGATCAATGAATAAACAACAAATCTCAGCGGCACACAGTTTCTTAAACTAACTATTTTCATTCACTCTCAAGCAGCTTATTCCAAACCTAACCACATATTCATGCTTCTCCGCACTTATTCAAAATAACTCTTAAAATAACTCTTATTTCAAAAAAGTCACCAGAAAAAGTCATCAGAAAAACTTTTATCCATGACTTTTAAAATAAAAGTCATACCCATAACTCTTATCCATGACTTTTAAATATAAAAGTTATCGAAAAAGTTTTTTCAATGACTTTTAAAAATAAAAGTCTTCAATAAGAGTTATGGGTATGACTTTTATATTTAAAAGTCACGGATAAGAGATATGGGTATGACTTTTTTGATAAAAGTCATAAAAGTTTCAAGGTCTGATTAAAATAATAATAATAGCCTTGGTTCTTACATTTTAAGTTACACCCGGAACTTGAAATTGCGATTACGACATACAACACTGTCTCTACGATAAATCTGCTAAAAACAGTTCGAAAGAAAACTATGGGACTTGTTTACACTAGTTAGTTATACAAATACTTTTTTAGCATTTTTGTTTGACACTTACTTTTTTATATTATTTACTTACTTATTTAATATAACTGTACAGACATTTTATAGAAAATCCAGAACCATACAAAATCACAATACAAGAAATTAATTCTTTCCAAAGAATTCGGAGAAGCCAGAAATCATATAAAAAAACTTCTCAACTTCCCATGTTTTCGTCCTTTTTAGAAACACTACGATAATGTCTTCGACGTCACCTTCGTTGTACACATGGCATAGTTAATATTTCATCTCTAAAGTTTAATATCACTGTGTTGTGTTTTGGTTATATTAGTTTAAACTTTATTTTGGATCTGGTGTAGTAATATACAAATGTAAGTATATACTAAAATCCTTCACATACATACATATATATTTTCTATCAGATATCTGAACAAATTTTATTGTAGCAATAACATATGGATAATAACGTATGGAAATTCCAATTCTTATATAGAATATCAGATCAATTAATGGTTATGTATGCGTTTAAATTTAAAAATACAAAACATAAAAGCAGAAGTCCGATTCATTATAGCACTATTATAATTTTATAATTTTGAACGTGGTTATTATTTATTAGTCATAAGTCATGTACATATTGTAGCGCTTGAAAATGTTTCTTTAAACATTTCATATAATATTTAAGTGCTTTTTTAAGTTAAGACGACTAAAATAAAGCTTATGCAATAATAAAATTTCAGTTTCTTTAACTAATAATATATAATATTATAAAATTGCTCATTGATGACAAGGGAAAAATATAAATCTAAAGCTTTGCGACTTTTTACCTTAAGATTTTATGTTTAAAAATATCTCTCTGAATGTTTCTAATACCTTCAATACATTTTTACGTTTTTACCTGATTTTAATTTAAAATTTTGTTTGTGACCTGTGTCTTGTTTGTTAGATAAAATGTAAAAACTTGGTGGGAAAATTTGAGAGTTTCCTATTGAATCCAAAACTATTATTCTTCTAATAAGAAGATAATAAGTTAGTAAATATCCATATTATAGTTAATTTAATTAGGTGAGTCTAGGAGGTTAGGACTACAATGCACAGTGTTATTATATTTATATTATATATTATACATATGTATGTTTATTATTACACTGTTGTGGAAATATTCAAATATTTCTTAGAAAATGAAAAAATTATATTCGAGCTGTTATTTTTTAAAGTGGTATACGGAGTACGATTTTTTTATAAAGTCAACAAAAGAATTTCGATCATAAAATGTTATCACAAAAATATTTTTCTTTAAAGTGGAATAAGTCCATTCCTAACAATTATAATTAATCTAATAATTAATAATAATTAATAATCTTATTGCAATTATGATGGATTATTGCTACTTCAGTGTACGCTGCTTATTAGCAAATATTACTTATCTAGTGCCAATGTATTAAAAGCAACATTGTTAACAAGATAACGGTACATAATGGAACAAGATTGTTCTAATGAAATGAAGACCACATTATAGCATACAGTGACATGTGTACCGGACAGAATCAAAAAATATAAATCTCGCATTGATGTGGTTTAGGATTGTTCAATCAGCTGATAATAGCATAAATGTTATGCATAACTACAAATTTTTCTTATCTGACCAATCATTTGTTACAAACAATAGAGATTTTGATGTCGTGGAAACAGCATTAAAGAAAAATGATCAATTATATACTGCTCAAGACTACATATTATAATGCCATGAAAACTTGCGCAAAAAAAGTTTGGATGAAATGAAAAGAGACGATTTTGTCTCGACCAAATATTTAGAAGAGGCAATATCAAACAGGAAAACCAATACGGACGGCGAAATTGTATAGTGACTACAAATATGCTGGATGAGGTTCAAAAGGTTTAATGGAAGACCTAAAAACCTCAGAAAAAACTTCAGTTTGCAAAAACCCCGATATCTTAAAGAAATTATAATTGTTGAGATAGAAGTTATTTACTTCTTAATGAGATTTTAATGATTTCGATTGTTGTGTAAAAAATGTTGTGTAAACAGATAGTTATAATATAACAAAAATTAAATTCGAAAATTACGTTCATTTCTAAGTACAAAGTATATAAAATTTATTCATTATCGCCAGAAAGTTGTACAATTTTGCCAAGAGAGATTGTATTTGTTTTGATTATAATAATAACTCACAGCTAGGAAAAATGTTCATATATCTATACTTACATACGAGTATATCTTAAAAATAGGATTAGGGTCCTATATTTAATATATTTTACTTTTATAAGAGTTCTTTTTATTCACAAACTAAACAATTTAATTAATAATAGTTGAAGTTCAATTGGGTTGGATGTAATTATATTTTAATTACTGAATGGTGCAAAATCCTCGAAAGGACCTTTGGCCAAAAATGACACTGCAATGTAATGTATAGTATGTACGTACATATAAAGAACAAGTTGTCTACCCGAAAATAATGTGTTGTAACTAAACTCTATTATAAGCAGATAACTAATATATTAGGTGTAGGAATTAATAATGCGGATTTTTTGGCTTGAAAATGGCATTTATTTGATTCCTCGTGCTCTGATGCACATAACGCTAGTTACACCTCTGTTATCTAAATCCGCATTATTAATTCCTACACCTATTAAATATGTACTTATATACAAGTATAGCAAGTTGGTACAAAAAAGTCGTACCGGAAAAGTTCGAATTAAATCATAATCAATCAGTAAAAAATTCTACATGGGCTTCACTGTAAACATGACGTTGAAATGGTTCCTGTATTGAGTTCAAGTAATACATTTTGTCGGACTTCTTGATCCTGTGTTGCGTATTCCTTTAGTAGTACAGTTCTCTCTACACTCAGACAATATGGTGGTAGTTCGAAAATGCTGGAAGACATTTCTTCTGTGTGTTTCTTCAAGACAGGATCTTCTTGTGTTCTTCAAGGGGACTAAGCGGAAGCAATATAGAGCGTTTCAAACTATGTTGCGAGCCAAAGAGATCTACATGTACATGTGAAGAAAAAGTTCAGGGCCTTCTTTTGGTTTTTTGAAAAAAAATTTATTGAAAACAGTATAAGTGTACGCATACGTAAGTTAAAATAATTTCTAAATAATAGCAACAACATTTATATTAGACATTTGATTTTTTGAGCATATTCTACATATATTCAAGTTTTTAAAGCTTTTCAAAGTTTTACATACATTTAACATTTATAAGATGTGATTTTTTTGCAATTGGATTATTTTTAATTTCTAAGAAATACTTCCTCAATTTATATGCTTATTGTATTTATTACAAAAGTTTAATTTTCGGTATGAAAATATTTCTAGTATTGTTACTATATAAATTTTATGCTGTAAAGGAAACTTTAATTTCTTTAATAAAAACATTACGAAATTCCTAATGAGCGAATGCAATACAATCTAATTATGCAATATATGAGAAATCTAATACGTGTTGTCTATTATATTCGAACAGGTCTCGATAGCTATGACATTAAAAAAAGGTACGAGTACTTAATGTTATTGTTGTTAACATGTATGCATGAAGTTTTATGTGTATATATATAAATAAAATATATATTAGGTGTAGGAATTAATAATGCGGATTTTTTGGCTTGAAAATGGCATTTATTAGATTCCTCGTGCTCTGATGCACATAACGCTAGTTACACCTCCTTTATCTAAATCCGCATTATTAATTCCTACACCTATTATATAAAATATATATATTATATGTATATAGTATATATATATTATATGTATGTAGTATATATATATTATATGTATATAGTATACATATATTATATATATCTGTGTGTGTGTGTTTGATACAGCATGACACGATACAATACATAATCGTTGATAGGTATGTCGCAGAGGAAGGTCTTTTGGACCCTTGTCCGTACCCCGTCTCCATTATCTTAATGCGTAATGCTTCCAGAGCACTATACACAGATGTTATCGTTGAACGTACTTGGGCTATAGGACGATGTTCTTTATGCTCTTCTGTTTTTCGCGTGTGTGGAGCTAAGAAAATTATTAGTTTTTATAAGAAAACTAATGAATTTTCTGATATACAATATATACATGTATAAAAATACATTGAAAAACAGTGAAGGTACGTCTTTTATAAACTCTAAGAAAACTATTCAATTTATTATGTTGTTTAGTTTTATGTTCCAAAGTTTTATTTTGTTTTCTTTTGTTATTTTAATTCTCCATTAATTTATAAAACTTTGTTTATTCGTAATTTTCGTGGTGAATTCTCTTTAAATTGAAATCATAAAAGTTTGTAGTATAATTCAAATTTGTTTATAAAAGTGAAAACATACAAACTTTAGTTTAACTTCGTTACTAAACATTATTAGGTACTTATTAATTCAATGTTTTAGCCCATAATATCTATTATTGTAACCATTGATATGCCAGTTTTCTACGTATTTATATTATCTTTTAAGTTTTTTGTTATTTAATTAACTAGAAGGATTATTATGATTACCAGAACAATTCATTATTTAGAAAACAAAGAAACATTCGAAATAAGAAATGAAATACATATTTTAAGACAGAAACGACATCTTAAAAAATAATAAATAAAATAAAACGTTAATGTTCTTCTCTTAGGTGTTACTTTTAATGGTTTGTTAACTATATACAAAATTACATTTTAAAAATATCATTTTTTCGTATATATTTTTGCATATTCGTTTCTGTTATATTTGAAGTTCTCAAAATCTTAAATGATGAATTATAAAAGAGTGCACCACTGCCGTTATGTTCTTTACAACTGATTATTAATTGATTAATAGAATCGTTTATATAAATTACTTTTTACTTAACTAAAATCATTGCATACAAAAGTTTTACTTATGTTTTGAATTATGTATTACTTGCTTTCTATTTTAAAAAACTAGAAAAAATATCAGACTACTTTTTTGACTAATTTAAATTTAATTTAATTTAGTTAGCCATCTGTAACTGTGTATGTATGTACACATATAATGTATAATATATACATACGTATGTACATATGTTTATGCTGTGTGCTTCCTTCTGCTTTGTTTACTCTTCTGCATTTTCAGAGAGGTTTGTAAAGAAACTCTGGAGAAGTTTTAATTAGTTTAGTTGGTAATTTTATATATCTTTTATACTCATAAAATTTTGTTTTTTCTACAATCAGATTCTTAAAAAATGTGTAAAAGATGATTTCATGATTCAATATCTTGGTAAATAGAAAAATATATGTATATTTATTTGCAAGGTTATTAAATATGAATATTGTTGTTGTTATTATTATTTAAATTGAATACAAAACTTTTATCCTACAAACCTACTTGATTATTTATATACAATACATGTATAGTTTAATTTATGAATTAATACACTCCTTCACATGTATGTACCTCTCGCCCTTCCCCTAAATCTTGTTATTATTCTATAGTATATACATATTTTATTTTGTATTATACATACATATATACGAGAATTTTTAATAACACTTATTATTGTGGAAAACTACGCTTGCAAAATTTTCATTGAACAGCCTAAGTGAAGTGGAAACTCAATACGTTTCCAAGCAAGCATGAATTCAAGATTCCAGTGGACATTCAAGAATTGTACAGAATACGGTTAATACAATGTTGTCGGATTGTAGTAAATAATGTGGCTAAAAGTCAGATAAATCAATCAAATCAATTACCTAATTAGTACTGACATCATTAATAGGAATGCACAGAAAGGCTTGGGTATCGACAACTTTGAAAGTAGAGAACACATATCGCACACAACCAAGAAATGTAACACAACTCAAAATTTATCATTTTTCAGAAAACGCCATTTTGTGATTGCAACCTTTTGTATCTTCATAGAATGAAGACAGATTAAACCCGTTTTTGGCATCAGTTTACAACACGAAAATAAATTGAGCTTTTTTGTTGATAGATACATATGTACATATGTGCATTGCGTAGAGTTTTAATACATAAATTCCAAAATTACAAATTTTGAGGTGGGCCAGTTTTTTGGATTGAGTGCGATATGTCATTAACTAATAACTACATTAATTAATATTTCTTATAATATTTAGAATTCGTATTGTTATTTATAAAAAGGGGTTTCTTTTCTTCGCTTTAGTTTAGTGGAGTTGCAGTTCTAGCTACAGTGCGACCTCGGTTAACGCAACTATATCTATTAGTTGCAGTTAGGGTACATCTATCAGTACATTAAATGCAAGTGTTAAATGACGCCAGCGCGGCTTTTTCCTTAAATTTTGGTGATTCCGGAGGTATATCAACAAAGCTTTCGTCTACACTTTCCATTTTTTCTGTTGTCAGTCATTGATTTCATCAATTGAAACTAAGATGTCGGCCGTAGTTTCCCGAATATAATCAGAAACTGATGAAATTAATGAATACTCATGAGAGGCGACTTCAGCTCTTATTACAAAACATTTTCCTGGGCCTGATTAAGCATTTGAACCGAATTTATTCAGCGTGGTTTTGTTTGTCATAATTTTTTTATCCGAGAGTTTCCCTTTTTCGTTTGATGATAAGTTTATTACACTTCCTAATAACTGGAAATAACGGCAAAGTATGGTTCAAGGGAAGAGAAGTAAAATGTTTCCAGAACTGAGATAGTGTTTTTAAAAGATGCGTTAATTGAGTAAATAACGTAAATATGTATGTGAATTGTTGCTTTAATCGACGATTTGAGGGTTCATCGAGGGTTGCGTTAACAGAGGTTGCACTGTATACTGTTATTTTAGAAATACAATACATCAAGAGTAAGTTTTAGATGCAATTGGAAATTGTAGTTAGATTTGCAGTTCAAATAACTATTATAATTTGTGTACAATATAAACAAGTATATTTGAGATCTCATGTATTAGTTTATTAGTGTGAATTGAAGAATTCGATGCAATATTCTGAAAAATTAATATTTTAAAAATCGATCTCATTTCGTTGAAGTTTAATGTATTCATTGGTTAGGCTTTTTCTAAAGAATACTCGTAAGTTCGATGTTTTCAGTAACTTTAAAACGATTTGTTTTTGTTTTGATTGAAATTTATAAGGGCGCAATAAGAGCGAAATATCCGTTTGGAATCCTTTCGGACTTTTGTTCGGGTTCCGACGAGGAAGTACATAATTTAGGGAAAATTAGGAAAACATGAAACATCTATTTACGTCCATTTGTTAAATTGTACGTGTCTGTGGAATTGTGGTTCACCTTTCGAATCGTAATGGTATCTCGATGCTTGTAAGATTTTGACTCATTCGACTCTTGTCGTCGCTCCATTGCCTCAATAGCACTGTTCCTTTGTTGTCGCATATGTTTTCCCCATCAGATCCTAGAGAGATTTTGCCAGAATTTGGTATGGGACACATTTAAAAATATTGTACTTAGAAAAATTTGCTTAAAATATTTAGTTTACGTGGGTAATTATTGTTTTTTTGTTGTTGGTAGCACAATTGTTTATAGTTTACAAGAATACAAACTTATTTACGCTTTATAAAAATATGTGTGTCTTTTAATTTTCTTCACTTTTCTAAGAATTCTCTACAAATTCAGTTTCTCTCTATTATACAGTATCCCATATGAAAGAACGTATTTGTATATATTTAATAATTTATGAATAACAATTGCTTTCAATTAATTTGGAAGGTTTTTATGATGCATACATGATTCGTGTTTCTTATTTTTTGTTATTTTATAGAATATAAATTTTTTAAAATATATATGTATGCATTGCACGTTATTCAGATGACTCCTATAACTACATATATTGATAAAGTGATACATGCTTAATATAATATGACATATGAATGTATATGAACATATATATTTGGTTTACTAATTATAAATATTTGTACTGCTACAAATCAACTCGTATAAAAATACAAAAATTAACGAAACAAGGCATTGAAACGACTGTTTATGTAATGCATTGTGTATATGTTTTAAGTATGTATAGTATACTGTATATACATTGTATTTATGATTTTTGAAGAGGAGTTTTCTGAGTTTAAGTGAAGAGTTTTAGTTTGTGAACTAAAAACTAAAGCAACAAATGGAAACTAAAGTTTCGGTCACTTTATACACTTGTAACTTTAATAATTATTAAAGTTTTATGATTATAATCAGACATCAACAGCAATAATTACAATCGATTGTCCTTTTCTGCACTCACCTCTTTAATAAATTTTTTAAATTATTATTATTATTTGCGGAAGGATGAGCTTCGTTCATTCCTCAAAGTTTTTTAGGCCTTGTAAACGTTTTTGAGATTAGTTAAAGTTTTAAAATAAGAAAACTATGCAATAAATACACATTTTCAAATGCCATTAAATACTTCAGATTTGTCGTTTCAATAGCAAAACATAGATTAGAACGAATTTAAACGATCAAAGAAGAATTGGGTTCAAAATTGAGGTAAGATATATTAAATATATCAAATTTCAATATATATATGTAGTTGTCATTTAAGAAAATAAATACTTAATAGACATCCACTGGAACACTCTGTCCCAGATTAAATGTTTTTATATCAAGATTGAGATCCTATTCCCTAAGATTAGCAGATCCTATTCCGAGTCGTGCAAAATATGTTATTCTAAGTTTTGCTTGAAAAAATAACGATATTTTTAAAACGGTATTTTCTTCCTGTTGCGCTCCTTCTCATTGGTGGGATCACTCTGTACTATTCTAAGTTTAATTCAAATTAATCGAGCCCCATTTTGCTCCTCTGAACTGGTGCGGAAGTTGGAAGATGAAATGAAAATTGCTAAAACTATGAAATATCAGTAAAAATTTTATTTGTAGCAAGTATAAAAAGTATAAAAATTCAACTTGTAAAAAAATAGGAAACTCTATAAAAATAAGTTATTAGCACAGTACAATGAACGCAGCAACAGATCAATGAAAAGTAAAAAAATAAACATTCACTACTTATCTATAGCAACTGCGATCAGGTGGATCTTGAAGATCAGGTTAAGACTATTTAAAAGAAACGCACAATACATAGAGAAGATAGTAAGTAATAAGTAATGTGTTCAATAGCACTATCCATATACATATGTTTGTATGGATAAAAGATATACAACATACATGTTAGTGCACTCATTTTAGTGCATATAGCTGTGTGTGTATATCTTTTATTTCTAGGTATAAGAAAAAACGAAACATTTCTTAACATTACAACTAGTTAAAAATTTGTTGGGAAGGAAATATTTGAGTAATATTTAAATAACTGTTTGCTTCACTTTATGATAAAAATGAAAAAGATGTTGAAAATATACTCCTCAATTTTTTCCGATGCAAATGTAGTACATGTCGTTTAGTTGGCGACCAGAAGATGCTGATAGGGCCCGGTTGCATTAGAATAGAACGAATTGAGGCCATCGATCAGCTTCGAGCTGTTTGAGTCTGAACTGCTGGAAGCTGCCGCAGCTGCAACTGCAACCGTAGGTGGAACTGTTGCTATCGGTTGCTGAGAGGTTGCAATTGATGCATTGGTGGCACTTGTGGTTGCTGTAATGATGTTGGTGCTGACATCGATGGCATTTGATTGGCTACTGCCGCCGTCTGTGCCGGTGTTGTTCTTGTTGAGATTTCCAGCCATACTGCCAGCTACATTTGCCTGTGATTGCTGCTGCTGTTGATTTGGCTGTTGCGTTTGAACGTGGTTGTTGAGCCCAAAGAAGCCATGTGGTTCCCTATAGGCGTTGAACTTGCTGTGTGCCCCAGCGCCTGCACTGGGTACAACACCGACGCCGTTAGCATACAAGCCACTGGCTTCTGGATGAAAGTGAGAATCGAAGAGATTGCGATGTCCATTGAATTGCGGTGGGTACATTCCGTTTATACCCCCGCTGATGTTGGGGAAGTAGAAGGGATCGGTATTTTGTCCGAGTCCTAAGGTCAGTGGATTGGGCGACAATGATCTGGGTGGCGTGGCTTGTCCGATCAGCCCGAAGTGATTAGGTTGTGGACCACCTGACCCAACCGAACTCTGCGAGTGGTGTAATTGCTGCTGCATGGCGCGCTGCTTAATGTAGTTAGAAAACTCCGTCGGCGACATACGGTAGGAGCTGCAATGGAAGGGAATAGAAATAGTTTTACACTAAAGTCAAGTTAAAAATTTATAAATACATAGGTTATAATTTAACTTCTTTGGCGAATTTCAATTGTCGAATTTTTCTACTTTGAAATTAATTGAGAAATTTGTCCTATGGTTCCTAATTGGTTAGTTAATAATTTTCTTTTTTTTCCTACCTGTTGGCGCGTTTTGAGCTTGTTTTCAATTTGGTGCTGCCAAACTTAGTCTGCGCGAAGGTGGCCGTGGTAAAGGTGAGTGGTACCTGTGTGCGCTGCATGAAGGAACTTGCGCCAGTTGCTGGATTTGGGCTACCTTTGTATGTTGGCGATGTGGAAGAGGAGCCATTATTCGGCGAGGTCTTTGCACTTAGACTTAAGCTGTTCATACTGGAATTCACCCCGTCTATGGGTCGGAAGGACTGCGCTTCAGGATTAAATGTTTTATTCACTTCGCGATCAGCCAAGGATGAGTCTTCGTGATTCTCACTGTTTTCCGAATAAAGAATCTGTAACGATATGTTAGTATTGCGTGAGTGTAAAAGTACTATACAGAGGTTAGAGAAATCCTCGCTTTGCCTAGTACTTACCTTAACGGCGCCCTTCTCGCCAATACGGTATGAAACCTCGGCAGGATCCACCCAAACCGAAAGCTCCGTTGGCAGATTCTCTAGGATATCAGTGATAGGTACGCCACTTTCACGAGCAGCACGTTCCAGTACGGAATCGATGGGATCGCCGGTCTTCAGACATCGGAATGCTGAGCCCTGTATTGCGAAATATAGTTTATTTTACTGCGATCCCGTTGAAATGGGATGTAACTCACCTTGAAAGGTTTCTCGGGGTACCAGTGACCCTGAAATTTGTCTTTTAATGCTTTCTCCAACTCCTCACCGAAAATGTTGACGCGCCGTCTGGGCAGTTTGTTGTACAAATACGATATAACGAAGTTCAAGGCTACCTGAATTTCTATATGCATTTTGTTTTCTGCTCCAGGCTTTCGTTCTGTATTTTACAGCTTCCTCTTCCTTCTTCAATTTATTTACTAAAGTTTATCTACTAAAATTTTATCTGTTTTCAGTTTATCTTCCTATTCTTGATTATTATTTTAGTGGCGAAAATTGATCTACCTTTGGCAACGTTTCGATTTATTTCGTATTGAAGTTTACGACTGAAGTGAAGTAAAGTTGTGGTTTGACTCAATTGAAAGGCTCTAACTGCATGTAAAACCTGCAAGTAAACAATTGAAAAAACGGTTGACATCGAATCTGTTGTATATCCTGTGATTTATGGGAGAGTCGGAGCTCATTTAAAACGCAGCCGTCAAAGAATGAAGACGTTCATCAGCGATGAGCTGTTTATATTCTTACTACCAATCTTAATCACTGAATTGAATTATTTAAAGTTTATTTAAATAAACAGTGGATTAAATAGTTATAAGGAGTTTAACATATTTAGTAGAATGACTCGCGAATAAACGGGGACTGGAGAGATATCAAACTTCTCTCATTTATTTCATCACTTTTTGCAATTGCTTTCGATATGAGCTTTTGAAATACTGATAAATTTTTTTTTTTACATTTGGGACAAATTACATTTTGGAAAATAATATGTAGTTTGTTTGGCAGTAAAACTCTCTTCCACCATTTTCCATTTTTCTAGGTGGTCTCCTAAGCACCCGTTCGGTACAATGTGAAAACTCAACCGTTTAACAATTACAAAGGAACGACGACAACCAACGACCGATATGTTGTAACAGTAATTAAAATATATAAGGGAAATTTGCACTGATCATTTGTAGGCGTTCACCAACCGATTACTATTTAACAAGTAGTTTCCCCCTCGCCTTCTCTCATAATTTCTATGCTCCAATAAGCTTTGACATTGAACTGAATTATGTGCCAGTGCCTGGTTATTTATCTATTTAGATTTAGAGAAGACTTGCAAAGAATATAACTACATACAATGAAACCGCAAAAAAGTTTACTTGACAATTCTATAAAGTAAGCTTTTAAGTGAACGATGTGTATTGTATTTCCCCATTGAGTTTCAAAAATATATACCGCTTGCCGCATATTCCTAGTGTGTTGTATAATCTCTTTATTGTATAAAAAAATCTATTGAAAGAACCTCCAAAAAGTTCACAAATTCACAACAGCACGTGGGTGAGAAACAGTATACGATAGTTTTCTCCTACATATAAGTACATGATGATTACTGCATCCGTTGCAATGGGAATGCACAAACGACTCTGGCGTTGCATAATGCTTAAATGGTTAAATGAGCTGTAACGTTTACGTAACAAACGTTTATTTTATATTGAATAAATTAGAACATTAGAAGACCGTTACACCCCTGGGAAGAGGGGGAGAGTAGACAAACTTTTAAGTGTTTTCATTGTAGATTAGAGAATTGCTAATACATCTGGGAAGAGAAGAGAAGAATATTATTTGTTGCTGCTTTTGTGATGCGGTAGTAATTACAACGGAGGAACACAAATAATAATAATCTTGTTTCATGAGTTGAAGTGGGCATGAGGATGTACGAGCTGCTGGGTGAGCCGCCTTGACGCCTAGACGACGCTAACTAACATCTGTCAAGTGAACGAATTCCTAATAACAAATTCCTATAAACAAACGCCCTTCCCAAAAGCAGATCTGATTTTTAGTTACCATCCTGCTTTCTTATCTACAACCGAACCTACATAACGAGCCGGAAAGGAATTAACACATAACGATAAACAGGTTACGCAGAGCGTTGAACAAGCAAACGAAGAGCGTCAGCTAAATGAGGGTTGGTGGGTGTGTGGTGCGAAGGTTTTGCTGGAAATGCTCGCGAACTGCGGCAGGCAGTGTATACGGTAGTCAGTCACTTTCACCCTGAAGGCGCGATGCGTAGTGGAGGCATGTATGGAATTCCTTTACGTCCTGTTGTGGGTCAGTGTGTTACTAGAGTCTCGAGCACTGGATTGTGCGCAGAACTCGTATCCAAGGACGACTCTCTACCTATTTTACTCTTAGTTTGCTATATTTTTCGTTTTTGCCTGACTCTATGAAATCTTTCGCCCCAGATTTTATTGATTTCTTCGAAAATTCCTGCTTCAGCTTACGTAGCAGTACGCCAGTGTGATCTTGTGTGGAATGCATTAGTGACAGTTCCTGCTTCATGTGGGCACACATGACTTTTTTATTTAGTTTGCTTTTTTAACCCTTACTAATGAAATGCAAACAAGAAATCAGTTTCTCAATTAAAGAATTTTAATTTGTTGTTGCTGTTCATGCAAACTAAACATTCTTCGTGCAAAAAAAGATTTTCTTTCATTTAGATAAGTACATTATCGTTCTTGTACTATCTTATTATTTGTTATGTTTACATATCTTGTTATTTTCGAAGCATTCTTTATGTTTTTATATGACTTGACTGCGGAATTTTTTCAATTTAATCGGCATTGAAATGTTCAAAACCAGAGAACTACCTTTGGCCTTGCCATTTTACAATCATACATTTATGATGTAGATGAACTCTGGTGAAAATTCGTAGAAGTGTGGGTTTTTGGAAGATGTTGCAAATGTATATACCAAATGTTTGTATACACTTATCAATGATATTATCGTACATATATGTCCGCGTTCATTGCTATTTGATCAATGTAATATCTTTCACTATCGACACCTTCTCACAGCATAAATAAAATACAAGCAATAACTATAAACCAACAAATAATATTATTAATTATTATATACTTAAGCAAACAATATAGGCAGTGACATGAAATTCATCAGATCCAAACTACTCTCAGCTCAAACTTTGTAAATAATATCTATTTATCTATTATATATGTATATATCTAAATACAAATTCATCACATCTTTCTTTGATCTTAAGGCCAACTTTGTTGGTTTTGTTTTAAATCTGGTCGTGTATGCCGCAGTTTGCGCACTTTTTTGATGGATGCAAGTTGGTTGGGACAAATTTAAAATCTTTCGAAAACTTGAGGACGGATGTTTAAGTTGGCAACTCAGTTGGCATGTGTGTCGAAAATTCGTTCGACAAACTGTCAAAAAAAAATATTTATCCTTCTTCTTTAAGCACTCTTTCACTCAAGAGCGTTTTTTTCCTTTATGTAGATATCTACATCTAGATACATCTGAAGATATAGCCACTACCATTTCACACATTTTATATATAGAGCTTTACTTTATATATTTTTTTACATATATGGTACATTTATTCTCATCTGTTTGAGTTTGAATTTAAAGTTCATGAAAAGAAAGTTTTCGAAAAACTGTGAATCGACCTGGACGTTATTTTTTTATCGTATTTTTCGACGGTCGTCCATACTACTTTGTCACAACGATAACCACGACAAAAACCATCCTTCGTTATGATTTTGACATATTCAAAGATAGGTAATCGGATCCAAAAAATTCTTATTTTGGAGTTGCCTGTGGTATTCACAGATATACAAATATATCTATATGTATATACACATATTATATTATATATATTATTATATATATGTATATATATAATATATATACATATATATATAAATATATATGTACATATGTATATACATACACACACAAACATTTACGTACATACATCCGCACTCTTTTAATCAGTAGACATGAACGAGGACTGCAGAAACCACCACTCAGAGCCGTTCGCTGCGGGACTCTAATTTCAACCGACGGACCATACCAAGCAACTAGCATACCGAGATCAGGACTCACCAACTATTACCTTCAGATGAATATAACGGCCCGTCTAGCCCTACTTTGTCAAAAGACTTGCTCCTAATGTTTGACGTTATAAGATTTCGGTGGCAACAACCAAGAACAGAAGGATGCAAAAAAGTGGATGCGTCAATAGTTCAGCAGTCGCACATTTCTTGTTGCTTTTGTTTTCATTCTAGCTACTGTTGTTGCCTGTCGCATGACGTAACGACTCGTAAGAAAATTAAAATTTAGATAAAGAACTTGCTATAAAAAGCACGCTTCAGTGCAGGTGTTGATTTAATTGCTGTTGTTGTAGATGCTGTTCTCACTGTATTCGTCGATATAGAGTTAGTTAATGTCACTGTTTTATATTGGTGGGCGTTGGTGGAGCTCCGTAATGCAGTGAACATACGAACCAACGAACGAATTACCGAGTGCGTGCAAAGGCCTGAAAGGTGTCGAGGTAACTGACAAGACAAGTCGAGTCGCAGCTGCGATGCTCGACAAAGGTTTTTGTAGTTTTGTACCCCTACTAACGGAAAAGCTTTCTGTAGCCGAGTGACACAGAGCTTTATTTAGACCGAGCGAAAATGCGATGCACTCGGGGTATAAAAGAGAATGTTATGTGTAATCCTTCTACGTTATCGCCTTCTCGTAGCGATTGTCAGTGTGTGAGAGTATTTTATGTGACTAAGGGTGAGTTGGATTTTTGGCAGAGTCCTTGCTCCCTTTGGAGGTTAAAGCTGTGCAACAAAAATATAACTGGTGTAATACGATAACACTATCGCTTCGAATGCTAATTTTCGTGACTTCGGAGTATTGAAGAATTGAATTCAAGCTCTTTGTTTTATATTCACAACAGCGCTCATTATTTTATCTAGAACTCTCCTCGCAGTCGAGTTCTGAACATACACATGCACGCATGTCCGTGAGATGTGTTTCAGTGCTTTATGTAGTTAGCTTTCTTTTAAAGGAAAACTAGGTTAACAGCTTTGGCTTTATTGATTTTCTAATAATATTCAAATGCATATACAAATAAACACATAAATACATGTGTATATATATATACACACATGCTGATGTATGTGTGTGCTATGTAACTGTGTAAAAAATAGGATACAGCAACAGCAGCTGAATTTAAAAACAAGTTTAGACAAATGTCAACTTGTTTTGCAATATTATTAACTACATCACATATGAAAAACAAGTGTAAAGTACAGAAAATGCGCATACTTTCTACTTTTGACTTGCATTCCCACTTCCAGAGTAGTACGAGTTAAAGCCACCAAATCTAGTAACACCCAGTTGTTGAATACACGAGCACACTAACAAATGGATCAGATAAAGAGTGCAAATACATAAGAGTTAATTTCAGAGACCAGCTGATTCTGCATGAAATGCCTACATGGGGTAACCAGATGAGGCAATGATGTATTTGGAGAGATCATCATCCACATTACAGGAGAGATTTAAGAAACATTTGAAAGTATTTGCTAAAAACCTGAACAGAATAATATAACTTGAAGATACATTCTGCGTGTTAAAAGATTGTGAAGATGTATTATTAATAATATAACTAGTAGTACGCGTGCTCAATGCTTAAGTAGGATTCATACAGCAGCTTCAAATGTACATATACATTTATACACATATATGTAGCTACATACTTCATGACATACTGAATTGAGATGATCAGACTGCATGGCGATATGTTTTGGACTGTGGGCAGCTTTACGTGTGTGTTAGTACGTTTATTATTTTTAGGTTTTTTAGTTATTCCTCCAAATTTCTTAAAGGCCTGATTATGCTCACCTAAGAAAACTTAATAAATACCACAGAATAAGTAGTATTACTTTATTATTATTTGTTGTACAATTTGGTGATGCTTGAAGACTTGTAGTATGTGTGAACGCTACATACTAGAAACTGAAGCTCAAGTTGTATGAAAATCAAAACTATTTTGATTTTTGACTTCCAACTTGCTCTGCTTGACGACTTGCTTGATTGTGTGAACGCAGGCAAAACGACTCGGTGCAAACGTCATTTGAAAAATGTGTTCGGACGACATGAATACGGATTTTTGGAAGGAGTTTTTTAACCTCTACAAAGATTTCCCAGAACTATGATAGATGACTTTTAAAATAAGAGTTAAACTTTTAACTTTTATTTTGAAAATAAAAGTTAAGAGTTAAACTTTTAACTTTTATTTTCAAAATACAAATTATGAGAAAAACTTTTAACTCCTATTTTCAAAATAAAAGTTATGAGAAAAACTTTTAACTTTTATTTTCAAAATAAAAGTTAAAAGTCTAACTTTTATGAGGAAGATAATTGGAATAAGAGTTATTTTCAGGCTCTGAATGTAACACACCAACAAATAAAATTTGATGAGAGAGTAAAATATTCCAATTTGCAGCAATCAAAAAATTTTAATGTAACATGCCACTAACAAACCAAAACGATGTAACAAGGAAACAATTTCACCATAAAATTCATTTTATGTGCTCCTTTTTTTTAGATCGCTCACGAAAGAGAGGAGACAGACAGTCTTGTACTCTTTGGTTCGCTTCTTCATCGCTTGTTCATCGTTCCAAAAACGATTGAAACATAGATTGAAGTACGCTAAAAAATACAAAAGCAACGAGTATGTATCGAGTGCTCCCAGAAAAACAACAAAATTTCAAGGGGAAAACTCTACATTTATATAAGTATGTATACTCATAACTTCTAATCTTTACGACTGTAGGTAAAATTAGATATAAAAATTAAGACAATGCAAGTAACTTTCCAACGACAACTCGCACGCATAACTTTAACTTATCTGTTTTAGGAAATATTGACCTTTAATAAATCCTAAATGAAGGCCACGTCCCAAAAAAGGGACGGATAAGTCCGAGAATAACGGTCAAGAGGAGGGGTTAAAAAATGGCCATTAAAATCGTTTCTTACCCCCTAAACCCAAGTTGTTCTTTTTATTGTATTATGTAATTTTTGCTCGCCAAATTGAAATATTGTAAAATATTTGCATTTTAAAGTTGTTATTGTGTTAAGTTGACTTTATTTCTTTATATCTACATAATTACAATACATAATTTTATATTGTATTAAATCTAAAGTACTGATTACATCTGATCATATTTATACATCATTTGCATCCAGATCGTCCATAGTTTTTTGGAATAATTTACCCCATATTGAGATCTTCACACGTATATTTTAAATCGGAAAATATACAGTTAACAGTTAGGTACGTATTTCCTCTTTAGGTTCAAGCTACTTCAATAATAATGATAATACTTCATAATTTCATACAAAAGGTTCGTCTTCTTTAGGCTAATTTATGTATGTAAGTACCATGCAACTCATCTTATGAAACTCAGGTAGTAGTCAAGAAAATTATGGGCAGTACTGGTAAAGATTTTGTAAATTGTCAATTTCGTTCTGTTAATGGATCAAATGGATGGTATCAACCAAAGACTACTTCTTTGGTATCAACTAGTCTTGGTATTGGACTAGTCTTTGGTATCAACTGAAATTGCAAATTTCAATTTTTATATTTATCTTGAGCTTAGATGCAGCAGTTGTTGTGCTGTCAACTACAGGTATAACCCAAGGTTTATAGAATAAAAGGTTACGCCAGTAAACAAAGAAAAGTGGTCTCGTTCTGCGCATCTACGTCAATAAGTATTTCTAAAATCACTAGGGTCACAACACACGGTACAATGACAAACTTGAAAAGTCGTATGAAGAAAAGTTGGAACAGGTTTAATGTTACTCGAACGCTCCAATTTTGTTGTTGCTTTTTTGTTGTTGTAGTTTTATGCGGTAACTCCAACAAGAGCAATGTTACTCGAACGCTCCAATTTTGTTGTTGCTTTTTTGTTGTTGTAGTTTTATGCGGTAACTCCAACAAGAGCAATGTTACTCGAACGCTCCAATTTTGTTGTTGCTTTTTTGTTGTTGCTTTTTTGTTGTTGTAGTTTTATGCGGTAACTCCAACAAGAGCAACATTTCTTGTCGTTCTCGTATGTTTTCAGAGTTACATCCCTTTGAAATTTGGAAATTACGAGTACCTCTTCAACTATACAAAATACTTACATGTTCTTCGTATCGTTGGAAAGGCATTTGAAAGACCTTTCATTTGTGTAAAAATGTATAATTACTGTAATAATTTCTTTATGCAAAAATGTAAACTGTATAATTAACCAACAAAAACTGAAGCCTTTACGATTAAGGTTTAGTACTTTACGTTAAGCATAACCTAATTTTATGCACGTTATATAAATTGAAACGTAAAAAAAATAATAAATTTACGTACCTATATTAATTTGCAACTCATTTTCAAATCAATTTACATTAAAATTATCTTCACAGATGCCTGCATGTTTGGTTTTGAATTCTTTTTTTCGCTGCCAAAACTCCGACAAATTTTTGATAAGCGAACAACTAATTGAAATTTGAAAACCCTTACCACTAACATTTGCAAAAATTCACAGAGCACTACATTATTGGTATTATTCAATCACCAAAATTTTACATCAAAAATTATTGTTATAACCCGTGTGCAGGCGCCTCGAAACAAAATTTCAATACAAATACTTATTGACGTCATTTGACGTCCCTGTCAAACGAAAAAAAATAACGGACCTGCGCGTGGCGTAACCTTCTTTCTATAAACCTTGGGTATAACCAGCGCCATAGCCAGGGGGACGGGGCCGTCATAGCCAGGGGGACGGGGCAGTGAGAGAGAGTTTTGCGGAGAGCAAAACGGTTGGATCATTATGTCTGCCCATAAAATTATGAAAAAGGTCTGGACGGTTATTGGTTTCAAGCAGACGGTCAAAGACTACAAGACTGTAAACTCTTTTTTCGCTTTGAATGTGTTGCTGAAATCAGGCTTGAGTGTGTAGATTAAAAAAACAAAACGCACGTAATTTTGACAGTTCGGGAACGAATTTTGACAGTTCGGGAATTTGTTTACAAAATATTTTGAGAGAGGAATGCGACTCTTGTTCTTCTTCATATAAATAAGCCAGAAATATGATTTGTTAAATACGTAAAAAAGACCAAGGCGCCAGTTTTAAAACCAAATGCTTTTAGAAATGTACATGAAACCTTTTTTAAGTCATATAGTTGCACAATATTGAATATTTTGCAAGTAAAACGAAGTTAAAATTCATAAAAATTGCTCATTTCACAAATTTAGTCGCTTGTTTTCAAGCTACCACGCGAATTTTAAGCCGAAAGAGATGCCAACGTATTCCACATGTTTTGTTGAATATTAATCTGTGATTTAGTTTAATACAGTGAAAGCTCCCGTGGGCGGACACCGATCGTCACAGCAGGTTTGTCCGTTAGCGAGAGGTGTCCGCCTACGGGATAGTTGATTAAAAATAGTCGGTTTTCACCACTATTAAATACATACTTCTATTATGTAATAGTATGTAAATTAAAAAAATTTAAAAGTATTGCATCTTTAATATATACATGCATATGTTTATTTATTTCCAAAATTCATTTAAGTTTTAAGATTCGTATACTTATACACATCTACATACATATGTATATTAACAGAAAAAAATAGAAGGTAAAAATTGTCTTTCAGATTTGCCTTATTTCTTAAAATATTTGCAGACTGGGTTTTACCAATATTAAATCTAAAAACTTACACAAAAATAGTTTTTTCAAAATGTTTTATCTTATTACCTTTTTGCAATTTCACGCACACAGAAAGTTTTTCTTGTTCATGCACATTTATAAATGTAATTTTTTCTTTAAGTGAAAGAGAATTTCGCCCGGCCATTATTACGATAAAAAATTGTCGACAAATCGTTACACGACCTTATTTAGTCAACAATTGCTTTGAAATTAACACTCTTAACAAAGATCAAAGAAAACTGTGCAACAAACTGTCAATGGTTTAAAGAAAGGGGAATCACACAATTTAATATGTTTAAGTCCGTATGACACTTAAAAAGCAGTAAATGTGCGTTAGTGTTGCTCTGTTTTTTTTTTTGTTAGCATTAATGTATGTATTTCTTGTACTTTTCTCCAAACATATTTTTTCCGTCCGTCTACAGGAGGGGTTTTATAGAAAAAGGGTGTCCGCGTCCGGCCATGGGAGTGTCCGTCTAGCAGAGTGTAATTTGTTCTAAAAATACTTAGAAATCCAAGGAACTGAAGAAACTGTCCGCTTATTAGAGGTGTCCGCCTGCGGGAGGTGTCCGCAAGTAGAGTTTTCACTGTATTTACTTAATTGTGATTTTAGTTCTTTTGGTCTTTAATTTAAATGAATTTAATTTTAAATGCATAAATTGAGAATTTGTTGATGTTTATGTAATTTGAATTTAAATAAATGTATTTGTGTTAACACATATTAATTTAAATGAAAGAGAAATGAAAAATTACAAAAACAAATAAGTTTACATTACTTTTTAATATTTCTAAACAGCTTAGAAATCGTCAAAACCGCGAGAACTCATAAATGCAAAGTAGTTTTTCTATTAATGTTTACTTAAAAACCAAACAAATATTAAGTAATAAAGCTGTGTCATTGGTATCCCTGGCCCCATCCCACTCACCCCATACGTTTTTTGCGGTGTGGTAACAAAGCAAAACGGTTTACCCTTTCAGATATCATGCTTTGTGATAGCCTGTTTTAGCTTCTAACAAGTCGACAATTTCACCATAAAATTCACATACAGTGTATGTGAACACGTTGACGGACACTTTTTTGAGCTCTCTCACGAAATAAGAGGAGTTTCCAGTCTTGTAGTCTTTGCAGACGGTGGGCCATGTAACACTGCCATATTTTACGTACGTAAAATTTTGTTTGTTTACATCAGTCATGTCATGTCATGTCATCATGTCCAAGAGCAGCCATTTGGGCACTCCAATTTTGAGTGACATAATATGTATATTGAGTGTGTTTGACGAAATCTCGTCAGTAGCTGCCAAGCCATCATCGAAGTAGGTCTGTCTGGCTGCGTTCTTTTATTTGGACTACATCTAAAGAATAATTGATTGATATCACACAAACAAAAATCAAGGTTGATAGATTAGATGGTTGCGCCAGTAAAAAAAAAGTCTAGTCTGGTTATGCGCATGTGTCACAAAGTATTTTTAAAATCACTAGGGTCACAACACACGGTACAAATGTCAAACATGAAAAGTGGTATGAAAAAAGTTTGAATGGGTTAAATGTTACTCAAACGTTCCGATTATGTTGTTGTAGTTTTATACGGTAACTCCAACAAAAATAGCATCCGGTCTGGTCGGTCTCGTATGTTTTCGGAGTTATATTCCTTTGAAGTTTGGAAATTAATTATATTATTATTAATATTGCATTAATAATGCATTTTCGTTGTCTTCGTCCTCTGTGGAAGTTTCCTTTTGTTCTGATGCCACTTGCTGTGAGATTATCGTTGGAATACTCCCATGCTTCAGTCTTTTACGTGTTATATGTATAACCTGATTTTGTACACGTTATACATATAAATTAAAAAATAAACAAACTATAATAAACCATATTTATTTAAAACTTGTTTTCAACACAATTTACGTCAAAATGATCCTCACAGATGCCTCCATCCTTGCTTTTGAATTCTTTTTCTTGAATTTCTTTTTTCAAGAAAGAACTCTTACCACTAACTTTTCCTTTAACATTATTACAAAATTTCACTGAGGACTTCATTACCGGTATTCACACACAAATATTTCCATCAAAAATTATTGCTACAACCGGTATGCAGGCACCTCGAAAAAAATTGTCAATACGAATACCTTATTGACGTCATTTGACGTGACTGTCAACGCTGTCAGACCTGGAACCTGCACGTGGCGCAACCTTCTTTTTATCAACCTTGGACAAAAATACTTCATAAAAATACATCTCAGTGATGAGAGAAAATATGCCCAAAACACACTGAAAATGTTATAGTTTGCGTTTGGACATCACTGTTCGAATATATGTATCTTGCTGGTATTTGTTAGATTTCTCATTCTTTGTTTGTGTAGTAGACGAGAGAAGTACCTACAAATCGGTATATCTTTCATTGAAATTGAATAAACGGTAGACACGCTAGAGGGAGGGAATGCTTCCGTGTGGCATATTTATGTACATATATATTGAGATTTATATTCGGATTCAAAATCAATAAGTTTATGCTATATATTATACCAAAAATAAAGCAGCATATTATTTTAAATATATGTAAGTTAATATATGTAGTTTAATAATATACTTTTACATCGTCTTTCAAAGACCATGAACTTTCAAAGATGATAATCTTACTAAAAACAAAAATCGTACTAATTAAAATTAATAAAATCAAGGGGTGTCACCGCTACTTTCGGCCTGGATGCCAGCATTGCTAGCTACGCCACCGGGTATAACATATAAACATCTATACTGAAGTAATCGAACTCGGTGTGTTCGAAATCTGATGTTGCCCATGGGCCTTGGCTATACGCAGTATCTTTTGAAACGCTTTCACTCAGTTCGTAGGAGAGAGAGATATTTACATAATGTTTACGATTTCAATTTTATTTCAAAATAATATTTTATTTCATGTGAAATAATATTTTATCAAGAAGGATTTACTTTTCAAGAAAAAGGAGAGTTAAGATTTTTGATGTAATTTTTTTTTATTCATTAATTTTGTATTAAGTAAAATTTATAATTATATCAATATTGAAGAGTGAGTCTCTTACCTTTCTATACATATACATATCATCAGGATTGGTGCAGGATTTTAGGAGAAAATTTATTTTAAAGCTCACAATCACGTAAGTACAGTTTCTTGAATATGCCATTGATGTTCAAAGCTTTTCTGGTGAATAAAAGGAAACTTATTTATATAAATTTGGTTTTGTTAAAAAAGCGGAAGTTATAAAAAATAGCGTCACGGCAAAAAAATTGTTATGAAAAGTCAAGTGATTTGCTTGCGCGATTTTTAATAACAATTTCTCAATTTTTCATAATTTTTCGTGTTGCTTAATGATACTTCTGCTGATTATACAGTAAAATTTTTATAACAAGTTTCTTGTACTACGTGTTTATGAGTTTTAAAATGCATGTTCACCTAAAAATCTGCACCAATTCCGATGATATATATATGTATAGAAAGATAAGAGACTCTTTTAATATTGAAATAAATATATGTATAGTTTAATTATACTTTTTACTTATTAAAATTTTAATGAATGAAAAAAAAATAGATAAAAAATCTCATTTAATCTTAAATCTCATTTTTCTTGAAAAGTAGTAGTTTTTCGATAAAATATTATTTTTACATAAATGAAAGATAATTTCAATACCTTTCTTAACGATATCAGTTACAGTGGGGTATCTCCTATACTTAACGAGATACATACAAAATTTTCAAATTTTGAGGGACTATAACTCTGAAATCAAAAGACAGCCACAAGAAGTTTTGTTGTTGGAGTTACCGTAATTGGAGATTTTTTACAAAACTCAATTTAAATTAGCCAAGAAAACATGATTAATTTAAACAATATATGGCGAGCGACTGAATTTGATTAGTTTAAATTTTAAATAAAATTATGGGTTCTAATTACAGTTTTAAACCAGCGATTATTGTCACGTGAGTGGAGATAACCAACTTTGCAAAGTCGTCGTGTTCTCGTAACTTATTGTGTAATCATAATTCAACTTAATTACAAAATTTAAATTCGTTTAAATAAAGATTGCCGAAGCAATCCATCGCAGATTGATAAGAACGATATGGATTTGGATTTACTACATTTTGGAATGGAAATGGAACTGTTGAAAATACAAAATTTAGAGAGATGTTTGAGAAAGGAAAACACATATGTAAATATTAAATGATGTAATCTTATATTTTACCTAATCACAACGATTTGTTTTTCGTGAGCAGCAGTTGAACCGTTAAACGATTTGTTGACTACTTGTTGACTTTATCAAACGATAGATTTGTGCTGTGCTTTACGTATACAAGTTAATAAATTTAATAAACTAAAATGCCAAACTTGGCTATTTGTTGACAGCAGATCTAGCAAATTTCCGCTCTAAATCAATCATATCATTTGCTCGAGAATAACTCTGTAGGTCCTTTCTGATAGGTAGGAAATGTTCCTTCATTATCTGTTACGATATCAGGTTTGCTTTTCG
Source organism: Myopa testacea (assembly GCA_949629155.1). Classification (NCBI taxonomy): domain Eukaryota; kingdom Metazoa; phylum Arthropoda; class Insecta; order Diptera; family Conopidae; genus Myopa; species Myopa testacea. Next base: position 21,419,905 of record OX451345.1, read on the forward strand.
ACTATATAATTGCTGGAAGCCTTGCTTACGTAAAGAAAGTAAAGCAGTTGCTGTGTTGTAAAAAGCGGCGCAATTAGACCTTCACAACATTTAAGACACGTTAGCAATCTCTGTTGTTGCATAATTTTTTCTGACGGACACGATTGAATGTGGGTATATACATACATAAATGACATATATAAATATATACACTACCGGCCAAAAGTTTCGAAGCACCTTTGAAATTTCGACAAATCTTAACAAAAGTTATACAAAGCTTTTAAAAATAAAAAGTTTAATTGTAAATTTTAAAGTTTATTATATTTCCTCTCAAATTACATTAAAATTATATTTTAGAATAATTTTTATTATCAAAATTTTTACAAAAACGTCTAAACTGATTTTTCATCAAAAAATTTCCCTTTGCACTGAATAACTTTTGCTACAATTCTTGGTATTCTGGCGATTAATTTCTTTATGGTTTCCTGTTGTATATTGTTCCATGATTCCAGCAATGCATTTCACATTTCCTCTTTCGACGTAGTCGCTTTTTCTCGCACCTTTCCGTCCAGCTCATCCCATAGAAGCACTATTGGATTCATATCGGGTGACTGGGCAGGCCAAATCATACATATTTATTAATATTCCAGATGTTTGCTTGTTCTCTAAATAGCCTCTGCACAATTTGGAACTGTGTTTGGGATCGTTATCTTGTTTCATCACGAAACCTTCGCCGATCAATCGTACGCCTGATGGTATTGCATTGTGCTGCAGTATCTTTCTATACTCTTCCTTTCGCATAATTCCGTCGATTCGAATTAAATCGCCTACTCCATTGCTTGAGAAACATCCCCAGACCATAACGGAACCGCCGCCGTGCTTCACTGTTGGGATTACACACTCCGGCAGCATGTTCTTTTGGGCACTACGTTTGGCGAAAATTCTTCAATTTGACCCAAACAGCTCGAACTTTGATTCGTCGTTCCAAAGAACATTTTTGAAGTCCTCTTCGGTTCATTTCTTATAGGTTAGAGTCCATTGAAGTCGTCTCTTTTTATTTCGTGGTTGAAGTAAGTAATTGTCATTGCTCTATCTTCACGGTTTGTTGTCGATCTTGGCCTTCCGGACCGCGGAAGGACCTCCAGAGTTCGATAATCCTTGTACATTTGTATGGTGCGATGCACAGAACTAGTCGAAATTTTTAATTTTTGCTCTATTATCCGCTCGGAATTGCCTTCCTTATGAAGAGTAATCACTGCAGATCTTATATCAATCTTATTTTTTGGCATGACTTCGATTTTTTTAACGTTTGGTCAGTTTGAATCTTGAGGAACAAAGAATGGTGTCGATATTCTAGGTCAGCCTTTTATACTTAACCCAGGGTAAAAAATGGATGGTAATAATTATTCATAGTTACTTGCAGTAATTACCACATCATAAAAAAATTACCCTGAGTACCTGAAAAAGGTTTTTTATAACCCTTTTTCTCGATTTTGTATGGCAAGTGCAATAAACAAAAAAATCCAATTCCTTGACTTAGTGCATTGTTTGAGTATGCAATTAAACAATGAACGCCGTAAACCCGTTTTGGGTTCCATATTATAGTTATCACTTTACAACCATCCTATTAAAAAAGAAAAAATCAAAATTTATACAATAATATAGAAATGACACACGATTTTCTATGAACATGAGTGGTGCTTCGAAACTTTTGGCCGGTAGTGTATGTACATACATACATATGTGTGTAGCTGCGGTCTTCGTTTTTCATTGACATTAATTATAGGTACACAAACAAAAATTATTTTAATGCACGATAAATAATAACGCTGTTGCATTAACAATAACAAAATGGCAAAAAGATAAAAACATATAGCGCTTTTAGAAACGCTAATTTGTTCAATAGATAATTTGTACAAAAAATCGTATAATTTTATTGTTTTTCAGCATTGTTATGGTTGTTATATTCTTTCTATTTCTTTTGTTCTCCTTGTTATTATTCCTAACTATAATATATTCGTTTGCATCCTCAAAAAGAACACACGTGTTTTGAGGCTGCATTATAATCAAATCCACCAAGAAAAACAAACACTATTCCTTACGCATGCGCAAACTTAATCGCAAGATACTAATCTACTCGTATATACAAGTTCGTGCCTGTAGGCAGCTGTTCCCATACGTCGTTATTACGATTTGTTTTTTTTTTTAAATTAAATTTTAACGGATTTTAAAATTTAAACGAAAAGATTTCCGTTCTGAACTACAGATGGCACATCTCTAAAACCAGTTTGTATGGACAGCCGACTTATTATATCAAAGCCTAGAACACCTTAAATATATCTTGTACAATATATAACTTATCATATTATAGTAAGTAGACGCTCGCAAATTAAAACCGCTTTGTTTTTGAGGCAATTCTAATTTCTGAATTATTCTAATTTCTGGACGTTTTTTTTCATATAAAAAATAAAAAATTGAGTAAATTTACTTCCAAAAACTAAAATAAAACACTTTTAAATTTTTTTAAATTCAATTTTATTTGATAAAAACAAGAAAACAAAACGTAACAATTCAGTCCAATACATTAAATGTATTTTTTAAAATTAAAAAATGAATATAAAAAAAACACGCTCAGAAATTAGAATTAAATTCGAATTTCATTAATAACAGACCGGTATAAATACAGTGACGTAGCTAGGGGATCGGGGATGGCAGTCCGCCCGGGGTGGCACAATTTTGCGGGCGGCAGTTGTGGAAATCAAGTATTGACTTATTGAATTCTAGGAATTTTTGGGGCTGCAAGTTGATTAACCGTCCCGGGCTCCATGAGTCCTAGCTACGCCTCTGTATAAATAGTAGGCGTGGTCGTTACCTGTTTTCAAAACAAAATAACTATCTTAGTTCTTTTATTATTGTGTTCAAATTTAAACTTTATTTACGTGGTAATAAATTTGTTTTCATGGGCTAACTGTATAAGTAGTGTAAAAGTGGGCGGACCGCGCCCAGTTTTGCTGTTATACTGTTTTATTGGAACATGAGTTATTATGTAAAGTTTTATTCATGAAGTTTATATATTTAACAATATAATCATTTAAGACCCTCTTTTGCCTATGTAACCTAAAAGTGGTCAAAGTCGGATCAATCCCATATTTGCCATATTAACGGATAATGCTACTGTATACCCAGGAATGAAATTTTGTGGTCATAACTCAAAAACAAACGCTGATATCACATTTCTAATAAAAAATAGGCGTGGTCGTGGACCGATTTTGGCCATTTTCACCCCATTTCGCCAATTTTCACAAGAAACAATATTTCATCACGATACCTTCACCGGTTCTCCTGTGATCGTGATTTCAACAGACAGACAGACGGACGGACACGGCTAAATCGACTCTGGAGATCACGCTGATCAAGAATATATATACTTTTCTATATTTCTATGCTTTACACATTTCGTGACAAAGTGAATATACCCTTAACCTTAAGGAGGAGGGTATAATTAATTTTAAAATAATTTTATAATAAAATTGAAAACTAAAAAGCATAATTTCCTTTCAAATACAAATTACCATAAATACCAATACATATAATAGGGGTACCGGTTATTCGTGCGGTTTTTTTTAGAAAATTGAAGCTTTATTGTGAAAAAATGGCTTCAAATTTAATATTTGCCACACCAAGTGATTTTGCAAGTGGTTCTTGCGTTTGGGATGGATCTTGGTCGAGCAATGTCTCCAATTCGTGATCTTTTTCCTTCCTTTTTTGGCTGTCCGGGCCGTTCATCGTCCTCCAAGTCAAAATTGCCACTTTTAAACCGTGCATACCACTTCTGGCACGTACGCTCTTCTACCAAAATACGATGACTTTCGGCAGCCTTTTTCTTCATATTGAAGTAATAAAGAAGTACTCCCCGCAAAAACACTTTATTCGGCACGAAATTCGACATTTTCAGAGTAAAAAAAAGGATTGTTGTTTACGCTTCAACTAAATGACACATACTGATTCTGAAACTATATGACAGTAGCTTTCCAACACATTTGGAAAGGTGAATCACTGGAATAAAAGTCAAGTTACGTTATCTGTTAGAAAACCGCACGAATACCCCTATTACTAAAACCGGTACCTCTATTACTAGTAGTTCGGAATTTTCTCAGAAATTACAAAACATAGATCTTTCCGGTTTGAAGCATTTTTCCCTAGAATTGAATGCATTTCATTTTAAAGTTTTAAGTTTTCAAGAAAATCTCTCATCCCGCCTATACGGGGAGGAATTGAGCCCCCTTACCATACGATTTTTTTCCTTTTCTCGGCCCAACCTACATGTCCTACATATTATGCGCTACACCCTGTATATTATATTATACTATATTATATTATTTATTATACTATATTATACTATATTATATTATGTTATATTATATTATGTATATTACATATTATATTATAATATATATATAATTGTAATTACTTACAACACTTCGTTCACAAACAATTGACAGACCTTGAAAATGTGTTAATTATGTTGCCGTTTCGCTCGTCGTTCTTTCACTTTTCGTTTCTTTGCCAACGTCGACAAATCTTTTATACAATTACTCTTCTTAACCAATTCTTTTGCTTGAGTGCAAATGATATTTCTCTATCTGCTGAGTGGCGTTGTAGGAATGTGTTTAAAAAAAGACCGAGCAGAACATAGCGAATATTTTTCTTCTTGTTTCCATTTATTTATATCTGGGTTTTATTTCGTAAATTAATTGGCCAGTTTTTATTGTTGTTGCAACAATTGATGAGTCAATCAATAATTCTTTCAATAGCTCTACAAGGCATGTTTTGCATTTGTTGAACAATTTATTTGCGGAGATGGTTATAAAATATTTAAGTTTTTATTTATTTATGTCGATAGACATTTTTCGATTAATTTGTCTGGTTTTTGAGGGGGCTTTTATTTATCATAAATTTTTCTTATTCGGTTTTTCGTCATTTTGGCGGACAGATTACGATGCAAATGCAGACTTTGTTGTTTAGATTTTACTCTTCTCGGTCAATGGAACATTTTGAGTTAGGGTGGGATGCTGACATAGAAATTGACTCTTATGTAACATTAATTTCCGGCTTAGCTTCTATAAGTAATTTTTGGTGTCTTGGAAATGGTTGTTTCAATTTACAAATGGATTTGTACATATGTATGTTTGGGTATGTAAGATTAGGATTTGAAAAATTAGAGCTTGTGTGACGAGTGTTTTTCCAACAGCTGTTGTCGCGATAAACTTACGTCACAAGCAAGTAGATATTAAATTATAATCTTCATGTTCATTTAAACCTTTCATGTACGCGGATTGTTGTTTGGAGTTTTTTATATTAGTGAAAAGTATTGATATTGTTTAATAATATTTTTTATAAAGGTAGAAAAGCTCTCTTTCAGATACGAATAAATTTTACGATGTTGTTAAGCTTGTTTCTCGATTTTGTCCCTTCTGGCAGGTTTTAAAAATTGTCTCCACGTCCATGTGCAGCTCCCCTATTACTCTCTTTTAATTTTCTTTCGTTCGAAGTGACACACTAATCTAATTAGCACAACTGCGCATAGTTTTTTTTCTGATTATATTCTGATTAAACAGGACCCATGAAGTCTCTTTAGTTTTTTTTATTAAATTTATTTATTATTTCTAAATGTGCTTATTACATTATTATGTATTTTTAATGATGATATTAATTCACTTTTTTTCTTATTTTTGGAATAATTGCTTAACGATTTCAGATTTTAGTGCGACCGTATGATGTGTTCAGTTGACTTTTAAGTATTGAATTTTTGTATTCTTGTAGGGAGCTTTTTGTCTCTTGTGCGCGATTGGTCTTCCCCATCTCTTTTTCTATCTGCCTTTCTCACTCGCCATTCCGTTTCTTTTCATAATGACGTCAGCATAAAAGTTTTAAAAGCTTCTTTCCCGATGTTTTGTTTTCGTATTTCGTTTTTATTGTGTACGTATACGAGTATATTCTCGTTTTTAAAAGTTGCACTCAATTGAAACCTTTTCGAACGTATTTACATTAATGTATATATAATACCTTATATGTGGGGAAAATTTTTCACATGACGTACGTATGATATACATACGTGACACATAAGATTTCAAGAGACGCAGATATTCTTTTCTAGCTGAAGAGTTAAACGACTCATTGTAGGTTTTCTGAACGCATCCTACTCCGGCAAGCATACATTTAGTGGTGGTTTTTATAGTTAATATTTAATTGTGTCCGCTGATGACCAGATAAACCAAGAGATCAGTTTGAATTAGATAAATGAGAGCAGAGTCCGCTGAAGACCAGATAAATCAGGAGATCAGTTTGAATTAAATAAATGAGAACAGTTATATGTATGTATATTGAAGAAAATAATACTGTCCGCTTTTTTAGGCGCTGGTTTAGAATTTTCAAATCATAAACATAAGTACATACATATATGAAACACAATTTCTTTGCCATTCGAGATATGTTTCAATTAGTATAAAATTAAAGCAAAACAAAAAATAGTTCTATATGTATGGTAAATAAAAAACAACGCCTATGGATTTCATTTGATTGCCTAATTTATTCTGTATGGTTTGTCCAAAAATGTTGGGTTTTAGTATTGTCTGGGCAAAAGTTCGTGGCGTTTTTCCGATAGGTGGGGTCAAATGCAAATAACTCCGGCAACACGAATCGCAGCGACACCACTGAATGCTTATTGGAAAGGTGACACTTCGACCCTAACTGTGTTAGCGTGTAAACAACGGAATTGGTGCAGTGGTTGGAAAGTGTTTACGTTTGAAAATGGAGAAGAATAACGAAAAACTGCGCTATATTTGGCAGTATTATTACGACAAAAAGAACAACGCTTCGCAGGCTTGCGAAAAAATTTCTGCTGTCTACGGTGAAGGTGCTTTATCAAAATCTACTCCGCGGAAATGATTCGATCGCTTTCGTTCTGGTCATTTTAATGTGAAAGATGAGTCACGCTCTGGTCGTCCAATCATTGGAAAAGGTGCAGAAATTCTTAAGAAAGTCCGACAAAATAAGCATATCAGCAGTTTCGATATTGGTATAGAGCTAGGCATTGACCACAAAACTGTTTTAAGCCATCTACACAAGGCTGGCTACTAAAAGAAGCTCGATTCAATGAGAAAAACATGATAGACAGAATTAACGTCTGCGATGCGCTGCTGAAACAGGAAGCAAATCAAACGGTCTATTATATGTTGCTTATCTCCTAAAACCTTAAAAACAAAACAATAATCGGTAAATATCCTAAGATAACAATGGTTATCTAAATATCCTAAACTAACAATGGTTATCTTTAAAGGAGTAATTGCGTTCTGCGTGCTTTCGGTGATTAGCGAACGGCGCCTGCCTTCTTTTCGTCGCACTCCGTTGATCAGACCGGTCGTGTTATTTGGAATTATCCATCGTGTGAATCTACATATTCACATGATGGATTTTTAAATATTTGAGACATGAAACATTCAATATAGAATTTTCTTTGAATTTAAACTTGATTGTAAACTGGGCGCGGCCCACTCACTTTTACACTACTTATACAGTACAGTTCATGAAAAAAAATTTATTACCACGGAAAAAAAATTTAAATTTGAACACAATAATAAAACTACTAAGCTAGTTATTTTGTTTTGAAAATACCACCCCACCCTACCTGCGCCAATGTTAGGAAATTTGTGCGACACTGGAAAGTCACTGACGAGCCCTCTATGTGATCATAGACTTTAGTATCGATGGAAAACTCCTTGTTAGTTCCTCAGGCGTAACCCTAGGAGAACTATATGAGCTGACTATTCCAATGAACTTAATTCGAATTGAAACCCAAGATCGCATGAATAACCCCCTCGCGGTCGAGCACACTGTCTATAGGGCAGTTGTGAATGCAGGGTGGACCTTATTTTTCGACCATAACATTTTTACCACGCCGCCCCCTAAACTTGTACTATTTCATGAAAAAGTAATTTGTACAAAATTTCAGATCGATTTGACGTCGGGAAGACGTGGCACATCGAACACCATGTTTTGAAATAGAAATAATTGCGTTTCTATGTACATATATTTATTTTATATCACAAAGCGTTTTTATATTTTTCCGAAAATAATGGTTAGATCAAATTAACTTTTGCTTGCTGATTTTCAAAGCCAAATGTCCGCTTCTTAATATCCTTTTTAAATTAGGTTCCTACGTCAAACAGTTTTTGAGAAAATGAATGCCAAAGTTAAAATTTGGAATAAAAATTCCGAAAAAATTTTTTGGTCGCACCTTGCTTTTAAATACGGTATAAATATTTTTCCGACCATAAAATTCTCTAATCAATTCTAGAGAGAATGCTTCAAACCGGAGGGATCTATGCTTTGTAGTTTCCGAGAAAAGTGAAAATTTATACTTAATACCGTATTTTAACAAAAAAAAATTGCGACCAAAAATTTTTTTTGTAGAATTTTTATTCCAAATTTTAACTTTGGCATTAATTTTCTCAAAAACTGTTTGACGTAGGAACCTAATTTAAAAAGGATGTTAAGAGGACGATATTTGACTTTCAAACCCAATAAGCGAAAGTGATCCAGAAACCGGCGTTATTTTTTAATATTTTTTTTCCGGGTTTTAGTCGAGTTTTTAGAAAATGGCCCCTCCCGCCTAAACCGGGGGAAATGCACCCCCCTCCCATACGATTTTTTTCTTGTCTCTCAATAAGATGCATAAAATTTAATATCTATAATTTAAAAAATACAGGTATTAGTTAATTATTATGCTAAAAAAACTATACTGTATCACTAATATTATGCATATTCTTGAACATGAAGAACATTTAACCATTATTAAAAATGTTTGCTTCATTCCTTTTCGTTGGTACAAATTTCGCACTTTTTGCGAATGTTTTATATGAATGTGCCACGTCTTTCTGTTATCCGATCAACTTCACATTTTACAGAAATTATTTCTTTATCCAATGGAACAATTTTAGGGGGCGGCGTAAAAGAATGCTGCAAAAAATTTTCGCCCAGTACAGCTAAGTACCCTAATGCATACACACCACCTAGGAGAGGAATACACTAGCATTCTCACTACCAGGGTAAGCCCACAGGGGGGGATCTTTCCCCACTTCTGTGGAGTCTAGGGGTTGATGAACTCCTCACCACTTTTACAAGTCATCGCATCGAGTATGTCGGGTATACAGATGATATTGTAATTGTGGCTAGAGGGAAGTTTGAGGAAACACTGTGCGATATAGTGCAGAGTGGCATCTTAATCACGTAGGAATGGAATGGGGCCGTAAGGCTAAACATCAACCCCTCGAAAACCACCATAGTAACGTTCACCAGGAAATGAAAGTTGCAGCATATGCCTGACATTAGTATCAATGGTTCAGTAATTGAGGTCAAACCAGAAGTAAAATTCTTAGACTTGAAATCGGTCTGGAAAGCATATGCTGAAGCTATCGTAAATAAAGCTAAATGGATGGCTCTAAAACACCTATAGGCTTGGGGGCAGGCGGGACCTCCCTTTGTTGGGCCAAAACCGTTTTGTGAAAATGGCCCAGACCTACACTTGGAGGAGAGAAGAAGAGAGGAACTAGCCAGTAGAGGTACATACTGGAATAGCACTATTGGACTCAGGCAGGCGAAGCTTCTAATTGGAGGATTTAATCCAAGAAGGGCCAAGCTTTGTCTTGACTTATACAAAAACAATCTAAGGATTATTACCGGGTTCCTCACTGGACATTGTAGACTTAGGGGTCATCTCAAAATCTCGACATTGAAACGGACGAATGTCGCTTCTGTGAAACTGGCCATGAGACGACGGAACACCTGCTTCCTGAATGCCAGGCTGTCACTCGGAGAGGAATGCTGCACCTGAGCTTTATTTTAATGAATACACAACGTGTTTAACTATTTTTATTTATTTATGTTTTTAAAATTATTGGTATTATAAAAAGTTCTCAATATGATCACCATTTTGTAAAACACATAAATTATATCGTCTTCGTATAGCTGTACATAAATCAATAGTTTAGAAGATTTCCTGTAATTTCATGCTGGCTTCTTCAACGCGTTGCTTAAGTTGTTCTACTGATTTTATTTCGACTCTGTATACAATACCCCAACAATACTCAGCCAAACGTTGTAGCTGAAGCGATATTTCATTTGTTTTTTTTAGGTGCGGATTGACATCACTCCAGTAATGCAGGTTGTGAAAATTTGTTACTCCATACCTCGTAAACTGCGCCTTATCAGTCCAGAAAAGTGATGATATGTAATTATGTACCATCGCTTTCATCCCTTAGCAGGATACGTCGACAAAATTCAGTTCTTGCTAGCTTGCCATTTGGAGATAATTCCTGAATCTGAGTAAAATGGTACGAGTGTTGGTGGTCACTTCGAAGCACTCTCCACACTCTTGTGTGGTCTGTTTTGAACATTTCGGCATAGAGTCTGGCTGCTTCACGACGCCGGCCGTCAGCTTAACCGTAGTAAAAGTGCATGTCGGTTAATTCTTCTTGACAATAGTTTGGCATTGTGATGCGTAATAATACGTTATGATGACATCTATGCGACATCTAAGTACATATGTCGCATATATTCGGGTGTTGATTGATAATGCTGTTGTAGTTGTAGGCGATTCACTTATGCTGATTTGTTTTTGTGGAAATAGACACGGGTGCCGTTGGTACTCAAGTTTAGATATTGAAATTTTGATCAGCAAGGAAGGAGGACGTTAATATGCTACCCAGTGTGGAATTTTTAAAGCCAGTTTCACGAGTTTCGTCAACACCCAAAGAAGGAACTCTGCTTGATGAGCATAGGGAGAAGTTAATAATGATGTGTGTTTCATGAGAAATATCAACTTAAGACGATGATGTTGGATTAAGGAGATTCTAAATAGAATAGGGTTATTTGATTTCATGAGCGAAGTGAATGAATATGTACATATGTAGTCATTGTTTTGAAAGCTGCTGTTCTATATACATACATTTTATATTTTTTTAAGTAGTAGAGAGGAATATCATAAGAAGATTGACGTATGCCGGTGGTGTTCACGTGTTGATGTTGGTAAGGATGATGTCAGTAAGATGCAAAATCATCCTTATCAAATTCCAAAGACCATTCTTTAAGTATTGCAAACAAAAATTGGAGGTTTCACAATAATAGTGCAAGCAAGCAGAGGGATTGTTTTGGTGTTATGGTCAGACATATGTAAATTATCAGACATGTATGTATTATTTACGAGGTAATTTTTACATGAGTTTACATCGTCGAAATTTATTCATAGTAAAAAGTAATAATTTGCATATTCCACTTTCCTTCCGTCCTTTCCGTCCTTTAAATTTCCACTACCAACTTCCACAATTTTTATTCACCCCCCATCCACATATTTTCAAATAAATATAAGCTGAAAATGTGGTGGATCATCAGTCTACATTTAAAAGATAACATCACGCCTATCAAAAATTCCAATTCTTATTGATTATTGAAATCTTTCCTCAATGAAACAATGAGGATGATGATGAGGGCGTTTATGATGCAGCAACATTTTTATATATTTTATTTATTTATTTATTTAAAAATTAAAACTAAGCCATAGGCTTTATAGTTTACATAACATTTTGGTAAATAATAAATAAATGATTAAATACATAGCAAAGTAAATATATTACTGTTGATTTTTTAGGAATTGAAGAATTTTGATTCTTGTTAAATGAATTGAATCAGAGAAGGTGATGTTGCAATTAACATAGTTGAAGTCGGCACAAGCATTCCTAAGTGGTTCGTGCTGGAGATAGTTTGATCGACAGAAACTCAGTTGTAGAAATTGAGGTCTTCTGGCTACACGGCGAGCTACATTAATATTGATGTTAGACAGAAGATAAGGATTGTCAATATGGCCATAAAGTAGCTTCAGCACAAAAATTGCATTCAACATAATTCTCCGATGAGCTAAAGACGGAAGATTAATGAGTTCCAAACGATAATTATAAGATGGTAAGTTCTGCAAATCGTTCCGGTAGATATTTCGTAAGCAAAAGAGTAGAAATTGCTTTTGAACTGACTCGATTTGAGAAATATAACAGTTGTAGTTAGGACACCACACAGGTGAGGCGTATTCCAATATAGGACGAACCAAAGAGGTATATAGAATCCGCGTTACTTGTGGCTCCATAAATTCTTTGGCCCACCGTTTAATGAATCCCAAAATGCTATAAGCCTTATTAGTTATGCGGTTGATGTGTATATTAAGATAAATAATACTACTACTCTTTTGTATTGGGCTGTATGATTCACATATCAATTGAACAAAAAGATTATTTAAAATAGAAGTTTCATGAAGAAAGCGTTACTAATGCAGAATTAGTTTACGCAACTACTTGACTCAATGAAGTGCAGTTTATCAAGCGTCAGCTGTCCAAGATGGAAGACTTACTGGTTTCAGTTTTGATATACACAGCAAAGCTCGCGATTAACCTAGTTTAGTAGTGCATGTTTTGAAGAATTTGTGGTAGTGAAAGAAAAGCGTACGGGTAAAAGCTAGCTTGAGAGAGGTTAACTTAACATGACGTCAAATGAAAAAGTGTCTAGTTTACTTTGTAATGATGACGTCACAATCAAGTGAAGGCTACGTCAAAGATTATTTTAAAAATCGATATATGATTATTTTTATATTTGGGTTCGTGTAATCCAGTCGAAACTGCGCATGAACTGGAAACTGAGAACTGAAAAGTAATAGCACTTGACGCTCTAACCCTTATACAAAAATTCATGTTCTAGTTTTTTTCGATATAATTTTGATTACATGGTTTTAGTACGGCACGGTTTCTGAAAAGCTGTCAGGAAAAAAGTCAATACAAATAAATATACTGGAAGAAATATTAAAAACGACGGATGGTACCAAAAGCGAAAGCATAGCTAGCATGGAAATCTGCTTGAAGGCATAAGTGGGGGTTGGGATGTGAGGTGTGGCAAGACGGACAGACAGACCGACAGAGGAACAGAATGACAGGCAGATGAGCAGAGGCAGAGGATAGGCGTACAGTTTGGATTATGTTGTTGTCGTAGTTTGGTTTGTGTTGTTATTGTTGTTGTTGTTGCTATTTTAAGGAATTTTAAGGAGCAAGTTACCCATGATTCGAATTTTAGAGGCCTCAAATACTTTTCATCACTCCAGAATATATCTGCAGCTTACTCGGCGGAACTTTTCTAAATGAATGCAGTTGATCCGTTTTAGAAAAAAATATTGATCCTCAATTTAAAACTCTAAAGTTTTTCGCGACTTGATGACTACTACTTTTTTAAAGTACCAAAATGTGTTTAAAATACTTATCGTTCACGAAATTTGCAAATAATCTGTCTGCAATTTGGAACAGTAATGTTGAACAAATTCAATGGAATTTATATTTATATTTGATTTATAATTGTTTATAACAAATGCACTAAGAACAATGTTCTTGTTTAGCATACAATATTTTAAGGAACATCTAAACAAAAAAGCTAATAATAATAATAACAAAAATAATCATAAAATTAGAATGTTAAATATTAGGTTACAATACTGAATTTAAACATAATCTTAAAGATAGGACAAAGAAGACAGTAAAGCTTAACTCTAAAAAAGAAGAAAAGAATAATTAGAAGATAGTTATAAATATAAGTTAGTAAAAAAGTGAAACAAACAAAGGAGTTCATGAAACCGAATTATAGAGACACTCAGGTTGCTAGGCAAACCATTGCTAAGTGTGATAGTACTGATGAAGAAAAACCTTCCAGTGTTAATGAGGTTTTGTGACCGAGTTGAATGTCCAAACTGTAACATAGAATAAAATTACTTGTGTTGAGGGCGAACCGGTCCGGATCAACATATGAAGGAAAAGACAATTCCTAAAATTTAAATAATCAAGGAAATCACCCCCAAGGAGTGAGCGCCTCCACTCTCCATATGATCGAATCGCTTTAAACTATAGACGAATCTAGTCAAGTTATGAAGTAATAATATAATTTTATGGTAAGATAATGACTCTAGATTGCAGTACATAAGCTCAGCCTATGTTATAATGGGCAGAATAATTAGTTAATACTAATTTTCTGCGAGTTTCCATTGGGAGATATTCAGTGGCAAAACGCAGTTTTCGCAGAAAGCAATACGCTTTGAATAGCACTGAGTTTATATGTTCAGTCATGTTAAAGTTGAGTTAACATAAAAGCCGAGACTGGTTATTTTGTGCTCAAATTTAAGCACTGAGTCATCTGTAGATAAGGGCGGAAATGAGGATAAATCTGGAACACTACGAGATATCGGAACAACAAATGATTTAGAAACATACAACGTGTGATTAGGAATAATCAAACCACTTCCAGGAAAGTTAGATATCATCTAACCACAGCATCCTATTTGACCAAAGGGCGATATTCTTAATATCATTATTTATTTTCCTGCATAACTCATCGATGGATGCAACAGGACTCGACAAATATACATACGTGTACGTCGTCAGCTTATGCATTTATATTCACATCCTGTACCACATTAAATATATCGTTCAAGAACATTGTGAACAATAGAGGACCAAACAGTGAACCCTGGAGTATTCCTGCCTCAATCGTCTTAAATTCAAAGAACGAATTACCTACTTCCATTCTTTAGAAACGGTTAGATAGGAGAGTTTAATTGAATTAGCTGCACTAGTAGAAAACAGAACATTCCTTTTTAACTTATTGCATAAAAGCACAGCAAGACTAGGATTTGACCCCCAATACCTTCTTAGCAACTTCGAGAAATAGAATAATTCGTCCCTAATTAGGTCACAGCTGAATACTTCAGAAGAGGTGATATTCAATAGATTTGTTAAAAAGTATTTATTGAAGTCACTTGGAATTAAATTACACAAGTAAGTAGTAATTAATATAGTTATTCCAATTTTCCTCAGATGGGTGTCTTTTAAATTTCGAATGACATACATTTTTAAGTTTAATCGCTACTTTAAATCAAATAGATATTGGACAGTATGGACAAAAAATCACACTTTGTCATCAATTAGATGAGCATGCTATAATTGGACACAGCCTCTCATTGCACCAACCCAAAACAATTCTTCAACATTTTTAGATTCATAGTCAAAATAGAAAAACGGAAGGACGGAATAGACGAAGAACCAAATTCAATATCAAGTGTTAAAAAAATAAGGTCGTGGTCAGAAATAAAATTAATTTGCGTAAACAATGAAGAGTCAGAAATAAGATAATAAGTAGACAAGATTACACAAACTAGAGTGCACATTATTATATTACAAAAATGAATTGGAAATTATTCATTTACAAAAGATAGGCCAGACGTGGAAGTTAAATCTCGTATTTTTGTAGAATTAGAGTCATTCACCACAGATTTATATTGAAATCACTACAAACAATTAAATAATCGATACAATTAGTTTCAGTGACACAAATAAGATCAACGGACCAAATCTCAAAAATGTTTCTAACATAGTCTAATTTACTACCGCTTAAGCTGTGCGCATTAATATTAAAAACATTAAAACGACGATCAACCATTGTTTTATGATAACAATGGTCAATGTCAACCATTGTTATTGGTCGAAGTTTCGACCACGACCGACCCTATTTTATAATTAGGTATCCATTATACCCTACACTTGTTTGAAGGAAGGTCTTTGTCGCTTTATTCTTTTTTACCTTACAAGGGCATTAACTTGGGCCTAACAGACTTAACAATTTTAACATCTAAAGAAGTCCTTTTTCGGATCGGGTCCAGTTATAATTGGTTATAATATTAATTTTCTGGTTATCCAAATGCTCATTATCATTATCAGCAAAATGAACCTGAATTTAAACGGAAAATAATGACGAAGAATGGAATAATCTCATACAAAGCTGTTTGTCGTTAGAAAGACTTAAAGTTCTCCAAAGGGAACGCTATTATTTTAATTAAAAATAAATAGCACAATGTAAGGTTTAAATTAGCGTTTAAATAATGAAATGAAATGAAAACAAATAAATGAAATGAAATATGTTTTGCATATGGTATTTCCAATAGAAATCGTAGAAAAGAAGTGGAAGTGGAATATTCATCAAACCACTACTGCTGCACTTCCGGAAAGCGGCCATGGCAATTCAGCGATTTCCGTTAAGCTCCTTAGGGACTTTGTACAAAACCTTTCTACACTGGCTAAAGTGCGATTTTCGATTGTAGAGACCCCGCCGATAACGATTATTTGATTTTTGAACAGAACCACGTCGTGCCCATGTCTGGAACAAAGCTTAAAAATATATCCTACTTAAAAAAGATTGTGTTCATTGCTAACTTGCCTTGCAAAATTAATGTCTCCACAATGCACCCATTTTCCATTCTGGCTGTCAAAGCGGTCAACGGATGACAGGGAGGTAAAAGTGTTATTCGCGTTAATCCCGATGCCGCCAATTAAATATACTTCTTTGTTGGCATTTTTACAAAATCTGCCAAAAAGTCTATTCAGCAAAGAAATGAGAAAATATCACAAATATCATTAATTCAATTACAGCTAGGCTAATATTTTAGACGAGACTTTCAAACGCGGGAACGGTACTTGCATTTTCAAGCTGGCTTACCGTGGAACTCGCAAGCGTCTGTCCGAAACTATCCATATTATTGTGCCTGCTTGACTGTCGCAATTAACTCTCTTAGCACAATGAGTTTCCTTTAAGCTGTAGCACTCTACAGTGTCTGTAATTATTTCGGTGGTCTTCCCAATACAGTCCTTGTCGGCATCGCAACACTCCATCCTGGCGTTGATAATTCCACCACCGACCCAGATCTCATTATTAACTACGACAGCCGTTAATCCATAGCGACCAAAATTTAAAGAGGCTTTCTAAAATAAAATGTTAACTATTTAAGAATTCGTAGCTGTGTCACATTCAGTCGTGATATGTACCATATATGTATTCGCTTTATAAATCTAAAGAACCTCCCTCTGGTGGTGCTTTATTCACAAGAAGTCATAAAAGAGTAAGATACGACTATAGTCCCAAAGAACCCGACCTAACGAAGAAAGCACAAACAAATTTGGGGAAATATTTTCTTAGCGGCTTGGAAATATTAAAAAGTAATGTAAACTTATTTGTTTTTGAAATTTTTCATTTCTCTTTCATTTCTAAACGTTGTTTAAACAAGCACTGGAACTGGCCCTAAGAAACCGAATTAAAAAATTCTAATCCGTTCAAAAGTATCGATTGAATGTTTCAGTTTTAGCGGATAGATTTCATTTTGGAACTACTGTGAGGATCAGATATTAACACAATCTGAATTCATACCTTTGTCCAAATCTTTTGTAAAACGTCATAAAACCATACTGAGTCCAGCGCTTTTCCATTCACACCTTCACCACCGATTATATAGAAACCAGTTCTGATTTCCTTACGGTTAAAAGTGCTATCGTCAATTGCTACCACCGCAAAATCTCTTCGAGACTCTGGCAAACTACTTTCCAATGTCCATTTCAGACTACGCGCATCGAAACTCCAAACAGTTTTCTCATATATCTACAGATTAAATGAAATCATATATGTACATTGTGTATTTATATTTATATTTAAACATAAATATCTTCTATCTATATATATAAAATCCCTATGCGTTTCTGTTAGCAAAATATGTCCGGGACTTTTTTTGGACTTCCACCTCACTTAGAATCCTGAAATTTTTCACAGATGTTTCTGGGCATCTAATGTTGATGGGGAAAATTTCAAAAATCCAAACGGCTTCGCAATTTTTTGGCAAAAAATCGGAGTGGGAGGAAATTTGTATTTTTTTTCCTAGATTGTGCTGATAATTTGTCAGATTTTATTATGAAAAATTTTACAATTTAAAAATTTAATAATTTAAAAATTTAATAATTTAAAAATTTAATAATTTAAAAACTTAATCATTTTTCATAATAGTTTAATTTTATTGAATTTGTTTTGTTTGTGACTATTTTTGGTGGTGTGTTTAGTTGTTTAGAAAAGGAACATTAGATATTGGGTAGAGAGAAAAAGAGACAGTGATAGGACGAATGTACACAGTGAGTATATCGGAAGGTGAGCGATATCATCTAAGACTACTTCTATTACATGTGATAGAAGAAATCAGTTTTGAGAACCTTAGAACTGTGCACGGAGTCACATTCAAAACGCCATGCAAGAAGTTGGGTATCTTAGAAGACGATTCGGTTTGGGAGGCCACATTGGCTGAGGCTGTAGAAGTCAGCACGCCCAAGAATTGTTCGCCTTGATCTGTGTTTTTGGGTGCCTACTTGAGCCGCAGAAACTGTGGGACAAGTTTCTTAACCACTTTACAGAAGACCTATGTACCTGGAAGACATCCGGATCATTGTAGAACACACGTAGACTGTGAAAATCTAGTCCTACGCGATGTCCAAGAAATTCTTATTTTACATGGTAAAAATTGTAAAGACTTCAGTCTTAAAACTCCATCTTAAAACTTGCCTTGACTTGAAAGAAAGAGCAACAGGTCAAGATATGGTCGAATGTTTAAACGATTAACAGGGTGTTGCTTTAATAGAATTATAGATGGAATATACACATTAGAGAGCTGCACAAGATGTCTTGAAACGCACATCAAGCCACAACAAAAATTTCAAGCCTTGCACTGCTTGCTTATTTTGCTTTCGAATCAAGACATTGACTGCCGAAAGCGTGCTGATAGCAAAGCACAACAAGGCAATAGTATTCATTGTCATTCGTTGTCATCACATGCCATATTTGGCATATCAACGGATGAAGTTACTCTATACCCAGAAATGAAATTTTGTTGTCATAACTAAAACACAACGGCTGATATCATATTTTTACTAAAAAATAGGCGAGGTCGTTGACCGATTTTGCCTATTTTCAATACCAACCTGCACACCCTAAGAAAGAATATATCTGTAAAATTTCATCACGATATCTTAACCGGTTCTCCTGTGATCGTGATTTCAACAGACAGACAGACGGACGGACATGGGTATCGTCTAATGTAAAATTGTTTGCGTTGTGCAAGTTCTATGTCGGATTTCTATGTGTATAGTGTTGCCGCCACGCATTTGCACTGAACTCTACACGAAATCTTTGCGTTTCTAAAAATTATATATAAAAATGCTTCAAATATTATACACATAACAACGTTTTCTGTCTGCAAACAACGAAAGTCTGCAATACAAACGAAAAGCTTCTATTATACTCGTTTGGCTTAGTTTCGTTTTCATTTGTGTTTTCGTTTACGTTTTCAACGATTTACATTATAAGGCTGTTAGTTTCGTTTTCGTTTGTGTTTTCGTTTACGTTTTCAAACGATTTCTATTATAAGGCTGTTTGATGACTTATTTGGTTTTATATGGATTGCCTTATTAGAACCTATTAGAAAATTGTAAATATATGGCATGTTTTTCATCAAAGTGGCAAGCATTCGCAAACATTCGATTAAGCACAAAAACCTAAACATAACCACAAAGAGTGTTAACTTCGGCCTGGCCGAAGTTCATATACCACACACGTTGACTTAAAAATTAGACGTGGCAATGGTCTATTTTTTTTCCTTTTCAATCTCAAATCTCAATCTATCTTTCCTTTTCTAGCCTGTGATGACAGAGAATATTCGTGCCAAATTTGATGAAAATATCTCTATTCGTTCTCTTGTAATCGTGATTTCCACAGACGGACAGACAGACAGACGGACGGACATGGCTAAATCGACTCAGGAAGTCACGCTGATCAAGAATATATGTATATACTTTTCTATACCTGTCACGCCTCCTTTAATGCGTTACAAACGGAAGGAGTAAGTGAATATACCCTATTCACTTCGTGTGTAGGGTACAAAAATGAAAAAATCAATGCAAGACGACGTGCTGAAATCAACAAGCCAAAAAGAACACGTAATACAAACTCTTTGTACAATGGAAAAAACTCTGTTTCTGTGTTTCTTTACAGCGCTACTGCCTGCTAATTAGGCCCATATTACATTGCAAACAGTTGTTCGATCAAACAGGCAAAAGAAATGAACTATTTCACTCTCCCGTCAAATCTGTTTGCTTGCTATGTTAAGCATTAAACACAATCGGAACAACAGGATACAAGATACATTTTTAGCTGTCAAATTTACATGGGCTCTTATGGAGATCGAGAAAAAAAGTTTGCTTTCCAGTTTGTTGCTCTGGTTTGCGTTCCATTTTGTATCTTGTCTCCGGGCTATTTCTAATTTTGACAGCAACAGAATCATTCATCATTCTTGTTCTTCTTCTGTGTGTTTGTTTACATTGTATCATGTAAAATTTTACAATTTGCATTGTGAGGGGTGTCACACTAGACATCTTAATGCCAATTTATTTAAGTTAATATTTAACGAAATTTTTATTATTATTATTACAAGCATTTATTTTTGAAATAGAAAATATACGGCATTCCTATTTAAAAAAAATTACTCAAAATATTTATCAATTGCTAAAAGAAATGGAAAATCCTCTAAAAAGGATGCTGGAGAA
Organism: Myopa testacea; assembly: GCA_949629155.1. Classification (NCBI taxonomy): domain Eukaryota; kingdom Metazoa; phylum Arthropoda; class Insecta; order Diptera; family Conopidae; genus Myopa; species Myopa testacea. The sequence continues at coordinate 21,440,424 of OX451345.1, forward strand.
AATGTAAGAAACAGTTGAAGGTTTTCTAAGACGGCCTCAAGTGGCCTAGTGTTACACCACGATTAAGAATTTGAAATTTTTGTTGCTGAGCAACAGTTGCCTAGCCATTATAATTAACGCCATGGCATTTCTTGTTGTCGGGAAATGTTGCTGTATCCTGTTGCTCCGATTGTGTATAAAGCATTAAGCATTAACCACAACCAAGGCTACAGGCTACAAGATACAAGCGGCATCTGTCAAAATTACATTGTCCCTTATGGGGAACAAGAAAAAAAACATTGATTTCCAGTGCCGCTACGTATCTGTGGTTAGCCGCTACGCATCTTGCAGTTAGCCGCTAGGCTTCACGCCGCTTGCTCAAAAAAAGTCGATCGAGTTCTATTTTTCTCTGGCGGCGTAGGTATTCTCTGACAATATATTTTTCGTTATACCGAGGGTCTACTGTAAGTATATTTGTATTTGCATTGTATGATATATTTGCGTCTATAACGTCTATATTTAAAACAATATTCGACAAAAGCTGCCATCGCATAAATATAAAAAGGATGATAATAGCGGCGTGCATTGACCAAACAAATACCAGCTACCCGGATTGGTTCGAGTGATTAGGTCCTTGCTTTGAACACAGAAAAATAATATTAGATTTCCTAATCACTGTTTTAATTAGGAAAAACAGCAGGTGGCTGAAAGAAAAATTTGTATATGAAGAGGCAAAAAGAAAATCGGACGTTATTAAAGCCAAACGCGGTGCCAAAATGCAAAGACTGTTTAAGTCCTGAACCTTTAAACAGAACACGTTCTAATAACAATTCAAACTCATGTTCTAATAATTATTGTTTTCTTTGGAGTTATATTCTACTTTTATTCACTTATCATTCTTTTCTTTGATGATTTATTGAAAATGAATTTAAATACATATTAGTTAATTTTTGAAGTTATATATATACAATACATACATGTATATACATATATATATAAAGTTAAAGTTATATATATACATGATATATGTATGTATATTATCACAAACATTTGATACAAAATAAACTTTTATTATGGCTGATTTTTATCATCCTAGTCTTTTTTATTTCTTACTCTTTTAGCGAGTAAACGATTTCTTAATTTATATGGTATGTATTAATAAATATTTGTGGCCACAAGCCGTAACAGCCTATTCGAGTTAATTGAAAAAAATAAATAGACATGTAATAAATACATAAATACTTCCTCTGAAATATTTGACTTCATTAAAGCCGAAACCACAATGGCGCGTTAGGTCGGTCGCGCTTTGATCGGCGTTTGATAGGCTTTACAAAAACTTTACGATAAAATCTTCCACGACGCTCGAGTTTCATTTTCTAAACCACAATGGCGCGTTAGATAGGTCGTGCTCGAATTCTGCTAAGCACTGTTGAACTCTTCAAAATACCTTGGTTATGGCTCCAACTAGTGTAGAGCGCGTTGTAAAAGTTGCAGTTATATTGCACAACTTTATAAAGCTAAATGACGATGCGTACTGCACTAAAAAAACGTGGATATTCATGACGAAAATGACGAAATTAACACTTGAGCAAATAAAGCTATCTATCTTAATTAGCATTTCTATATTTTATTATTTCTTCATTACATTTTTTTAAAATTGAAATGTCAAACGCCAGACCTAGTTGAAGTAGAACCAACTAGTGCGTTTGAACGAGATTTACGTGATACGGAAAAATTTACGATACAACGCCTGAGGTCTTGTTGTGAATTGCCTCGTAAGATTCCGTGTGTTCAATAATATCTGTCAAAGCGCGACCGACCTAACGCGCCATTGTGGTTTCGGCTTAACTTTTTAGTCTTTCTTAACGTATTGAATGAATTGATATGCCGACTAAAATATGTATATATACAATGCCTATACAAATTCTTCAAAGCACGCTATGCTGGGAACGTAGATCGTGCCTGCGCTTTACAAAGCTTAGACACTGAAACAGTAGCAGAACGAAGCTAGAAAAAGCAAAATTTCATTCAAAAGCCATAAAATGTAAAATTGATAGCAAATCTGTTTGTTCGGCGGACGGGCGGCTGTGCATGTTTTGTTATTGTGAAAGAACAAAACGAAGACGAATCATTCTTCTTTTGCTCCGTTCTTCTCATTGCCCGCTGTACGCCACAAATTGATCGATTCTTTCTTTCACACTTTATCTGGCATACGAGTGCTTGATGCATCAACTCTTCTTACGCATATTCACATACGAAGTCATACAGAATTCAACAACCTTATAAGCATCAAACATTATCAAACGCAGTTCGAGTCCAACCAATCGGTATGTCCCTAATCGTCGGAACTCCAAATCAAAATTCCTCTGCGTTGAATTCGCCTTTGTAATCTCTTTATGATACATGCTCGTTGGTACAAGTTTTTTGCAGCGAAGTACAAGTTTTTTGCACCAAATCACAATTTTTTATCGCAGTGTTAGTGAAAATGCCATTGTGTTTTGCGACGAATTCGAAGTGTCCTATCTCATTATCTCTGTTTTAAACTCACTTCCGGCTTAATGCTTTTCATGTCATTTAATATTGAACACAAAGCAGCACTCCTCTTTGTTTTGTTTGTGAAACTTTGGTCTTTTGGGTTATACAAATACTCAAAATTTCTATATAAGCCTATGAAAACTTTTATTTGTTCTTCGGTCCAAGAATCCATTACGTTGTCACAGTTCAAACAGTTAAACAAGAGTAATGAATCGATATATCGAAACATACTGCGATACCTATCGTATATTGAAATCTACCTTGCATTTGTATATTGTATGTTGTATTTATATTTTGTTGGTATTGTTGGTATTGTATTGTTTCATTTAATGACCTGCAGTGTTTTCTACCTTTTCGCCAGTGTCCTTTATTACAGGAATCATGTATCAGCCCCCATCGCGTGCAAACAGAGTATTTGCTGTGCCAACAGTTCATCCGTTTTCATTCTCTCATGGATGAACTGAGAGCTGACAGCTTTATACAGAAAACAAAAACAATGTGACTGTTTGATCGAACAACTGTTTGCAATGTAATATGGACCTTAGCAGCTTCCCTAATCATCGCAACAAATGTTTCATGCGATCTCTTTACAAATGCATACATACATATATGATCGTTGTCTAAACGCAAAATTTTGTTGCTGTGATTAATAAAATATTCCTGTCAAAGATTATAAGTGCTGAAGGCTGAAGCCAGAGCCTGAAAATAACTCTTATTCCAATTATCTTCCTCATAAAAGTTAGACTTTTAACTTTTATTATGAAAATAAAAGTTAAAAGTTTTTCTCATAACTTTTATTTTGAAAATAAAAAGAGTTAAAATAAAGTTAAAAGTGTAACTCTTAACTTTAATTTTCAAAATAAAAGTTAAAAGTTTAACTTTTATTTTAAAAGTCATCGATAAAAGTTTTTCTGATGACTTTTTCTGCTGACTTTTTTTTTATAAGTGCGGAGAAGCATGAATATGTGGTTAGGTTTGGAATAAGCTGCTTGAGAGTGAAAATAGTTAGTTTAAGAAACTGTGTGCCGCTGAGATTTGTTGTATGTTGCAGCAGGTACAGTACAGCGGCGACAATGCTTTGAAACAACAACTCATCGTTCCGCTTGTGTGTGAATGACTGTGTTGTTGTTCGTTGTTTTCGTTAAACGAACAACATTCTTATAAAGAATGAAAGCAGAGGCGCAGACGCAATTATTTATGTAGAAGATTTATTATTTGTATCAAAATCGAGTTAGTCGCATGTCAATTGAAAGTTAGTTAACTGTTAAACGGCTGCACCGATTTTGATGCGGTTTTCACCATTCTGCTCGAAACTATGAATCATTCCTATTTGTAAGAAAATATTTAATTATTTTGTGACTTTTTGCATAACTCATGGATAAGAGTTATGGGTATGACTTTTATATTTAAAAGTCATGGATAAGAGTTATGGGTATGACTTTTATATTTAAAAGTCATGGATAAGAGTTATGGGTATGACTTTTTTGATAAAAGTCATAAAAGTTTCATGGTCTGGCTGAAGCACATTGAAGAGCGTAGGTGTAAAAAAATAATTTACTGTATAAACTTCATGGGAGCATTTTTCGCTCTGACGCTCGGCGTCATGATGCTTCCATCGGATTTATTCTATTTTCTCACTGACGCCGAGCTTACACTCGTTTTTTGCGGAAATGTGTTGCCTACTCTTCGAAAATACTTCCAAAATATAATTCCGTATGTTTTTGATATGCAAACAAAAATTATATGTGATTTTTTAAATGTCAAAATCACAATGTCGAACAAAAAGTAAAAATGATTGTTTTGTATTTCTACTCAAATAATGTATGAAAATCTATTGTAATAATAATTAGTTTAACAATTGTCCACAAAGAAAATTTTTGGTATGTAACACAACACAACAAATTTGCTCAAGAAAAAACATGAATAGCAGAAATCGAGGACATGATGAAAACAGGTTTTGACAAGAGTCTGGCGCTTTCTGGCCGCGTTTTTTTACCCTCGAAAGTTCTGACGCTGATGCTGTTCGATGTGTTTCAGCATTTAATAGGTAAAAGGTTTCACGAACCGTATGATGCTATCACCATTTCTTTTTAATGACTGGAACAGTTATTGGCTAAGGTGTAGTTTACGGGACTGGCGCAGTTCAGTCCCCTCGCAGCCCGCCTTCTGTCCTGAATCTAACCATGTAAAAAATTTTGGGGGCGTGGCCTCAGTTCATAATTTATGGGCGTTTGAATGTAAAAAAAATTGATAGCGTTCGATAGGTCCTAGCAAGGTCTATATTTTAAGTCCTAATCCTTTTTTGATTTTAACAAGTATTTATGGAAATAATTTAGTTTTAAGAAAAAATAGTGGAGGGTGTATTAAAAAATATTTTTTTTTCTCTTTTATGATAATTAAGGTATATACATATTAAATTCAGGTTTCTTAGAGCCCATAACCTCCCCTTTTCAACGGTATGTAACATGATAGGATATCTTCCACAATTTCGACCACTTTTAATGAAATATTCAAAATTAGTGTTCGGTGGATATCCGAACACGCATCTTAGACTTGACTACAGGAAAGTTTTGTACCTTAGCGCATATTGTTCAGTATGAACAATGAAATCTATGAAATCCATCATACATACATTACCAATATTTAAAATTGAAAAATGTTAATACATACAATAAGTAAGTATGGCATGTTATATAACATTTTAAAGGTAAAACAATGGGCTTTCACGATATATATTTTTTGGGGTACATTAATATATTCATTTCCGAACAAAAATATCTGTTTCACGAGCACAAATTCATAATTACATAGAAATACGTAGAACTTCTAAACTGTTGGAGTGTAGTGAAAACTATGTATAGCACAAATGAAGACAATAATATACCTTTCCAATGGTAATAATACCTTTCCAATGGTACCACTGGCGGTACTAAAGGTTATCTAGTTTAGGAGTTATTGACCTATTATTATTAGGTCATCTTTCGTGAGCTTCAAACGCCCATAAATCCAAAATGACTGCCTAGCCCCGGAAATAAAATACACACTTCCGGTCCTAACGGTAAAATCTAACGGTAAAAAAAACTGAAAAAAATCGGAGAAAGTCCCATAAACTGCATTTGTTCCAGCAAAATTGAGAACGCTTAATTGATTTACTAATGATTAAGGGGTTTGGAAGATCTAAGAGAAAAGCAATTCAATTTTGTGATGAGTATGAAGAAATCGGAAGATCAACTTTGTGTTTGTTATTTTGAACTAACAACTCGTAGATAGATATCCTCGTGAAACCATATATCCAAAAATGCTATTTTGTTGTCGTAACTAAAAAACTGACGTATCTGCATTCTCGGTATAAGAAATAGGCGTGGTCGTTAATTTGTCCCACAATACCAACCTGCACGCAATAACAACGGATATTTCTGCAAAATTTCATTCCGATATCTTCACCAGGATATGGCTAAATCAAGTCAGGAGGTGACGCTGATCAAGAATACATCATCTACTTTTCTATGCGTTACATATTTCGGAACAAAGTGAATATACCTTATAACTTTTAGGTGTAGGGTATAAAAATAAAACCGAGTATGGACGGATACTAACGGATTTTTTTGTGCAACCATGGGCTGTTCTGGTGCCACCGATAACAAATATCAGTCCATTGCAAACGACAGCCGCATGATGATGCCTCGAGCCGAAAGGAATATGCGATAAATGCTTCCATTCCAGATTGCTGTCACAGCGGAGTACGTGATCTCCGTAGTTAACTGCATGCGTTGCTGAATAATCGCTAACGCCGTCGCTCACACGACACTGCTTACGACGTACTTGTTGTTGGAGCGGTTGGTTTATTGATTTGGAATATGCTTCATGGTGCGGGCAGAGCTGACAGTACGGATCAACGCCACCAAAAATTAGAATGTTCCGATTTTTCACTCTGTAAACGTAACAAAAATATCATATCATATATACAAAAAAATCCACACTTTTATTAGTGTTATCTAGTGTTCTAACATTTCGCCATCTTGTAACTTTTTTTGTTGTTGCTTTGTACCAAATAAGAGATAGCAATGGTATGTAAAATTGCCATACGCTGGCTCGTGTTTTTCTTCACCAAAATTGAAAAAGAATCATGTTATCATCAGATGTCAGCTGAAAGCTAAAAGTTAGATCTATTTAACAAAAAAAGCTCGTTGAAATATTCTCACGCGTTCAAAAGTTATAGATTTTTGGCAGCCTTCTGCAAAAATCAGCCCACAGTGCGGCGGCAAATTTAACACACTAGATAACACGAAACTGTGAACACCCTAAATGTTCACAAAGAATAACCAAACTCAATTTTCAAGTTAAAAATTCATTGTTTGTTTTTTGTGTGTTTGTATTTTAATAAAAATACAATATATTAGGTCATTAACCTGTCTTTTACAACCGTTTCTTTAAAGAAACACTAATTTTAAAAAATTCCTTAAATTCATTGTTCCTTTTTTTTTAAAAAGTATTAACGCTTTTTGATACATTTGTTTGTTTATTATAAAATTGCATCAATTTTTTTTAGTATTATGTTTTTCAAGTGTTTATCAGTCTTTTATTGCATAAAGAAAGCTGTTGCTTTAAACCAACATCGGTCAATAGCTAGAACTTCAGTTATTTTGGCAGTTGTAAACATTTTCAAATAAGAGTAAATATGGCGACAAGCTTTTCCGTTATTCTGTAGTTATAAAACCAGACACGACAAAACACGCTTTTTTGAGTTGTGTGTGAATCGTTATCAGTCTTTATTCAGTATTGACAGTGACAATGAATGTTAATAGATATGTCTCGAAACAATGCTTTTAGTATGGTTGAAATTAAACAAATATTGGAAGATCTGTCTGATGATGAAAGAGCTACAACGGTTGTGTACGTGCCACCTCCAATTGACTTAGTAAGCGACACCGAGAATATTGATGAGGATATCATTACACAGTCAGGAGGATATCCTTTAGCAGAAATTGCAGGAGTAATAAAGTTGGAATATAAAACTTTTAATGGATCTGATTTCGCAGAACCTTCGCCAGATGAAGCAACATGTAATAGAAACGTATTTAAACGTTTGGAAGATTTTGACACTCCGAAATGGAGAAAGACGAACCGAATTAGTTATGAAGTGCAACCGAAACTTGGATCTAGAACTTTTGATGAACGACAAAAGCGGCTTTTAGAATGTTTAGGTATATCAGCACTTATCTGCATATAAAATATTTAAATGCTTTAGAATTTTTACGTGTAAATAATTGAAATTTTTTATCAGATGGAAATTCTGATAAAATCACCGCTTCAAATTTTTTCGCTTTTCTTTGATGATGAAATGCTTAAGCATATAGTAGATCAAACATACCTATACGCCATGCAAAACAATGATAAGAGTTTTTGTACCACTGTTCTTTTAAAAAAATTTATGGGGATTTTATTATTATCAGGATACCATACCTTGCCTCAAACTTATCTGTATTGGTCTAGCCAGCCAGATTTTGGTTGTATAGTGGACAAGCAAGCTATGAGTCGCAATAGCTTTGTGAATATGAAAAAGTACCTGCACTTTAATAATAATGCTAAAGTTAACTTAAATGATAAGTTATCGAAATTGCGACCAGAGATCTCTGATATCATCAATTGACGAGCAAATGGTTCCATCTGTTATCAATCGACGAGCAAATGGTTCCATATTTCGGCCGTCATGCCTTGAACACATACAAAATCGCACGACGAATTTTACGGTACGAATTGTCAAAATTACACGGCCTCTTATGGGAAACGAGAAGAACTGGTAAAACAGCCGAACATTATACACACTTACAACCAGTTTATGGGAGGAGTAGATTTCCACGACAATGCGGTTGCCAAGTACCGCATAAATACACGCGGCAAGAAATGGTGGTGGCCGTTGTGGGTTAATTGTTTAGCCAGCACAGTTGTAAACGCGTGAAAGCTACATACGCTTGTGGCAAAATTGGAAAATATACAACCTATGTCCCAACTGATGTTTCGCTCTGCAATAACAAGAGATTCGCTACAAACGAAACATCTGGGCTACGGTCGAAAGACAGCCTTCCAGGGAGTCTAATAAATAAAATACATAACGTACAAAAAATTCCAAATAAAATAAAACTGCGGTGTAAGCACTGCCACAAAACTTGTCGTTTCCAATGTACAGTCACTCTTCACCCAAAGGATTGCTTTGCTCTCTATCACAAGTGTTAAAACGATATTTATATTGCTGTCGATATTTTTTAGATTTTTAATTATTGTATACACACCGATTATAATATTTCAAACCGCTTAAAACTGAAAACTTGCAAATTTTAATAAAATCAGTACTATCTACTTACCAACGTTGCTTTAAAGCAACACTCTATACACACTACAAATATTTTTTAAAAATTATTCTAAGTATGCAGAACTTTGCAATTTGTTGTCCAATAGCCTACCCTGTAAAAATTTTCTACATCGGGGCATGGATTCTTGTCTCGGTAAAAGACAGGTGGCAAGTATGAAATGTCCGATTTTCATAAGAGCTGAGTTTAAGTGTTGATATCTCTGACACATGACTATAACGGTTTTTGTTTTTTCATATCATGAAGGTGCATCATTGCTCTTTCAAAGTCAAAGTGCAAATCGAAATTCCTTTTTGAATCTTCTGATGTAGAGTACCGTTCATTAAACAATGGAAAGTTAAAAAATACGGGTAATTTTCGAATATGACATTCGTCGCGGAACCTGATTGCTGTAGAGGAAAGAGATACGTCTCAAACTACGCGTGAACTAACAGCAGGGTTTAACGTTTCTATTCCAACAATTTTGGATCACTTAAAACAAATTGGTAAGATGAAAAAGGTGGATCGATGGGTTCCGTATGAGTTAAATGAGCGTCAAAATAGAAATCGTTTCGAAACATGCCTTTCGTTACTATCACGGTATAAAATCGAACCTTTTCTACACCGCGTTGTAACGGTTGATGAAAAATGGATCTTATTAGACAATAGAAAACTTTCAGCACAACGGTTGGATAAAAACGAGGTTCCGAAACAGAGCCCTAAATCAAACATTCATCAGAAAAAGTTTATGGTGCCTGATTGGTGGTCCAGCGCCGGAATTATCCATTACAGCTTAATGAGACCTGGTCAATCCATTACAGCAGATGTCTACTACAATCAGTTGGACGTGATGATAAGAGAGCTTTCCATTAAACAGCCTGGATTGATCAATAGAGATCGTTCAATCCTCTTACAAGACAACGCGCGACCACATATCGCTCGAACAACTCTACTCAAATTACAGGAGCTAGGCTTTGAAACTCTCTGTCACGCACCGTATTCACCAGACCTTGCACCAACGGACTACCACTTATTCCAGGCATTGGACCAGTTCTTACAAGGAAAATCCTTCAGTTCTCAAGAAGCTGTGAAAGATACCTTTTTGGATTTCACTGTCTCTCGCCCCGCATACTTCTTCGCTGCAGGCATAAAAAAGTTATCGTTAAAATGACAAAACACCATCGATAGCTTAGGCGCATATTTTGATTAATCATATTGGAGATCAAATAAAGTAAACTTTCGTTTCAAAATCGGACATTTCATACTTAATGACGTAATATAATGATATATGATGATTACCACTGAGAGGTATTGATGACAAGGTTTCTAATCGTTAGTACTTTAAAATTGTCACACAGGCGTTTTATAAAAGATCCCAAAATACCGAAATAAGATCAAATAAGATTAAATGCTTTTTGGTTAATATACAGGAATGTACAGAGTCCTGGTAAGAGTAAGTAAGAAGGAAGTTAAAATATGTATAATATTTACAACTGCGTATCCAAATCCTTTGATATGGCGCTCACTCTTGTAGAGTGTTGATTGTCCATTAGATGTACGTGAACTGGCTCAAGTACCTCACCGAACCTGCTAGAATGTTGGTATGCTATTTTGAAAGCCTCTGCTTCCTCCAAACATAATGAAGTCTTGCCTCTCCTCCCGCCTTTTTCCAGGTCATCGGCCATGATATTGGTGGGTTTTACGACATCGTTCTGTGGCATTGCAGGAAGGGAATTTCCATATTCGATGTTACTGCTGTTGACATTTATCTTATTTTCGTGTGGACTGCTACAAGATCCCGACTCCGGATTTTCATATTTAACATTCAGAAATACTGTACTATGATTAATGTTACTTTTGACATTCGTATTATGAATCTTGCTTTCCTTTGATAAGTTCTTATCTTTCGCCTGGACAAACTCTGTGGCCTCTGTTGAATAAAATAAACTATCACTCATAATACCGTCTACCGTACTAATTCATAATAATAAAGACTCAGTCAATTCAGGTAGGTCCTAACTCCTAGGAGAAAGGACAGAACAGGAAAGCAAAGGAGAAGTAAGGAAAGAAACGGAAAGGAGAAAGAGGAAAGAATTATATAAAATCGGCTCTGTGTCGGTTCCCGACATCTATCCTTTGAAAAAAGTTGAAATTAATATGAAAAAGGGACGTTGTTGTCGACGACCACAAACATTTTGTTTTGCTTCGCAAAAGTTCATCCTCTCTAGATGAACTCAACTCTGAAATCTGAGAGCGTAAGGTTGACAGTTTTGCACAGAAAGCAAAAACAATTTTACAGTTATTTCGAACAATGTTCGTAGTGTAATATCCGCATAAGCATTTAATTGAAATTATTTATTTTATATTTAAAATTAGTGTTCAGAAATTCAAACGCTTAACAGTACGGTTACAATTACCTATTATGCAGGGGCGAAAATATAAAGCTGCTAGTATAAAGTGACCACACGTCCCGATTTTGGCGGGACTGTCTCGCTTTTTAGTGGACTGTCCCGGGTCCCGCCGATTTTTAAAGATGTCCCGCTTTTTAAGAAAAATACTTAAAATGCATGGAAAGTAAACGAAGGACCTAATTATAAATCGTCACACAAACGAATCGCGATGGTTGTTATCGCCATTTCTCTTTTGTGTTTTTCGTTGTTTCTTGTTGTTTTCTCATTTCCAATGAAGCTGAGCCAAAAAAACCGAAGCAGCAGACGAACGAAGTTCAACGATAGTTATTCTAAAAATATACGAAACATTAAAATCATATTTTTTATCACAAGATAAATATCCAAGAATATTGCCGCTATTTTTAGAAAATGACACATCACAAATTTGGCTTCAGTTCATCCACAACCAATCTACCCTATTTCACAATGGCGTGAAATTATTATTGAAGGGGACAAAATTTCAATTACGAAAATGTCAAATGAAATCAATAATTTGAAATTAAAATTACGAGAAAGAATTGATAACGATTACATTCCTTTAATTATTCGAGGAGACATCACTAGGTTGGAAGAACAAGGTTTAACGACCTGATTTTCTGAAACATGTCAACATTTTCCATAATAACTTCTTGGAATATCTTGAAGAATGGACAGTTCAATTCGAAGATATCAAAAATTTTCATTGGGTGACATTAGAAAAGGAGATTTTATGGGAATATGTGGAAAAATCTTATGAATATTATACATATATATATAATATTCAATATATATTAGTAACCATTTTCCAAAAAATAATATTTGCGAAAATGATCTTTTTGATGAGGTGTCATTGGTAAAAAGATATGTTACAGATGGAAAAATTAAATGTTGGTTATCTGCAAATGCGAAAACAGACAAAAAATGGCGTTAAATCATGACGTTCAAATTATTATTTTTTACAAATATTTTTATAGTTACCAATAATTAATAATTAATACATTTTTGTACAAGTAAATGAATGTATACAATAAAATATACATATATAACTAAATTGTAATTTTCATTTCATCCCATTTGTCCCGCTTTGTCTCAAAGAACATGTGGTCACTTTATGCTAGTACGTAGTGAGAACGGCTGTTCAACTACACAATCGTTGACACGTTTTGAGTACTAAATGTGAGGAATCGTACGGATGAATTGTGCTACCGGTTTCCTGTGCAAGAATTCCACGTTCGCCCTTAGCACACAATGAATATGATTGTGCAGGTGTCTTATTTAGGTGTAAAACAGCCTTATTTAAAAAGTACTGGAGAAATTTAATTGTATCACTGCACGTTGTTAAGAGCAGTGCAAGTTAAGAGAGAGACACAACATAGTTTATCGTGCAAGGTCTAAATTGAGCTAGAACTCTTGCGTACTCGTACATTCTGAACCATGTTTATGGCTTATGGGTACAATTGTACCCAACGCTCCGATTTTTTTGATGTTGTTGTTTTTTCTTACGGTAACTCTAACAACATCAAAAATGTGCTCTGCTCTCATCTGGTTGCTAGTTATGGCTCTTTGAAGATAGAAAATTCCGCGGGTATATCTATACGAGGTAAACTATACGATCTACATATTTATTATTGGTATCGTTGAAAAGGTATTTAAAATATTTTGAATTTATGTATCGAAAACCGTCTAGCTTTGCAGACAAATTATATTTTAGAATTTTGGTAAAAATTCTTTCCATTGGTTTGCTGGATTCAAGGTTGAGTCCTTCAACTATTTGAATGAGGCTGAGGTACTACCCTTTATAAATTCGTACACCATTGTGTACTTGTTTCTTTTCCATCATTGGGTGCTTCAGTGGGGTCGAATTTCGGGATGATACGGGGAATAGTGATCGTGACATGAATGATAGTGCATTCGATTTTAAGTTAACTTAGGGCCTTATCATGAATAGTCACTCGAACGAATCGTTTGCTTTTAACGCTTATTCTGCTTTGTTCGTTTCGTCGATTACAAAAACAAAGACATTATAAAGTGTCAATTTCGACGAAAAACACAAAATGGAATCAGTGTTAAAAGCAAACGATTCGTTCGAGTGACTATTCATGATAAGGCTCTTAGTTTTGACTGTATATATATTTACAACTTGAATTTGTTGAATAAATGGAATAACTGAAATAACTGATAAATTACAATTGATTGTGTTAAAAAAGTTGTTTTGTTTCCTTGTCTTGTTACTGTTGTCAGGTAATTTTAAGTACTATGCCCTTACCGTTACTTTTATTTATTTAACTCAACTGTTTACTTTATTATCTTAAGACAGGCACCAAAGACGCTTGTGACAAAAGCAATTTTTATAGCGTTTATAGAAAGAGTAAAAAGCGTTTATAGGAAAGTATATATATTTTCGATCAGCGTCACCTCCTCAGTCGATTTAGCCCTGTCCGTTAGTCTGTTTGTCCGTTGAAATCACGATTGAGCGAAAACGTGTGGAGATATCTGAATGCAATTTGCCACACACATTCTTTGTATTATACATAGATAAATTTGGTATTGCAAATAGGCGAAATCGATTCACGATCAAGACTACTTTTCAAAGCAAAAAGGTACATTTTTTTATAACATTCAGAGCTTAAGATGATACAAATCCTAATAGGTGTGTACCAGAGTAACAAGAGGGAAGATATATTCTACTATCAGCATTAATTACTCTGGCAAATTTGGACGTGGTTTGCCCTCTGCAGCACTACCAGGTGCAGTTCGTTAAATTAATAAATAGAAATCGGGCCAATGCTTTCCGGTTTTATATAATACACCTTACAAAATATTTTCGATTTTCCTTGGCGAAAATTTCGAAGCATGATTTATCAATTTCTAAATTTTACATATGCAATACTCATGTATCAGAAGTGTGGTCCACCCACTTTTCCATATGCAGTACAAATCATGAGGCACTAAACTATTTGAGCTTCGGCTAGGAGAAAGATAGCAGTCTTACTGGTATTTATAAATGTTGATTAGATATGTAGTATTAAGAGTTAGGAATAAAGCTACAGCACCACGTAAAGAGAATCTTACCTCTTGCATGTCCCCAGTTTTGCCTTGAACTAACTTCGACCTGGACGCCTTGCTCACGGCTCTTTTTTATTATACATTCTGACGTCTGCAATGTAACAAAAGAAATACGTTTGTTCTTTTATTTTACTCAATGATATAACAGTCAGAACTGTTTTTATTTTAATTTATCGAATCACAATCAATTTAATACCAAATGCAATTACAATGAAAATTTAATTAATATAATTATAATTTGAAGGTGTTTTATACGAAAAGTTCAACATACTAAATTTTGCACATTTGTTTTGCGGCTATCGGAGCGAATACAGCATTGTATGGTTTTCTCAATTCCCTTGACCATCTCAACGCTGCGCCAGTAGTTCTTGCCTATGGTTTGAATCATCTCCAAATACTCTAGGAAGGATCTATACGTAACGTAGTGCATATTAGGGCAGTCTAAGCGATGGTGATAGCTGCATCCTTTGTCATAGACCCATTGGCGCTGCGTAGGTGCCACCAGTTGATATCGTTCAAGAAAGTGAAGAAACTCATCCTGATTGTCACCGTAAAACATTTGGGTCGTAGTAAAGCTGCAAATGCAAGGCCCGTGAGTAGTCCGGAAACCAATGTTGGCTAGGCCAGAGTACTCACGATATGCCATCGTTGATCATTTTCTTCACCTCAGGATTAGTGACGATACGATCGATTTCGGCACAGTCCGTGTTCTTGTTTAAAGTCACCAGAAACCACGGAGGCATTAAGCTAAATCGTACACATTTAATGACATTCAGCATGCAAGGCTCACGTTCGGTCCAGTTTTTACTCAACCACCGCACCACAGACATAAAAATCTACAATATCGTGTACATTTTTTTATTAGCATGAGAAATTAAGTAGCTTACTTACTTCTATTTCTGAATTTACACCTATTGCATTTGAACTCAATAAGGTGAATGTTTCCTTCGCACTTAACTCCAGAAATTCTTTCGAAGACACTAGCGTTAAGAAAAATTTGCAAATTCGAGTTAGCATCAATTTTTCCACTCTTCCCAAATTGTAATTTCGAGCCTCCATGTACAGTAGGAATGCAGTTTCCTCCCGGAAACGAACGTCGTCGTCAAGGCACAACCAACATTGATTTACCAAGTCTTTTATACGCAGAAACTTGGCCGCATTGAATAACTCCAGTATACCTTTGCGTTCCACTAGTGGCTCCTCAGCCAACATCCAGTCGTAGACCATCATAAAGGCACCGGGTGTGATCTTCTCCTCGGGCAATTGTATTAGCACTTCGTTGTTACACTCCATGAAGAAACCGGAATAGCACTGGAGGACCATCATGTGGCAATTAAAGGTCACGCCTCCAATGCGGATCTGAACATTAGGCTTAATATGATTATCAATCATGTTCTTCAATAATTTAAAGAGATTCTCTTTAGGCGGCTGCAAAATATTTTCCCAGCCGGCGACTTCGGTACCTTTGAAGCCCATTTCCTGCAGAGATTTCTGCGGAAAATTTGGATCATTGTTACGATGCACGTTCAATTTGCCGGTGTATGAAATATTGGGATGTCGAATTTTACTGGGAAGTGCCCTCTTAGCATGAAAACGATCTATATTACAAGGTTTAAGTGGACTTTAATAGATCGACAATCGGCATTGCAAGAATGAGCTTACTGGATTTTAACTCATGTGAGGCATCCTTTGCTTGACTTGAGGTCTCCGAATTATCCATGAAATTCAAACTGAAATGACTCAATGCGGTACTTAATGACTGAGCTGGAAGGTGAAAGCATCCCAATACTCACTTAATATACTTCATGTTGTCCATGTTATCCGAAAAAAGAGGTGTGCCGGTAGTGCCTGTTGTGGAAATTGTCGATTCATTGCTCTAGAAAGAAAGCACAAGTACTAAAAACGTATCTTTAAAGATGTGTATCACCTTATTTGTTGGTTTTTCCATTTGTAAGCAATAATTAACAAAAAATACGTAGTTAAATAAGGACAAAAAATAAAAATGTTCTGTTAATTTTGACAGCAATTTCAGATGACAAATTTCTGTTATATCATAATTGCGGAGGTAAACAAATTCTCAAATTCTTAATTTAAATTAGATAAGTATATAGGTTAGTAACACATTTTATTCAGTACAAAATTAATAAATGAAAACAAATTATAAAAAAAAAACTTAAATTTAAATTTTCTTGAAAAGTAATAGTTTTTCGATAACATATTACCTTACATAACTGAAAGATAATATCTTTGAATACCTTTTCAACCATGCCCATAATATGTAGGTATCTCTTATAGTTTCGGAGATATAGGTCCGAAATTTTCCAACTTTAAAGGACTATAACTCGGAAACCAGACGAGCGCGGGCAAAAAGATATTGTTATTGGAGTCTCCGTGGAAAACAACAACAACAGAAAAAACAACAACAAAATCGGAGCTGCGTCAGCGTCTTCAACCTGCTCCCTACTTAAATTACTGTGTCTTGCGTTGCGTTAATCACTGCTTCTTAAAAACGATGCTGCGTTAAATGAAAATAACAGCGTTGCGTAACATGTTCTGACAAAAAGTGTTTAAACATTTACACGCACCTGAACATTTATTTAACATTTGCCGCCAACTTCACTTCGTAGCGTATACCAAAATTGGAAATTTGAAGTGTTCCCCATCAGTGCGTTCCTTTTTTCAGCCACTTCCATATGACTGCGTGTTCCAATTTCATTTTGACAGCAACGCAACGCACGACGCACATATTTAGGTACCATAGTAACTATTTCAATCAGTACCTACCTAGTTGCTACAGGTGCTGTAACTACATTTATGATATTTTATTACCATATTAATTTTCGGTATAAATTGAGTTTAGGTTAGCCTCCAAAATTTGTGGGCTTTTGTCTAAGAGAGTCTAGGGCGTTTAAATGTCGAAAATTTATAATTTGGGAGGAGTGATATCTCCTAAAGTATGAGAAATTGAGTGTTGCATGTATACCGTTCGAAAGGTCTGCTTAAGATACGGTTAAAAAGAGCCCGAATATACGCTAGGTCGGGCGAAGATTTTCGCTATAGAGGTCAGACAGAGCAGGAAATCGGCATTTCAGCTGTGTGCATCTGTGAACAGTAGAATGCCGTATTGGTAGAAACGATTTCATTATTATGGGATTTTTCACACTTTCCCTAGGGAATTTTATTATTAGTTGTGAAATTTTTCCACTTTTAATGTTTGTTTCTAATGTGAAATGCAGAATAACTGCCAAGCTAAGAATTTTTGGAGCAATTTCACTTTAGCGGTTTTGCCCCGATTTTTTTTGTTACTTTTTTTACCGTTTTTTTGGACCATTATAATGGTAAATAACTGTCCACTTTTGGGGGCGTGGTATTAGTTTGCGTGTTATCGGCGTTTGAAGGTCGCGAAAGGTCACCTCTTTAAAGGTTTATTATACCCAAATTAGGAAAGGTATACTAACGATCAAGGTGTCAAAGGAAAGGTATTGCCATGCCCCTCATTTCCCTAGTACACCAATTTACCGCCAAGGTTACGGTTTGGAAGATATTTGAGTTCTAAGAAAAAAATGGTGTAGGTGCCATTATAAAACCTTCCCCCTCCCTCTTATATGACAATTAAGGTATATATTAGAAACACTATTTATAAAGCCCATAATTTTTTTTTTTTATTAATTATTATTTATTAAGTAGGAATTTATTCGTCTGGTACAATTTCATAGTGATTATAACCCTCAGTATGTCAAACACCGGCTACGCAACAGAATAGTGTTTTGTGGCCAATTTTAGGGCGTGTATGCGTCCTCCGGCCTTCGGCCTACGGCCGCCTTTTTTGATTATAACCCTCAGTATATCAAACACCGGCTACGCAACAGAATAGTGTTTTGTGGCCAATTTTAGGGCGTGTATGCGTTCTCCGGCCTTCGGCCTACGGCCGCGCTTTTTGATTATAACCCTCAGTATGTCAAACACCGGCTACGCAACAGAATAATGTTTTGTGGCCAATTTTAGGGCGTGTATGCGGCCTTCGGCCTACGGCCGCACTTTTTGATTATAACCCTCAGTATGTCGAACACCGGCTACGCAACAGAATAGTGTTTTGTGGCCAATTTTAGGGCACTAATGCTAAAAAACTGAAATTTTGGGGTCTGTAAAACGCTCATTTTTTTATATTTCAATGAGTGTGGTGGGAATTGTTGGAGCACCTGCAACATATTATATATCGTTGAAAAAAGAAAATCATGGGCTTTAAGATTATTGATTTTAATACATACCTTAATTGTCATATAAGAGGTAGGGGGAAGGTTTTATAATAGCCCCTCCACCATTTTTTTCTTTAAACTAAAATATCTCCTAAACAATTGACAATATCGAAAAAATATATATTACTAAAACATAGGTGCAAATATTTCCTTTCAATCGGTATATACCGCAATTCAAACGCCCATATCTTCTATACGGAAGCCACGCCCCCAAAAAAATTTTGGGATTCGTTTTCTTCGGTAAAAAACGAAGGCTTAATTTCACTTTAGCGGTTTGGCGCAGCCAAAGTCGAATTTTTTATTTTATTTACAGTTGGGATCATCAGGAACGGAAAGGGGCTAGTTTTTTTCGGGGGCTGATCTGCCACCTTAGAGTTACGACCGTTTGAAGGTCAAATAAGTGGTAGTAATAAAAGTATCACCTATCCCCTAAACCAATGGAGGTAGCGGAACAAACAAGGTACTGTTTGAAAGGGATTTCGAATACCTTTAATTTATGTGATACTTTTTTGTCAATAACATGGCGGCTAAGGAGTTATATTGATTTTTGTAAAAATATAAAAATTTTACCTTGAAAAAACAAATTTTTTCTGACATTAAGTTATATAAAAAATTACATTCAGAGAAAGCCTGTTCTTTTACCTTTAAAACGCTAGTATATAATATGTTATACTGACTTTGAGCTGTTTTAGGAGATAAATGACTTTTATTATATCATTTATTTGACGTTCAAATTATTATATCTCCAAGATGACCCCCAAAACAAAAAACCAGCCAATTTGGTTCCTGATGGTTTCAACGGTAAAAAAAAAATTAACAAAATCTGAGCTTGGCAGCTATTCTGCATTCCGTAATTTTTGCCAATTCTGTGTTCATAAAGTACATATATGTATTATATTAAAAAAGAATTTAATTAAAGAAATAACGCTAAAATATTGGATGCAGTAAAATATGGACAAACACTTTTTAAATATAATTTATGAACTCATTTTGAAACGGATTGCTAAACACTTGACTTTTTGCCTGACATCCGAAATGTATACAAAAATAATAGCAGAGGAATAGCACAATTTATGTCAAATTATAAATAGATCTACGTGCGTGCAAATCAAAAGTAATAGACTACAGATTGCGCATTGCGCAGGTCCGTTATTCGATGTCAAAAAATTTGACAACCGGCTTTCCGGTTATGACGTCACAATAGCAAAAATTTTTGTGAGAGCCATAAGCAAAACCATACATAGATACATAGTACATTTTATGCTTTAAAGATATAATTTGATGACAAATAATGAAGTGCAGAGTTCCATTTTCATTCAACACTAAAACTTTGTGATTAGTTTTTGCAGGGAAGAAAAAAGTTTTAATACCAAGACTTCATTTGCTTGTATAAAGCATTTGACAGCTGACGATATCGAAAATAATATGCAGTTTGAAATGGGTAAGAAAAGGAGTTTTTCTACTATTATTCAGTTTTAAGAAGCTTTAAATTATTAGCATTTACCAAACAAAGGATTCTGATGGGTAGTGCCGTTTTGTCCATATATGATCCAATTGCTGGGAATCAAGTGTTGGCTGCAGAACGTGAGAAAAGGATACAGAAATGGGAGAACAAGAAAATTGTAAACTCGTTACTCCAGAAAGATAATGTAACAGCCAGGACCCTAACATTACACGAAGGTATAAAACGAATGTTAAAAAGACAAACACAATGTGCAAAACACTTAGGCCCAGTTTTTCAGTGCACGTTTAAACGGCGATTAGTTAAACGCCAAACAAAAGTTAACTGAGATTTGAGTTTTACAGTGCGTTTAACTTATCTATGTTAAACGTATCTTATCTATATTTCATACAGAATTTATCTAAAATCAACGAATATTTAGCGTATACCTAAACCTTTTTTGGCAGCACTTGTCAATATTTTAATTTTTACAAAGAGAATAGCTGTTCTGGTGCAAATAAACAAAATTATTAGCATTCAATTCAATTCAATTCAACTTTATTGAGACGATGACAACCAGAGATAACGATATTGGAAACTTAGAACAAAACAGCTGTTCAAAAAAACAGCCGCGTGTTGTTTCTATAAATTTTCTATGCAAACTCACCCGCCAAAAGAATAAACAATGGTTTGTTTATGCTTTTGGCGGGTGAGTTTCGAAGACTCGACTGAAAACGGTGAGTTTCAATACAAATGTTACAAAAACAAATTTAATTGAACGGTTGCATGTAAAAAATGTAAAAATGTGCCATATCGTTGCTAGTAGAAAAGTGGTTGTAATCTCTGTTTCCCGCTTTTGAAGCTGTCATTCACAAATTGATTGGTATTGGGGCGATAAAGATAAGTACTCGTAAAATTTTTACAGATATTTATTAATATTGTTTTAAAACGTCGAATTACAGAACTTATTATTATTACAGAACGTATTAATAAATTTAGTGTGCTTTGTAGTTGTAGTTGCATGTGCACGGGTGATATAGGCCTACTAAGGAACCGAACACCCAAAAAAATCGATAACGCACCTTGACGCTTACCTCAAATGGTGGTGTGGAAACAGCATGATCTCTATAACTTTCAGAATTATCATCTGCTAAAGAAGTAAAAAAATATCCTTTATATCTTTTTTTCATTATAAATTTTACAAATATAGAAAACTATATAAATAATATAATATTTGAACTAAATTAAATAATATTTTAATCAAATTTCTACAATCACATAAAAATACCCACAGAAATAAATTTATGCCCACATTTTTTACTTTGTCTACTTATGGTGGCAACCGCTTGCAAAAAATGTTGGTGAATAATACCGTCAAAAGATAAAGCATCACTTGCTATCTCTTTCTGGCTGCAAAAGAAATGTAGCCAAATTCACCAGTTCATAAAAAATCGATCTTTTTTTCATCTTTATCTGAAGATAAAAGAGTTTCCAATCTAATTAATCTCTGATGACAACTTACTTATACAATAAATATATACAACTTAAACTATGCATGTTTACAAGTTTGGCAACTCCCAGGGCAGTAAAGTTTTGCCTTGTGCATGATATTTCGTAGTATTTTAACCAATAGTACAATTTCACGAGTTTGTTTATTAATTAAGATATGAGATCTTCTCGTTAAGGTTTATATAAAGCTCTTGCTCCCGGAGCTTTGCAAGTGTTCTTATAATTATTGGAAGCTTAATAGCTATTTGACTTAGAATAATAATAAGGTACATCAGGTAATATACTTGTAATAAGACTATTACAGAGGTATATGTGTTTCGTAATATTAGATTAAGTTATTTTGTTTTTGATAAGGCACTTAAAGTCTACAACATTTAATATATTATTTTATATGAAATCACATTACATTACAGTGAAAGGAAAATTATCCTCTATTTTGGCAAATGAACTATTCTGGTAAAACAGAGGAACTAAAGATTGGTCATTACCCGCTAATATAGAATCTAAGTCAATTGAGTCTATACACAAAGGAGATAAATAATTTGCAGAATTCCAAGGCTCTCTGGATAGAGAAAAAAACGTACTACTTATAAGATCATTATCTATATAGCGTAAATTTGTTACGGATTTTTTCATAGCTCTTAAGGAGTATCTCATTAGGGGTTCAACTCCGGACTTATCGTAGATGTAGCTGTTCGCATATTTTTTGTTAAAAGATTGGAAATGTTTGTTAATACTTAAGCGCAGAATTTGTCTTTCAAACACTTCAAGTTCTCTCGCCACCGACGGTGAGAACGAAAACCAGCACGGGAAGGCATAGGTCACAACTGGTCTTATTACGGTTTTGTAGAACAACAGCTTGGTTTCTCTTGAGAGGCCGCTATTGGATCTAAAATACGGCGCTAGCAATCCTGCAACACGCTTGGCTTTAGTCAATGTAGACCTTGCATGATTATTAAATTTGAAAAGGTTATTGAAATTTATACCTAAGTATTTAATGTGTGTTTTGAATGGGATCCTAGCGCCATCGACGGCAAGATAAAGATTTTTACTGTCCCTCACCACTCCTGGAGGTCCTTTCCCTGATGCATTCCGGAAGCAAATACATTCAGTTTTACAGATGTTAAGGTTTAAACCCCATTTTTTATAGAATTCGTTAATTACCTGAATATGAGCAGAGACGGCTGCCAAAGCATCGTTGGGATATCTCGCGTGAGCATATACCATGGTATCGTCAGCATACAAAAGTGCAACTGAGCTTGATGGAAAGTCTTTCACCTGCAGGAAGTGAGGAAAATCATATAAAAATATGTTAAAGATAAGAGGGCCCAAGATTGAGCCTTGAGGAATTCCGCGCTCAACTTTCTTTAATGTGGATTTTGATTGGTTGATTTGTAAAAAAGAATCGATCAGTAAGAAAACTGTCTAGGAGTTTAAAGATCGTTGGAGAAAGGTTGATTTGTATTAGTTTAAAGAGAAGACCATCCCACCAAACACTATCAAACGCCTTTTCAACGTCCAGAGAACAGCTGACAGTACATTTTTTGTTTCTAAGATTTTGACTTATGTCACTGTGCATTTTCAATAGGGCGTGCACCGTGGAGTGTCCTTTTTTAAACCCAAACTGGTAATCTGAAATAGGATCAATGCCATTGTTTAAAGTATTTTCAATTTTGTTGTAAATTACTCTTTCAAGAATTTTGCCAGCGTTGGAGAGTAAAGCAATAGGGCGGAAGTTTGAAATGTCGATATTATTAGGTTTTTTCCTAATCGGAATTAATTTCGCGAGAAGTTATGCCTTGATTGCTGCTGATCCGTTTGGTTGATGCCTTTCTGGTGAGAGTACGTGGTGGCAGAGACTGTAGCGCTGCTGGATATCAGATCCTGTTTGCCGGTGGCCATGCCCTTATCTGGCAGGCTTGGTTTCAATCTGTAGCTCGGTTGGATAGAAAGGAGCTTAAATCTATTATCTCCTAGCGAATCAGCGATGTCAGCTGAACTGTTACTGTTAGTGCGTGTTCGTTTTATTCTAGGCTTTGAGCCATTTCCGGCTACTTGGACGTCAACCTCCATCGAATACGAACGAGTTAGTTATCGAAAAAGTAGATTAAGCTAACTGATGAACTTTTACGAAGAAATTGTGAACAAATCACAGTAGTTTGATAGTGCTTGTAATCTTGATTTCGCAGGAATAATGCTCGTGCTCTGACCTGTTAAGTCCCGTCGAAGCACAGCAAATAAATTAAGATTTTTCCAAAAACAAAAAAAAAAGATGGCGGAAAACTCGAAATAGAAAAATTATAAATTAGCGAACACAAAAAAGACGTCCGTTCACAACGAAGCTATGATTCGAACTCCTTTATTAGATAGTTTTGAACAAATGTAAATGTCTGTACTCGAAGAAACAGCTGTTTCTTTATCTATTAAAAAGATAAATTAACCAGAGGTTAACTCACCAATATTGGCCGGTTAAACGACGTTTAAACGAGCACTGAAAAACACAATGTGTCGTTTAAACGAAGGTTAACTGGGAAACGACGATAACCGAGCACTGAAAAACTGGCCCTTATGTATATACTTTACAGAGAATATCGAAAACGATTCATCGATGGTTAATGTACCATCAGTGGAACCACTCCAAGAGAAGAATGTCGAGAGGCAATCAGAGCAAGTAGAAGAAAAAACGCTTTAACTCGGCACTTTATTGAGGAGTTTGCGAAAGGAGATGTATGTTCAATTAGCTAAAATTTGACATAATAACAACGAACAATTATGTATTTCTTTTAATAGAAAAACATTACGGAAAGAAAACTTTTGTCTCCTGAACACACACAAAAACTGCATAAGTGAAATTGCGGAATTGGAACAGTGTGCAATTGAAGTAGAAGCACGATTTTTCCATGAAAATAATAGAGAAGTGAGTTCGAAATCTTTAGTATATCGTTCTTATTTCTAAAACCGAGAAATTAATGTAAAATATAAAATTTTGCGACAATGTTTACAATTTTGTATGCAAAATGTATACAAATTTGACAGTTCAGCTAGATGCGTAGCGTAGATGCGCAGAAGAAAACATTTTTGAAAGCTGATCTTTAGCTTGCTCAGTCATAGACATAATCCCGATAATCCTCTAGATTGGTCAAGTACCTTTGCTGGCACTTGGTGCAGTTGTGCACGACAACTCGATAGCCGGAAAGCTGAGACTTTTCCAAACATTTTGATATATAAACAAAGTCTTTACAAATTAAATGTTTTTCTGCTTTGTTTACAATCTGGTGTGAAGAATTGCTTTTCCTGGAAAAAAAAGGTAAACAAAACGATGGTTAAAATGACATTACAATTAGATGCGTTCTTTAGAACTATGATAAATGTCGACAAAATTACAAATTTTCCTCCTTTCCTTTCTTCCTCATTTCTCTCTCCAACGAACTGTGTTAAACCGTTTCAAAAGATACTGCGTATAGCCAAGCGCATTATATGTCGCGAATATACACCTAACTGTGGTACCTAAATAAGAGCGTCGCGCATTGTGTTGTTGTCATATTGAAATTGGAACACGCAGTCTTATGGAAGTGGCTGAAATAAGCAACGCACTGTCGGAGAGCATTTCGAATTTCCAATTTTGGTATGCGCTACGAAGTGAAGTTGGCGACAAATGTTAAAAAAATGTTCAGTGCGTGTAAATGTTTAAAAAATTTTTGTTAGAACATATGTTGACGCCACCCTGTTATTTCGGGTTAGCGCAGCGTCGTAAGACGCAGTGATAAACCAAACGCAAGACGCACTTATTTAGGTACCACAGTTAGGTGTATATTCGCGACATCTAATACGCTTCGCTATATGCAGTATCTTTTGAAACGGTTTCATTCAGTTCGTTGGAAAGAGAGATGAGGAAGAAAGGGAAAAGTCTACACTCTGGTATCGAGTGTAGAGAATTTTCGAAAAGAAAATAGACCCCGCTTCTCTCAGTTGCTCTTCACGAGAGATTAATGAAATTGGAAACTCTCTTATCTTCAGATAAAGATGAAAAAAAGATCGATTTTTTATGAACTGGTGAATTTGACTACATTTCTTTTGCAGACAGAAAGAGATAGCAAGTGACGCTTTATCTTTTGACGGTATTATTCACCAACATTTTTTGCAAAAGGTTGCCACCACAAGCAGACGAAGTGAAAAATGTGGGCATAAATTTATTTCTGTGGGTATTTTTTATGTGATTGTAGAAATTTGTTTAAAATATTATTTAATTTAATTCGAATATTATATTATTTATATAGTTTTCTATATTTGTAAAATTTATAATGAAAAAACATATAAAGGATATTTTTATACTTCTTTATTAGATGACAATTCTAAAAGTTATAGGGTTCATGCTGTTTCCACACCACCATTGAGGTAAGCGTCAAGGCGTGTTACCGATTTTTTTGGGTGTTCGGTTCCTTAGTAGGCCTATATCACCCGTGCATATGCAACTACAACTACAAAACATACTAAATTTATTAATATTAATTACTAATATTAACTACTAGTTAATACTAAACTAAAAAATAAGTAAATAAGTTATGTAATACAGTGGACCCTCGGTTAACGTACACAATTGGTTCCATCTTGTTCGTTATGCGAAACGTTCGTTAAGCAAAACCATTATTCCCATATAAATCAATGTAAAATGAATTAATGCGTTCCAGGTCGAAAAAATACACTCTAATATGTTTCAATTTGAACTTTTATTGAAAGAATGTAACATAAAATGCATCAAAAGAGCTGAAAAAATACACCAATATATTTAAAGTTCAGCTTTTATTGAAAGAAAGTTAAATGATAAGTATAAAATTTTTTAAGGAAACAAAATATCATCGAGAATTTGTGGTCGTTGCGAAGAAACTCTTGATTCTCCCTTTGAAGCATTCAACACCGCAAGCTTGTCCTTATTCTTGAGGATAGTAGAAATCGTTGATTTGGATAAGTTGAACGCACGTCCTAAATCAGCCACACCCAAACAATGTTTATGTTTTTCAATGATCTTGAGTTTCATTTCAATAGTTATTTTGGCTCTTTTATTTTTCTCTTTCTCCGAATCTGTTTTTTGAAGGCATTTACGTATGTTATTTTGCAATTTTTATAAAAACAAAATTAAAAATAGAACATTTGTATGTTTCAACACGTCTTGTTAATTTTACGAACACAGGCAATTATGCACAAAAATAAAACAAAATGCACAATTATGAAACAAAAGCTAAACACAGACAGCACTATAATGTGTATTCGGGGTTTCCCCTGTTTCGTTGCTTAGCACAGACAGAAATTTTACATGCAATTAAGGTTTCCCCCTTTTTCGTTGGTCGTTATGCGAAACTTCGTTCGTTAAGCGAAACTTTTTTTCCCAAAAAAGTGTTCGCTATGCGAAATGTTCGTTGTGCGGGGCATTCGTTAACCGAGGGTCCACTGTACATGCAAACCTTACTTCAGGCAGACTACCGGGTAATGATTTTATAGAAATAGATTAAGGGGAAGAATAGAAGTCGCAAGTGGAAGCAAATGACAAAATATTTACGACAAACTCGTTTTATTTATTTATGTGTTATACGCAAAATCTTATTTCTGAAATCAGGTTCGAAAATACTTCTATTAAAAATACCTTATAGTAAATCAAATTTTACTATATGTATATGCAAAAGCAAAAATGTCCATTTGCTTTACATCCCCAGGTATAAGTTCTGTAATACGACGTTTTAAAACAATATTAATAAATATCTGTAAAAATTTTGCGAGTACGTATTTATCTTTAGTATTTATCTTTATTTAGAATATTTATCTTTAGCGCCCCAATACCAATCAATTTGTGAATGACAGCTTCAAAAGCGGGAACCACGTTTCTACTAGCAACGATATGGCACATTTTTACATTTTTTACATGCAACCGTTCAATTAAATTTGTTTTTGTAGCATTTGTATTGAAACGCACCGTTTTCAGTCGAGTCTTCGAAACTCACCCGTCAAAAGCGTAAACAAACCATTGTTTATGCTTTTGGCGGGTGAGTTTGCGAGCGAAAGAAGTGCGACGTAGTTTGCCGAACGCGTGTTCATATTTTTTCTCACTCTGGCCAACATTTGGATATTCATTAAATTTCACACACAGTTTGGTATCACATGTTTACGACTTTTGAAGCCAAACCAGAAACCAGTGTCTAGCAGAGATAATGAGATAGGACACTTCGAATTCGCTGCTTCAAAAATCGGTTTGACGTCTATTTTTTATGAGCTCTTGAATTCATGTACACTATATGTGAGAGCTACCATATTGTTGTTCTTCTTTTCTGTCTTTCAGTATGTTGAAAAAATCAGCTGTTTCATGTTTCACAACGGATTCGTTTAGTTATGAAATCTGCTTGGCTAGACGCAGTATCATTTAAACGGTTTCAGTACTGGTATGTCGATACCATCGGCGGCTACACACTGTGGTTTCTCATTTGGTTTCACAAGTCGTAAACACGTGATGCCAAAGTTTGTGTGAAATTGACTGAATATCCAAATGTTGGCCAGAGTGAGAGAAAATATGAACACGCGTTCGGCAAACTATGCTGCTCTTCTTTCGTTTGACAACTGCTTTCTTGTGTGCGTGCAAAGAAACTGAGAAGCAGGGTCTATTTTCAAAAATTCTCTACACTCGATACTAGAGTATAGACTTTTCTCTTTCTTCCTCATCTCTCTCTCTCAAACGAACTGAATGAAACTGTTTCACAAGATACTGCGTATAGCCAAAGATTTTAAAATATAAATTTCACCATATATAAACAAAGGTGGTGAAGTTTCCCAAACCTAAAATGGTAGGTGCGAACGCATGCTTGACCCCCAAGTGCTTTAATGATGTATAACAATACATAATTTTCAAAAATATTAGAAAACAAATGAAAAAATATAAATGCGACCATTCTGGATTTATTACGCGTAATTTTTTTTGTCAATAGGCGAACCACTTCGTATTTGCAACAAAACATCAGCACAGCGACTACTTTATACCAAAGTAAAAATTAGAAATAAACAACCAATACTTGGTAAAATATGGAAGCATATATTAATTACCATTATACGGAACGGGGAGTTATGTTTTATATATATTTTACACATATAAAAAGGATAATATTTTTATTTATTTGTTTTGACGTTTCATAAACGAATCCCCGAAAAACAGATTTTGCATGCGTTCATGCGATCAATTTATTTTCGGCGAAGTACAAATTTTTTGCAGCGAAGTACAAGTTTTTTCACAGCGAAGTACAAGTTTTTTGCACAAAATCACAATTTTTTATCGTAGTGTTAGTGAAAATGCCATTGTGTTTTGCGACGAATTTGAAGTGTCCTATCTCATTATCTCTGGTGTCTAGCCATCGCTGGTATCGACATTCTAGTAGTGAAACCGTTTCAAAAGATACTGCGTATAGCCAAGCGCAATTAGTTTCGCTACAAATGTTACAAACGATACAAACGAAATGTTGACATTTCGTAACCATATATTTAAGGTTCAATTTTTACTTATTTTACTACCCGGTTTTGCTGGTATTTTTTATCCGGAGATCCTGCAAAGAATAAAAACTATTGTGCTCGAATACCTAGGAGTACAGACGACAAATAGACAGTATCATCAGTATACCGAAAAGCTTTTCACAAAATCCGAATTGAACAATTACAATGGCGAGGGTGGAGCGGAACTTTACTTATCGTTGCTGGGTTCAGTGTATGATGTTACCAAAGGCAGAAGGCATTATGGAGCTGGGTGCGCATATAATTTCTTTGTTGGTAAGCTAAAACCCATTACATTTTCTACATCTCTACAAAAAGTACATTGTAGGTCGCGATGCTTCTGTTTCATTTATAACTGGGAAGTTTGACTCTTTCAACGAAGAGACAGCGGATGACGTCAATACATTAAAATCCGCTGATTTGTTAAGTTTGGAGAACTGGAAAAGCTTTTACGATAAAGAATATACTCAAAAAGGGAAGCTTGTAGGGCGATTCTATGATGAAAATGGAGCCAAAACAAAATATTACCACAAGTTTCATGCGTTGGTGCAACAGGCTAAGATCGCAAAAGAAACGGTCGATAAGATGCGGGAAGTCTATCCAGATTGCAATATTGAATGGTCAGCAGCAACTGGTACCAGAGTCTGGTGCACAAATTCATCCGGCGGTAAGCACCGCGATTGGTCTGGTTATCCGCGAAAGCTCTTTGAGGAGAAAAGTGATTCATTTAGATGTGTTTGCGTGCGAATGGAAGATCCTTTGGAAACACGTTTAATGATCAAGCCTTACGATAATTGCGATAAATTATCGAATACGTGCTATTACAATGTTAATAATTAGTTTATATTAATCCAATTTAGTTATTATGGTTAAATAATAATTATAAGGGTCGGTCGTGGTCGAAATTTCGACCAATTGTCATTTTTAATTAATATTTATTACAAAATTTTTTTAATATAAAAAATTTTAATTCATTTTGACTGCTCGTCTATGAATAGCAACAACACCTCCTCTGCAATCAACCAGAGTGTATATTGCAAACAGTATTAATAGATCAGCTTGGCTAGACGCAGTATCATTTGATACGGTATCACTACTGGTATGATGATACCAGCGATGGCTAGACATTGTGGTATCAAATTTAGTTTCAAAATCCATAAACATGTTATGTCAATGTATGTGTGAAATTTACTGAATATCAAAATGTTGTCCGTAGTTGCCATAATTATTATATTATGATTAATGCGTAAAGGAAAAATAGGATTTCTAAAAATCCCATGTTTAAATTTTAGTTCAATGGAAATTACCTGCTTCACTTTGGTTTTCTTGTTCAGTGGAAATCGTTGTGTTGTGAAATTTTTTTAAAATAGTTAATTTATTTAAAAATAATAATGGAGGAATCTCAAATGGCTTGTGTTGCGGCGATGGCAACAGCTGCTGCATGCTATGTTGTAGTCGATGAAGATTCGCAAAGGAATCGATCGTATTGGGTAAAGAAGTGGAGGAAGAATCGCAGTGTTCGTGGAAACACTCAAGAGTTTTTAAGAACTCTAAGGCCCGGCACATACTATTATAGCTGCTATTTAAGGATGGACGAAATATGTTTATTTAAATATGTCTATTTTTTTACTTAAAACGTTTGCATTTTCGGCTTAAATCAGGCGCTTCTCGACCTAACCAATGTTGTTGTTGTTTCTGGCGCTGACCCTAACAACAATAATTTGTATTGCTCTCGTCTAGTTCCCGAATTATAGCCCTTTAATGTTTCTAAATTCCAGGCCTATATCTGTTAAACTTTACGAGATACCACTATGATATGAAAAATAAAATTTTAGATTTTTAGTACTTTTTTTCCATTAATTAATGTTTTTCTAATTGTAATGTACGCCAGAAACAACAACAACATTGGTTACTTCGAGAAGCGCTTAATCTTTTCCCCTTTTCTTTTTAATTGTTTTTGAACTTTTCGTGACTTGATATTAAAATAAGGCAAATGGGACAAATAAATGAAATTTCTCCGAAAAAGAGAATTTTTCAACTTCATTTGCAACCGTTCGAATTTATTATGGCCGACTGTTTGGTTGCTGTTGACAACTGCTTACTTGTGTGCGTAAATGATACCGAGAGAAGCAGGGTAAATTTGGGTATCAAAAATTCTCTACACTTGATACTTGTGTGTAGAATTTTCCCTTTCTTCCCCGTCTCTCTCTCCAACGAACTGAGTGATACCGTATCAAATGATACTGCGTGTAGCCAAGCTGGATGAGATTTCAGGAGACGAATGATGGTATCAACATTTAGTTTGAATGAACAGAGTTAAGCTCAGGTCGAAAAACTGGTCGATATCGATACTATTCATTATACGAGTACGCAATAAAATCTGCAAAGTATGTGAGATTGCCAACAAACGTTTTTTGTGTTTAGGGTATTTCACTCGACCGTCTGTTATGCTTTTCACAAAATGGAATGAGTTTCGAAACGAAAATTTCGTTCATTCATTAAGGCTGTTAACAAAAAGTATTAATAGGTATGTATATAGATTTTAATAGACGAATGATGGTATCAACATTTAGTTTGAATGAACAGAGTTAAGCTCAGGTCGAAAAACTGGTCGATATCGACCTGAGCTTAACTCAGTTCATTCAAACTAAATTTTGATAGCATCATTCGTCTATTAAAATCTATATACATACCTATTAATACTTTTTGTTAACAGCCTTAATGAATGAACGAAATTTTCGTTTCGAAACTCATTCCATTTTGTGAAAAGCATAACAGACGGTCGAGTGAAATACCCTAAACACAAAAAACGTTTGTTGGCAATCTCACATACTTTGCAGATTTTATTGCGTACTCGTATAATGAATAGACAGTTTCTAGGAAAAAAGGTGATAAACGACGCGAAAACAAAAAGGCTATCATCTAGTGTAAAATTGTTCGTGTTTTACAAGTTCTATCTCGAATTTGATTTACGTTTAGTGTTGCCGCAGCGAAATTGCACATATGACATTTTTTGTCCGTAACCCAGAGATGAGATAGGACACTAATGGCCTTATAGCAAGAGTCACGGTGACTAAGACGGCAATCGTCTCTGATGAGTCACGACGACGTAATAACCTTATTCCAAGAGTCACGGTACTCGTCTCGTCTTGCTCTTACGTCGCGGTCACGAACTTTACGATTATTTTACAGCGATTTTTATTTGTCAAAAAGGTTTGCGTACAAGATACAAATTTCTGAGATGGTGGACGAAAGTGTTATAATTGTGATTAATTTCAATTCATAAAAAACTTATAAAATTGAGTTTTTTCGCGAAAAAAAATTGGTTTACAAACGTTTCTAAAATATACAATAAACTTGGAAAATTATATTTTTGTTATTGTATATTATTTCGCATAAATTGCAGCAAAAAATTTAACATAGTTTTTCTCTTTTTGGATGTTTCTAACACTGAAGCAAATTGTAAACAAAGATATTTTCAATTCCACGCGGAGAAGTAAGCAATTTTTAAATGCTTTTATAAGTGCCTTTAAATAAATGAGTAAGTGCATTTTTATTTTGTGCTTTGAGTCGTACGCGAAAATATGGACAAATGCTATTACAAAATTCTTTAACAATTTTCATTGCGCTACTCGACAAAAATTTGACCGCCGCGAAAATAAACAAAGCATTTTCCATTTTATTTGTGAAATTAATAAGCTGATTAAGGCAACAGAAGTGAAATGAAAAGTGAAGACTCTAAAGAGGACGTCAAACCGAACGCGAAATTACGCTGTGTCGCGCGGATCAAATTATTATTTTATATCAAATGTTTGTGGTAATACAATATACATATAATTTTAAAAAATTAATTAATTAACTAACTAAGCATTCACAAGAACTTAATTTTCAATATATCACCAAAGAAAACAATGATTATTAGAACATAACTTGTTTTCCTTTACGATTTATTAAGAATGAATTTCAAATACATATTAGTTAAGTTTTTAAAATATATGTATATTGTATTATCACAAACATTTGATATTACATAAAAATTGATTATGTCTGATTTCTTGTCTTTCTTAGTTGTTATACATTTTTTACGAAAAATTTCATTATAGCTCTAAAATATGCACACATCGCCCACATTATTAAGGTAAGCTAAGTCGTAACACAGCAGATGTACCGGAAGGTGTATCTAGAATGTTATTTTAAAGCTTATGAAGTAAAGTATTTCATTTACATTGAAAGGATTTTTGTGGAAATCAATATAAAATGATTAAATTTTATTTATTAATTTAATTAGTTTTAAAAATTAAATATTAAAAATATTTATAAATAAAAATGTTTTAGTATAAAATAGAAAAAATAATTATAATAATAGTTTATTAGTAATGTAAATGAATGAAATGAAATGAATGAATAAAAAAAGAAACTTTTTTATTTTATTGTACCTTTTACGACGAAACAAGATTGTCGGATATCAAATCGTGTATATAAATTGATTTACAGGACGCTATACTCGGAACGTAGATCTTGGCAGTGCTTTACAAAGCGCAAAGCATAACGAAACATGAAGCAGAACGAAATTTCATTCTAAAAAATAAAAAAAAATTCCATAAAGTACAAAATTGAAAACAAATCTGTTTGATCGGCGGACGGATGGCTGTACATATTTTGTTATTGTGAAAGAAAAAAACAAAGACGCATTGCACCGTTCTTCTCATCACCCGCTGTACAAAACAATTTTATTCTTTCTTTCACACCTACTCTGGCATACGAGTGCTCGGTCGATTAACTTTTCTCACGCATATTCACATTGTTTTTATTATTATGGGGAGTAGAGCACCGCGACCAAATGGGCTATTGTGCCCCCTTCATAGATCCTGTGTATTACAGTCTTTTTTCAACCCTTAGGCTTCTGAAGAAGCTCAGTATGCCAAGAGGGTTCAGATCATTGAGTTCCTACATCCTAGTCCAATGAGAGCCCAAGTGCTCCATTATTCTCCGAGTAAGAGCCTCGCATTCGAAGAGCAGGTGCTCATGGCCGTTTTCACAGAAGCGGAAGTCGTCTAATGTTTCAATGCCCAAATTCTTGAGGTCCATTGGGTCTACAATTACCGATGGGAAACCCCGTCAATATTCTTAGATTGTTTCTACTGAGGTCGAGGGAGATTTTTGCCCTTTTCGGATTATATCTTCCGATTAGGAGCTTTGCCTGCCTGAGCCCAAGAGTTCCGTTCCAGTAGGATTTCCTACTGGCTGCCTCCTCTCTTCTGCTCAGCTCCAGTTTCGTATGCAGGCCGATACTACAGTACGGTTTTGGCCCCACGAATAGGTTACTAGCATCTTTTCTCGCCAAGTCATTGCCGGTTATTCATGTATGTCCTGGAACCCAAAGCAGTTTTAGTTTGTTGTCTTTGTCAAGTTTATAAGTTTTCCTAGGCATTCCCAAACTAGTTTTGATGTTATTTCATAGGATGCTAGTGCCTTAATAGCTGCTTGGCTGTCTGACATTATGACAATGCTCTGGCTTCTAACCTTAAGACTGAGGTTCAGTTCCACACATATATTTATGGCGAGCACCTCTGCCTGGAAGATGCTGGATGGGATTCCCATGGGTTCCAAGTGCATTGTGCGGGGTCCCGCGATCCCTGTCCCAAGACTGAAAGTGTCTTAGAGCCATCCGTGTACCATTTTTGGGTGTGCGCCCCTATGTGGTACCTAAAGCAACTTTGCTCCATTGCTTTTTATTGCTGAGTACTACTTCGAAAAGTTTCTTGAAGTTGTATTGTGTATTCATATCGTCCCTTGGGTAGGCGACGAGGGGAATATCCTTTCCTGCTTCCTACTCCTACCCTTGCAAAGCGCAGCATAGCTCTGTCCATTGACTGTCTTACTACAAGGTGTAGTGGGGTCAGGTCTAGTAAAGCGTACATGGCTACTGTTGGACAGGTTCTCATTGCTCCCGTGATGCACAGACAAGCGAGTCTCTGTAGCTTAGTTAGGGAGTTCCTGACCATTAACAGATGAGACCGCCTGCCCCAGACCACGCTACCAAATGTTATTATTGGCCTTACTATAGCAGTATACATCCAGCGCATAATGCGTGGGTTCGGGCCCCACGTTCTTCCTGCTAGATTCCTGCATATCATTAGCGACTTCTTGGTCATTGATTCGACATGCGCTATCCAGAGTAACTGAGAATCTAGGATCAGATCTAGGAATTTCACCTCTGATCTCACGTCAATAACTACGCCGTTGAGTCGGATGTCATGCATATGATAAAGTTTCGGTTTTCTTGTGAAGGCCACAATGGTGGTTTTCGAGTGGTTGATGTTTAGTCCAACGTTGCTGCACCATTTCATCGGTATACCCTATACACTCAATGCGGTTGCCTGTAAGAGTACTGAGGAGTTCGTCCACCATAGCCCCATAGTAACGGTGAGAGAACCCCTCCCAGTGGACATACCCTTGTCGTAAGTATTCTAGTAGGTGACTCCTCCCCCGTCCTGGCTTCGACGGTACTAGTACGAAGTATTGCAACAATCTACCTGCAGATTACTGCATCCACTTGAGCTTCCTTCAGGGTGATTTCTCTGATTTGGTTATCAATAACTTACTCCATTGCTTTAAGCATGAAAGAGGATAAGCTAATTGACCTAAATGATTTTGGTGAAGTGTTGTCGTTCCTCCCCGCTTTGGGTATGAACGAGATCATTACTCTCCTCCACGGATGAGGAATATACCCCAATGCTGACTGCTAAATATTCTAACTATATGCCTCAGGAGTTCCTGCTTGCATTCTTGTAGTAAAGCAGGTGTTATCCCGTCTACCCACGGTGATTTAAACGGGGTGAATGAGCCTATTGCCCAGTCGACCTTTTCCCTTGTGCATATGTTGGCTCCAATCTACCTTCCTGTTTCTACTTGTTATTTATATTCTTTTACAGAGGTGGGTTTCAGCAGAACCCGGAAAGTGCGTTTCCAGAAGAACCCTCGTCCTGTGGTCCTCAGTAGTGGTGTAGGATCCATTGGGGAGTTTCAGTGACATCGTCGTTTCCACTCGACTTTTGGACATCACTTTATGGATTTTAGCCGCCTTCAGTGCGGAGATAATCTCGTCGCAGAATTTCTGAAAGCTATTTCTGTTAGATTTCCTTATACTTTTGTTGTAGTTTGTCAAAAATCTGTGCCAATCCCCGGTTCGTTTAGCTGTATTAAACAGCTTCCATAGTACGGTTCTCAGCCTAGTCAATTCAGTATTCCACCACGGTGTATGACTTCTTTGTGTATGTGCTTTAATAGGACAAGAGGAATGGTACGCATTCATTATCTCCCTATTGAATTCTTCTACGTTATGTTCAACCTCGAGGGGTTTTTGGACGTCCTTGGATTTCTATTACTTTAAGATTCTGAACGAGTTCATTGGAATAACATTCCCAGGAGGTATTCCTAGGGTTACACATAGGGGCACTCTGGAGGGGTCTGCAATCGATGAAGTACTCTATGATCATATGATATGACATAGAGAGTTCATTTGTGACTTTCCAATGTCGCACGAAATTTATGACCCTACTGTTGCCAAGAGTTAGGTCTAGGACTTTTTCTCTGGCTCTTGTCACAAAATGGAGGTATTCCCTACATTATCAATATCTAGACCAGAACTACTTATATATTCGAAAAGATACTCACCCCCTTTTGTTTTCGTTCGTGCTGCCCCAGATGGTGTGATGCACAATTCCGTTGCATTCGATGAGGAGTGAGAGGCTCGCCGTCTGCAGTGGTCCACCAAGTTGGCAACTTCCCTGGGTGGGATGTCGTCACTGTCCCCAGGGAAGTAAGCAGAGGCTATAACTATGAGGCGAGGAGTGCAGTCCAGTTCTACCCTGGTGTCGACCGCCACTAGATCTCGGTTAGAAATTCTGAAATACAAATATAGTTAATATTTTTACTTAAGAGGATACACGCACGAAGCTTCTCGTGTCTTGAGTGGCATATTAAATTATATATAATTAGGTGGGAATGGGAATTATAATAATTAGGTGGGAACTCCTTGTCCGCGCGCCGGATCTCCAGCCACCGCAGCTAGAGCCTCCCTGTATAGGTTAGGTAGAGGCTCCTAATAAATCCCAGAAGGCTAGAAACCGGTCGCTCTGCCAGCTCCGACAGATTATCCAGGAAACCAACCCCCATCATCCGAGGCGGCTTCGTGATAGGGCGGGGCACTGGCAGAGCAAGTGGATTATAGTCTTCTCGTCGTCTATGTCATTACAGTACCTGCAGTGATCAATAACATCCCCAGGTTTCCATCTAGAAACCATTAGTCCTATTGGGCAGTGCCGCGTCATCAGTCCAACTGCGACTCTCAGCTGCTCCCTCGGTAAGGAGGGGTGTGTCCTCGAGTTTCTCAGATTAATTCTTGGCCATAGAGACCGGGTCGTAGTACAATCTGCCCTACTTATCCAGGCGCGATTGGCTGCGTGCGTTGCCAGGTTTTCAATCTCTTTAGCCTGGGAAATCGGTATTCGGAAATCAGTGGGAGGTATCAGCTTCTGCGGGACTTGCTGAGGAGCCCATCCTTGGCAACCGGTCTGCCTGTTCCTTGCCCTCTATGTTGGAGTGACCTGGTACCCAGCAGACTCTGACAGTGTAAGTCGCCTTGAGCTCCCTGAGCTTCCCTCTGCATTTCGATACAACCCTTGATTTTACCACCACGGATTCAAGCGCAAGCAGGGCGGCCTGACTGTCCACGAAGAAGTGTATATCGGTGTTCGATATCCGTTCCTCTAGGACAGGGTCGGCAGCCTGCGGCTCGCGAGCCACATGCGGCTCTTTGGATGTGAAGCTGCGGCTCTTTAGTTCCATATGTACATATTATTTATTTAATAAAAAAAACATTTAAAAATCGTTCTGAAACGATTACCAAGGATTAGGCATTATTAGACAAGGATTTCGGATCGACATATTCGTGCGAGCAAGCATTCTCTTGCATGAATATAATTAAAAGTAAAGTAAGAAGCCAACTAACAAATGAAAATTTAGAGCAGCGGTCGGGGAACCGGGGTAAATTACCCCAAATGGGGTAAAAATGTAATTTCTGGGGGTAAAAATGCCACTTTGGGGGTAAAAATGAAACTTTTTTTGCTCTTCGCCATTGGTAATATCAACTTCTTGGGGTAATGATTAAAAAAGTTCCCCGACCGCTGATTTAGAGTCTTGCTTGAAACTTAAAACAACTAGTTATGAGCCAAATTTATCCAAACTTTCTAAAACCATGCAAATCCAACGCTCCCATTGAATTTGTTTGCTCAATTCTTTGTTATTGAAGTACAGGTTAGTGTTGTAAGTAAATGTTTAATTTACGTTTTTACATGGTTTTAATTTTTTACTTAAATAATAAGTAATTATCTAATAATACCATATATATTTTATCTAATTTGTTATGAAAACCACTACTTATATATAAATAAATAGATATTTTTTCTTATGAATAAATAGATTAGTTTTTCTTTATCAAAAAATTTTATTTATGCGAGTACTATTGTTGGCAGGAAAAAATTTTGTGGCTCTTTAAAAACTTTGAAATTTTGTAAATTGTATTTTTTGTCTCTTCCGACTCAAAAGGTTGCCGACCCCTGCTCTAGGACAAAGTTAGCCGCCCTCTCGATCGCAAACACCTCCGCTTGGAACACGCTACAGTAGTCAGGCAGCCTGTAATGGCGCTCAACTTGCAGCGTGCTGGTGTAAAAACCAGCTCTCGTACCTTCTTCGATCTTTGATCCGTCCGTGAAGATAGCGATGCCTCCTTGGGGGATTAGTTTCCCCGTCAATCAGTCCTCCCTCCTTGGTAGGAGCACCGAGGGTCTGACCTCAAACTCAAGTCTCGGGAGAATGTAGTCCGTTGGAGCAGACAGGTTCAACCTGTGACCAGAGTTTAGCAGCCTAAGCTTGTGAAGCACGCTGGCATGTCCGAGCTGGGCATCGTTACCGAGATTGAGCTCTCTGAGCCTGAGCAGGCTTTTGCCTGCAGTGCTCAACAAGTCAAGAGGCAGGAGATGTAGCAGAGTGTCCAGTCCAGCCTGCGGTGTGCTTTTCACTGCTCCAGTCGCCCTGGCAGCACATCTTTGTACCCCTGTTAGGGTTTTAAGATTGCTGTTGCGCTGCAGCGCTTCCCACCACACTAGGCCCTATAGGCGATAATCGGGCGTACAATTGCTGTGTACATCCAACGAACGATGTACGGTTATATCTCCCTCCGATGGCCTTTTTGCAGGCGTAGAAGGCGTTTAGTCTTTTTTTCGCTCTCTCAGTCACGTTAAGTTTCCAGGATAGTTTGCTATCCAGGATTATGCCGAGATACGTCACATGAGATGTAGGCATTGGCCGTTCAGGCGGGGCCTCCTAAAGCCCGGGATCTTGTACTTCCTAGTGAAGAGGACAAGTTCGGTCTTAGCTGCGTTCATGCCGAGGCCATTCCTGTCCGCCCATCTCAAAGTTATCTTCAGTGCGTGAGACATAACCTCGCTGATTGTGGCTAGGAATTTGTCCGATATCAGGATAGCTATATCATCAGCGTACACTGTTGCCCTAACCCCAGAACTCTCTCAGAATTCCGTCCACCACCATGAGCCACAGGAGGAGGGAGAGAACCCCTCCCTGGAGTGTCCCGCGCGTGACGTTCTTACGCAGCTTGGTCGTCCCCATGGATGGATTTATGATCCTACCTTTCAGCATCTTATCAATTCAATCCCTAATGGCCTCTGAAATGTCAAAGTGCGCCAGGGCTTCGTTAATTGCCTCCGGTTTGACATTATTAAATGCCCCTTCGATGTCCAGGAAGGCACCAGAGTGTATTCTCTGTTTCCAAAAGATTTCTCTATCGTGACACCACCCGATGATGTGCGCTGTCAACCGATATACCTTTCATGTAGGCGTTTTGGGACTGGCACAACCTGTGAGTGATCCTGTTCGTGATGTACAGATCCACCAGTCTCTCAAGCGTATTCAGTATGAATGACGAAAGAGAGATGGGTCTGTAGTCCTTAGAGGAGAAGTGGGATGGTCTACCTGCTTTCGGTATGAAAACGACCCTTACGTCCCACCATTCCTCAGGGACATACTTATTCCTGAGGCACCCTCTGAAAATTTCGATGAACAGCAGTATGATTGAGGTGAGAGACTTTTGCAGCATGGCCGGTATGATACCGTCTTGCTTCTAACTCGTGATCAGTGCATCCTGGAAAGTGCTTGCCACAAAGCACTTCCAGAGTCTCCCGGCTGCTTTGCGTCCACG
This sequence comes from Myopa testacea, assembly GCA_949629155.1. NCBI lineage: Eukaryota > Metazoa > Arthropoda > Insecta > Diptera > Conopidae > Myopa > Myopa testacea. Next base: position 21,480,785 of record OX451345.1, read on the forward strand.
AGCCATCAGACCTTAGGATAAAACCCGGTGTCGTCTTTTCCCGGGCAAGTATCCTGCGTAGTCTTTCTGCCTCGTTTACCTCGCAAACAGAGCCATAATATTCCCTCCACGAGTCCCTCTTTACTATTCTTATTCTACTCTTACTGCTGGCTTGCTGTTCTTGCGTGGATGGCTTATTGGACAGGAGCTGGAGAAGGCACTGCGGAGTGCCCCAGACAGGAAACCAACCTGGCTTTCGGTGTTCTCCCCCAAAAGCCCCGCCTTGTAATCAGACAGTTTGGCCGCGGCTAGTTGAGAGAATATCTACCAGTTCCTTTTCTTGGGATTTCTAAATGGTGCTATCGGTGGTAGTGAGACTCTAATATTGAAAAGAATCCTGGAGTGATCCGAGATGGAATACTCAGCGGACACTCTCCACTTTACAATTTCTATGTCCCTAGCACTACTAAAGGTCAGGTCTATGACTTCAGATATAGTTTTATTGCTAAACATGGAAGTGCTTACCCTATTGCAAATGACTAGGTTGTAATCAAGAATAAAATCAAAAGTCGACTCACCCCTCTTGTTGATGTCGCTGCTTCCCTATTGCGGTTGGTGTCTGTTGGCATCGCATCCCATCACTAGCCTCAACTTGCTTTGACTAGCAAATCCTGCTAGAGCGCGGACTTGAAGCGACGGTGGGTCCTCTGCATCGTACGGGAAATAAGCGGACGAGAATAGGAGTGAACGTTCCGGACTCGGCTCACACACTATAGTGGTTAGATCAGGGGTGCTGTGGGAAGGAAGAAAAAAAGCGTTAATGTTGTTCTTTACCAATATACAGGTCCTTACCTTTGATGTTATTGCAGGTTCGAATGCCTTGTATTGGCGCAATTTTAGTCCTGCAACCCTCCCTCCATTCAACCAGGGCTCTTGGACCAAAACCACGTCAATGTCATCCTTCTTCGACCGAGGCGGCCTTACAATGGTGTAGGTTTACCTGCACCACCTTCGTTTGGCTGTAGGTCTCCGCTCCCTCCGCCGTCTAAATCGTTCGGCACGCGGACCTTTACAGATCCGAAGCCGAACCGGATGGCTCCCTTCTGCCTCTTAATGGCCTCCAGGGATTGCTGGTTTACCGCAAACCAGTAATTCCTTCCACCATTCTTAGGAATATTGGACGAGAGAATCTCCCAATCCTGCGCCCCTAAGGACGGGTTCTGCTTCTTAATTAAGCCGAGCACGGTGGCTCCCGATTTCGGGACCGGAGGCGGGATCCACAGCACAATCGCTGGCTTTAAGGGAAGGGAAGAGCGAGGCAGGATCTTGAGGTTGGCCTTCGGCCAGATTTCTCCAAGGTTTGATATCGCTGACGACAAGAAGTCCAGAGCCTTCTTTTTGCCGCAACTGATGACCTTGACTCCTCTTTGCCATCAAACTCTAGCCCCTTCAAACTCTACCTCCTCCTTCCGTTCGGGTTTCGACATTTCAGCCAGCAGCTTCGTTTCCACGCGTAGCCAGTTCGTCGGTGCGATCCTTCCATCTGGGTCCGATCTGTCGACTATGGCTATTTGTAGCCTTGCCTCTGCCTTGAAGCTGGCTGACCTTCTCAACTTTTTAGGGTTTTTAGGGCTCTTCCCCGCCGACCTGTTCCTTTTCTCCGCCCCACTGGCAGGGAGAGTTGAATTCGGTCCGGTTTTGGGAGTCGCGGCTATTCTCTTGATCTGGTCCTGTCGAGTCACCCGTGACCCACGGGAGGTCGGTGGCTTCTCGTCCAGGGCCCTCTTAGCGCCCAGATTTGGCTTAGAGGCCACCTGCGGGGAGGGCTTGGAAAGTACTTTCCCCCCCTCCTTCCTTGCGGCGGAGGCGGCAACAGTCCTTTCAAACTTTGCCACCTTCTTCTCGCTGCCTTTCTTCATGTGGCGCTGCCTCTCGGTCAACGTGGAGGGGTTCTGTCCGGCCAGCTTACGAAGAAAACTCTTCGCACGCTTGTAGGCCCTTCGGACTTTCTCCTCCTTGGTCCGAGCTCCAGTCTGTCGAGTGGTGCTAAGAGCAGCCTCGGCTTCCAGATCGATCATCGTAGCTTGGCTGGCCTGTGAGAGAGTCAATGACTCACTCTCGTCCGCCTCGCTCAGGACTAGATCCACAAGCCGAGTGCTGCAATCGTCTTCATCGGATGATCCCATTGCAGCGTAGGGAGCTCGATGCTTGTCACCGTATGTGACACCACTCGCTTGCGACGGCCGGTTTGCGTTGTGTCGGTTGAGCCGTCACCGTCCGTTCGTTTCCCTTGCATCCTTGTTGTTGTTGTTTTTAAAATTTGTGTCCATAAATAAAATGTTCCCAAGAGTATCGGACACGGGGATGGTCCGTGTGCACAGGTAAGGCTAGATAGTATCGAAGGTTGCCAGGTATTCGATACGCTCCGTTCGCGACTAAACTATTTTTAAGCCTGGGTCCTCAGCCTAGTAGATTGTCGGCACGGGTCGCATGACACCTTGATCCTATCCAGAAAGTTGATAGGAGAAGGTAGAAGATTAGCAGAGGAAAAGCGAAAGAGAGTGAAGGAGGAGGAAAGTTAGGAAAATATACCGCTCCCTAGTCGGTCGTCAGAGCCTCGTCAGTAGGAAACAGGACGATCCACGGGAAGGTGAGGATGACGCTTGCAAGGGGAGAGGCTATGTTATCGCGTCCCCTCGCCTTAACTCCCCCTTATAAACATAAACTTATAAACAACCTTATAAACATCAAACATTATCAAACGCAGTTCGAGTTCGGCTAATGTTGAAAATTTCTCTGCCTCGAATTCGCCTTTGTAATCTTTTCATGATACATACTCGTTGGAGTGAGTTAGTGGCCAAAAATACAACATTATTATTTGTTTGGTTGATAATTTGTTAGGGATTTAGAAATATTAAAAAGTAATGTAAACTTGCTTGTTTTTGTAATTTTTAGTGGTTTTCTTTGTATTAAAATAAGATAAAAGAAATTCACATTTCATTAATTTAAAAAAAATTCGGCATATATCGGGGACGCTGTCGCAGTTCCCATTTTTTGTTGGGCTTAAATAGGTTTTACGACACAATGCACTACTTTGTTGTTGTTTTTGCTGCTGGTGTTGTTTATGGTGCTGACCTCAACACAACCGCAAAAAGGGATGGCAACTTCCGGTCTCGTTTTTATAGCCCTTTGAAATGCGAAATTGCTATATATATATATATCTGTATCCCCTATATCTATCGCCTATACTCCTAAACTATAGCACATATCGGATACCCTCCAATTATATTATATGAGATTTTTTTGGAAATCGTATAAATAGTTTTCGAGGAAAACGCAATTTAATATTTTTCGGTCTTCTTTTCAAACTCGTTAATTTTTTCTAACTAAAATGCCTAATTAAGACATGTAATTATTCCAATAATAAGAAAGAAGTCATCCTTAGCTTTTGTTTTGTTCTATTTTATTGGTGATTGAATTTGGAACTTGAACAAAATTCCAATCCCTTTTTATTTATTTATAAGTGTAAATTCGGAATTTAACCGAATCCACACTTTGTACGGTTTGAGTGATAGTAGTTGGTTTTAATGAGTACTGAGTAATGAGTGTTGAATACTAAGGATGTGTGTCAATTGGTTACTTTTTACTAGTGGTAAGTAATTTTGAAATAAGTTTTATCTGGTGAGTAAAATTTTGTTCTATTTGCTGTGCCAATTCATGGATGAAATTTTGACAGAAAAAAAATTTTAAGTTTCAAGATTGTCTGCAAAATTAAACAAAGAATTATGCATTGTATATCAAAAGTATTTTCCGTTGTTACTAGCTATTATATAAAAAGAAAAACATTTTATAATAATAATAATATAAGTTTTCCTAATTTTTTTTTCCCTTTTAAATAATTTTGAAATACTCGACGTTGAAGAGAATATTCAACGGTTGTAAAAAATTTACCTAGCCCTCAGGGCTACATAAAATTTTGACGTTTGACTTCACCTCACTCACGTCAAAATTTCAGTTTCTTATGTCAAAATTTTCCATATCGAGGAAAAAGTAACCAATTGGCACACACCCTAAATGAGTAATGAGTGTTGAATACTAAAAATTCTTTATTGAATAGCTTTAATTTATAGATCAAAACACTTAACCTAAGCATAAATAACAATAAGAAAATAAAATACGTACAATAAATGTTGCCTAATTGGCAAAGAAATATTGCGAAACAATTATTAAATTAATAAGAAAGCCAAATTATTAAAAACGCTACATTATTGCGCGTTAGCAAATTCGAAAGGTAAATTAAATGCTTTTGAGTTGTGTCATCGACCGCCAGGGTAACATGAGTGCAGTCAATGACATTGAGCCATGCTCGCAGTCGATGACCCAGTTCAAGGAAGAAAAAAGTGCTTCCGTTAGCATAGCGAATCGCGACAGCTTTCTTTGGAAATTTATGTCACTAGGATCGGTGCAGAATTTAGGAAATCCCTGTTTTCTACTTACTGGACTAATTACATGGGGTTCACACGGAGGTTGAAATGTGACTTTTCAGCCATTTTTCGCTGAAAAGTCTCCGAAAAGCAACTTTTCGTCCATACAAGAACTGTCTAACGAAATGCTGCTGAAATGCAACTTTTCGTTGAAAACACAGCAAAATTCAGTTTGCGACTCTGATTTCTCCTGAATTTTGTTTCATTCAACTCCATTCCCACAGCTGTGTTGTGAAATTTGAGAAAAACTTATTGGATATTGACAAAGACAAATGGATATTGATGAAAACACCGGTCGGTGCCAGAAATTGTTATGTTTCCTGGTCTTGTCGCGTCATGTACCGGCTTTTCTCCACCAGCTAGCTCGAGCATCAGGGCGGTTCTCAACCCAGCCGGTGCATGACCCGGGCACAACAATAAATCCGGAAACGGAAATGCTTAGCCGCTCTGGCTCCGGAGGTTTTTTGTCAAATAACTTGCCTTCCCCTTCCCCTGATCCTACCGCTGATCATTCCACCATAAATAAATCCTTAGAATTCCATTTTCAAAATTAAACTTTAATCACTAACATATACAAAAGAAAATACATTTGTGCCTTATTCTATTATTTCAACTACTTAAACAAATTGAACGAATTTCGGTGGGAAGCACCCTGTATATGAATCGGTTACTTATCAGGTGGGAGTGGAATGGGAGTCGCAGCGGTTTACTCACACTGATCTTTATGTTCTAGCTTGACGATGGTTAAATTTCCTGGACGGAAACACCAGACTCCGCACAAAAACGCCCTGAAGATCTCTCCAGAAAAGGACTGTAACTGAGTTACAAAGAAACAAAAAAAAAAGAACAAGACAGGGACCCCCTTCTGCTCGCCCCTATTCCGTACCCTTATACAAACGCTCACGTGGATGATATAAATGCGAATATAATACGACGAGATATTTAAAATATGTTGAATATACATATAAGAATACGTAAAATACTAGGTATGTATAAAAATGCTTATAAAAAATGTATGTATGTATAAAAACGGTTAAATGAATAAGTAAATAATATTAAATATGAAATTAAATTGGAAGATCAAAAAAAACATGATGTAAAATATATATGATAACAGACAAAGAAAAACTTTCTATTAACCACCCGCAGGACATATAAGGTGGTGTAACATTAAATGAACGCATGCGATGTGAACTCGACCAAGCGGCTTTTCGCCGTGTAACCCCAACCGCGCCTTGCTCAGGAGGGTAGCATCCAATGGTATCTTCTTACTGTGATTACTTTTGGGGAACAGCTGACGTATCTCTGCACTTGCTCAGATGCGATTCGCGAGACCTACGTTCCACTAACGTTTAGGACAACGCATGCCATACTTTCCCGTTAATACAATATGGACACAAACAATCTTATCTTGCAATCTTATCTGGCAATTTGTTCCACAGCGGCGATTCGGATGATATGTGGGATTTCAGCTTGTCAATTTGTTTCCTTGTCCCTGTCGGTATTGCTGCTTATTTTGTTGGTGCTCCCGCGGTGAGGATTTTGCTCCAGCGTAGTTCGATTTCGGTGGTGGCATCAATTTACTTTCAAATACTTTAAACTTTAATTTCTACTTTTGTGCTGAGAAAAAAACTTCACTTTGCTTGGCGAGAGTTTAACGCCAAAACTTAAGTTTTTTGTTCATTTTCTTTTCAAATTTTCAGTTTAGGTCGGATTTAAACGTCCACCTTGTTTCACTCTCCATATACTAATCCCTTTGTTACTTTTTCTTTTCCTCCTCGTGTCCTACGTTCCATTTCTATCGTTCCCCCATTTGACCTTGGGATTGTAAGCACTTTTCCCATGCATACCTGCTAATCTTCTTCCCGCCGACCAGTTCTCCTTGAGAACAAAAAAAACCCATTGCCTAAAATATTCAGCTTTTCTTTTTCTCCTGACACAAAATTTTCTAGAACATTCATTTATCGTTTAGGCGATTATATAAACGATAACTCCAAAACCCATTAATTCTTCTACAAAAATTCCTATCAGATACCCAGCGTTCATGAATCTCCTGCACGTAATTTTCTCCTATGTTCTCATTTTCGTTTTGCTGGTCTATGGTCTATGGTTCATTGAGGAATTCTATTTTCATTCATCACTCTCTGTCTGGCAACACCCCATTCTACGACTATCTCCGCATAACTTGTTATTTGTCGTGTACCAACACATGCACGAGTGCAACTGAGTCCACCCAAGAATGATAGAATACTTGCCATGCCACAGTATTGCCTTGCAGTGCACTGTCGTGCACAAATGAACGATTTGACACGAACACTTCAAGGCAACTACCCGAACAAGCCGTGACTATCTTGCCGTCTACCTACTTCGCACAAGACAGTGTGTTGCTTTGCTTTTCTGTGAAGGCAATGAAAGGCTTGAATTGTAAGCAGAAAAGGCAATAGTGCCTTGAGGAAGGCAACAAGACATTGAAAATAGCAATACTGCTATAATGTCGGCAATGATATGAACGACACATTCTTTTGCGTGATCGGGCAACATGCGCATTAACAAAAATGTTACGTTAAGCTTTGATTCATCTTTTTACGCTATTTAAATGTAAATTATTATTAAACTATTTAAATTTAATAATTAAAGTTGATGATTTAAATTATTTTTGAAATATTTACACAAATTTTGTAAGTAAACTTGTTCGACTTATTTGAACTGCATAATTTTTGTACTATAAGTATTGGTTTCAATAAATCAAATAATTTTTTAAGGATTACATTAGTATTAGTAAAATCAAATAATTATTATTTGTTTAGGGTTTTTTTATTTAAGTTATATTTTCTAGTTTTAAAGGAACTACATACAGGTATAAATATAAGTTAAAATTTATATAATATTATTAACTTCACGTAATATACTATCTTTTGCAATGTTTGCATTCACAAACTTCTTTTATTTTAGATTTTCGTTCAAAAATAATAAGATCGAATCGATGTGCGAAATCCTTTCTTAAGTCCACGACCAAAAACGATCATCTCATATTTTGCGCGTAATCGGTGTAGATTGTCTTCGTTTGAGTTTAGCGCCATTCGTTGCTATGCGTTATTCATTGTCATAGCAATTGTCATGCATTGCTATGCATTGCCTTTTCGTTCAAAAAAGCAACGAATGGCAATGACTATTGCTTTGTTGTGCTTTGTTATCAGCACGCTTAGGCCATGGTTATGCTATGGCCGTGGTTATGCTATCGAGTTTTGCTTGGCAAGTAGGACTTTTTTTTGTTGTTTTGTGTGTAAAAGAGAGAACGGGATATTTTTCTGTTCTCAACATCATTCTCTCACACCGAGCACGAAAACTCGGTCTAGCGTACACCGAGGACACCGAGTAAACCGGTGTTGCTTAGTCTCAATATTCACAAAAGTATTGAAAAATGGAGTGGAGTGAAAAAATGGAATGAAATGATAAATCTATCGATTCCATTCCTCTGATTATCCTTCCAAAATATTACGCCTTTATATAGGTTAAGCATATTTCAAATAATATAAACATCAAATAATATAAACATTATAATATAAACGTTTTCTCATTTGTGTAGTAGACGGGTTGCTGTTGAAGGTGAGACAAAATATATATTTTTGAAGAAAGCAAGCGTGGGTCAAACACAAGCGTAACTACTCTTTTTGCACGGACTCCGATCACAAAAATGAGAGTAATTTCCCACCGAGTTTTGCTCGATAGCATAACCACGGCCTATCGAGTTTTGCTTGACAAGTAGGACTTTTTTTTTGTTGTTTTGTGTGTAAAAGAGAATTGTTAAGAGAGAATTGTAAAAGAGAATTGTTTACACACAAAACAAATTGTGTAAAAGAGAATTGTTTACACACAAAACAACAAAAAAAAGTCCTACTTGCAAGCAAAACTCGATACCATAACCACGGCCTTACGGCAGTGAATATCTTGTTTCGAAAGACAAATAAGTTTAATGCTTGAAATTTTTGTTGTGGCTTGATGTGCGTTTCAAGACATGTTGTGCAGCTCTCTAATACGTAAGGCGCAGTTCTCTCAACGGGGCTCATCGTAAGAGTTAGCACATGCTGTTTTAAGAGCAACGGAAACGGAGGTACCGCTACGTTGCGCAAATCGAGCATCATAAGGTGTTTCCATAAAATGGTTTTTCCAGGTTTTTGGAATAAACTGTTTTAATCCCCAAAACCACTCGTAAACTGATTTAACTCCCGTGAAATTGTTGTTGCTATTCCAGCGCTAAACCAAAATGCGTTTGGTTTTTAGTCTCAGTTTTTAGTTTGCAAGTCTGTTTGGAAGTTCGGAATTGTAGACACACTATCCTTCTCCTTTTCTAGTGCCAATAAGTTAGAAAGAGGTAATTTATGTCACCAAAGTATTCTGCCAAATGCCAAAAAAAACTCGACATACTGAGAGGAATTCGTTATTTTTGATGTACGATTTTTCGCTTTCCAAATTCTGTAAACTTGCGAATTTCATCACCATACCAAAATACATTTCAACAATTTTGAATATTATTGTTATTTTATTCACTGTATTTAAATTAAAGCGATGCACAATTTTAAAAATAGCTGCGTAAATATACAAACAAAACAACAGCTGTTTATGTCTTCTTTTCGGTTTGACAGCCCGCACCGGATTATGTATGGAAACACTAGATCAGCTGATCGATTTTCGAACACCTTACCACACCGGATTAAATATTTTTATGGAAACAGGCTATAAGGCCCTTAAGTCCTGATTAGTCGTACTTAGCACTTAGCACTTATAAGTTTCGAAGAACTTGGTTGTTTACGGGTTACAGGGAGTACCGACACTTCTAGTGTTGCCACTGGTTGACCTAATGTTCGAAATTTACTTGATTAGATATAGATTGCAATTACCTTCGATTTGCGATCAGCAGCAAGATTTTAGTAATTATATTTACATTATTTATATTATTATGGTATTTTGTTATAATAGATGTGATTTTGTATAAATTAATTGTTTAAATAATATTAGCTGCGTTCCTTTTACTTCAGATTAGAACAGTTTCCATACAAATTTTCTAATCGTACTCTCGACTAGGATTAGAAATTCTAATCGAATTGCTCTTCTCGTTATATGATCAATAGATGGCGCTGATGTAAGAAACTTTAATTCGCTATGGAACTATAGATGGCGCTGATGGCATTTTTTCTGTAGGAACCTCGAATCAGATGCTCACGCCACCTAGGTGCTAGCAGCAGTTTAGCAACAGGGCAGTCAACTTTCAAACGAAGAAAAGAAAAATCGAGCTGTCATCCTTCTGTCTAAAAAGTACGAGGCACGAGTTCTTTGGTTAGGATCTGCTAGAGAGGCTTCAAGATTATAATCGCCATAAATCTGTTTTGAAATATTTTTTACTTTATATGTATTAATAAAGAAAGTCTTTGTTCAATTCGTCTGGTTGGATATTTTGGTTACGTTTCCATAAGAAAAATATAGCTTCCTTTTAAAAGGGTATCAAACGATCACACTCAAAACGCTATAATTGGTGACCCCGACAACGGACAGCAATCAAGTTGCCTATAACTGGCGACGCGGCCAGATATCGGCGTGCCTGATAATTGTTAATTTCGAAACATAGCCATGTCAACGTCCAGCACAGTGGAAGGCGTTCTGCCAGCCACGAGTACGGATACAAGGCAAGAGACGTCGACTCTGAACGTTGTATCTACGGTAAAGTTACCTACTCCCTTTTGGCGGGAGAATCCCTCCAGATATTTTACGATGGCAGAAATGAAGTTCGAGCTACACAACATAACCTCAGACATCTCGAAATATAGACACATCGCAACGCACCTCGACCCAGACCTTTTGGATATAGTTGGTGACATCGTGGAGAACCCACCAGCACAAGGCAAGTATGAAGCTTTAAAGCGACGAATAATCGGTGCGTTTTCTGAGTCCCAGGAAACTAAGTTGCGACGTTTGCTACGAGGTCAACCACTAGGTGACGAGAAACCATCGTTGCTCTTGCAGCGCTTGAGAGTATTATCGGCAGGCCAGTGTAATGATAATGTACTACGCAGCTTGTTTTTGGAACAACTTCCTGATAGCGTCCGAGGTGTCTTAGCTATGAGCGAACTCGAGGATCTCAGTAAAATGGCTGAACAGGCGGACCGGGTGGTAGAAGCAATGCACCCACAATTGGCCACCTTAGCACAGGAATCACAAAAAAACATAAACGCAATCGTCAAGAAACAAGCGCACAGCGAGACGACAAACGATTCAAGCCAATTAATTAAGGCTATCGAAAATTTGACAGCGCAAGTTAAAAGTCTCATGAATCAACAGCAACGAAGTCGCAGCAACAGTCGTTGTCGTGGAGCACGGTCTACCACACCAACTGCTGATAGGGGTAGCAACGAACAAATGTGCTACTACCACAAACGATTTGGAGAAAATGCACGAAAGTGTCGTGCACCCTGTAGTGTAAAGGCGTCTTTAAACTAGAAGCGCCGGCGAGCGTCGAGGCAGCCGCCGGCACCACCGTAGTGTCAAAGCGCCTCAAAGTTCGTGATCGGCAGACGGGCATCTGGTTCTTGTTAGATACGGTGCAGACGTGTCTGTCCTGCCAAAATCCACGAATTTCGCCAACGCTGCAACTGGGAGTTTAGCCAACACTAAAGTCACGGGCAATCTGTTCGCTGCCAACGGGTCTGGCATCAAAACATTTGGTACCAGAAATTTGACACTTAACTTGGGGTTGCGACGTGATTTTCCATGGACATTTACTATCGCTGAAGTATCACAAGCAATACTGGGTGCAGACTTTATTCACCACTACGGGTTAATTGTTAACCTAAAACAAAGACGCATTGAAGATTCAAAGACGCTGCTTCATGCGCAAGTAGTGTTGGGTAAGTCGCAACAATCTTCAGTTTATTTGTTCAACAAAACAAATACTTACGCTACATTTTTGAATGCATTTCCTGCGCTGTCACGAGAGACAAATCGGGTGGTTGCTGAACATTCAGTACAACATTTTATTATCACAAAAGGCCATCCGGTGTCGGAACGAGCCCGGCGTCTTGCCGGAGAAAAACTACAGGCCGCACGCGACGAGTTCAAATGGATGGTCGAACAAAATATCTGCCAACCATCTAAAAGTCAATGGGCTTCACCCTTACATTTGGTAAGAAAAAGCGATGGCGGATGGCGTGCATGTGGCGACTATCGTCGATTGAACGCCATCACGGTACCTGACAGGTATCCTGTACCTCATCTCCAGGATTTTACGCAGAAATTGGCAGGTTGCAATACATTCACGACTCTCGATTTAAAACGTGCATATCACCAAATTCCGGTGGTACCCGAAGATCGTCCGAAGACAGCCGTTATAACGCCTTTTGGGCTATTTGAATTTAACGTGATGACTTTCGGATTGTGTAATGCCGCTCAGACGATGCAGCGATTCATGGATGCAGTTTTACACGGTTTAGACTTTTGTCATTGTTACGTCGACGACATTTTGATCGCGTCCCAACATAAAAACGACCACGAAAAGCATCTGCGATGCGTACTAGAACGGCTAAACAAATTCGGCTTGGTACTAAACATCCCCAAATGCATTTTCGGTCAGCACGAGGTAAAATATCTGGGATATATTGTCAATAAGGATGGCATAAAACCCCCAGCGGATCGTGTCCAAGCTATTGTCGACTATCCAAGACCACAAAGTATGGACAAGTTGCGAAGATTCCTAGGTATTTGGAATTTTTACCGATCTGGTATTGCAGACGCGGCCAAAATTCAAGCTCCGCTAAGCGATTTAACTATAGGAGCAAAGAAGAGAGACAAAAGCCTAATTAAATGGAATGAAGCGGCCGACGAAGCTTTTAAAAATTGCAAAGTCGCTCTTGAGAAATCTGTGATTCTTGCGCATCCCGAAGCTCAGCTGCCACTTGTCTTACGTTGCGACGCGTCGGATATAGCAATTGGTGCAGCGCTGGACCAACGATCCAAAACAGGCCTACAACCTCTAGGTTTTTTTTCAAAGAAGCTCAACGATTGTGAAAAAAGGTACAAAGTGTATGACAGAGAACTTCTCGCAATTCATCGAGCGATTCGACATTTTAAGCACCTTATCGACGGTCGCCAACTAATAATTATTACCGATCATAAGCCATTGGTCTACGCTTTCACCCAAAAAGCTAAGCACACAAGTGACCGGGTTGCACGTCAGTTGGAGGAAATCAGCCAATACACAACGAAAATTGTTCACATCGCAGGCGGTGAAAACATGGTAGCCGATGCTTTTTCAAGAATTGAGACCATCAATATTCCAGCAATTTTCAGCGGTAAGGAATTGGCTGAGGCTCAACGAGATGACAACGAGTTGCAACAATTAATTGCTAATCCAAACAACTCTTCATTGCGTTTGCGCAGCTGGCAGGAGAACGGCGCGGATGTAGCAATATTTTGCAACACTTCAGGTAGAAATGTGCGACCATATATTCCAAAGTCTTTACGAAGACGGGTATTTGATAACGTGCATGCGTTATCACACCCAAGTGGTCGCGCGACACGACGATCCATCGGTAAAAGCTATGTCTGGCCGCACATGAACCGAGACATCACGAATTGGGCTCGCACCTGCCTTGCCTGCCAGAAGAGCAAAGTGGGCAGGCATGTGAAAAATTTGCCGCAACATATCGAAATTCCCAGCGAACGTTTTCAGCATATTCATATCGACATTGTCATTATGAAACTTTGCAAAGGTTTTAGATACGTATTAACAATGATCGACCGGTTCTCTCGCTGGCCAGAAGCTGTTCCAATGCAAGATGTGTCAGCCGACACCATTGTGAGTACATTTTATTCTAGTTGGGTAGCACGTTTTGGAGCTCCAGCTACTATAACTTCAGATCGAGGTTCACAGTTCGAGTCGCAGTTATTTGACGCCCTCTCTAAACTCATCGGCAGCAAGCGAATTAGAACCACGGCGTATCATCCTGCGGGGAATGGTATGGTGGAGAGATGGCATCGCTCGTTAAAAGCAGCTATCATGTGCCATAATTCACAAAACTGGATCGAGATACTACCTTCAGTTATGCTAGGACTTCGAGTTAGCCTGAAGGAGGATATTGGCGCCTCTGCAGCCGAATTAGTCTACGGTACTAATCTTCGAATACCGGGTGAGTTTTTTATCGACGAACAAATGACAGCAGAACCCAGGTATTTCTTGGAAAAACTTCGTGAACAAATGCGTCAAGTGCGTTCAGCGCCTTCAGCGCATCACAATAAGACGAAAGTTTTTGCCCACAAAACTTTAGCTAATTGTTCTCACGTATTTCTACGAGTTGACTCGGTCAAAAAGCCATGTGACCAACCGTATGTAGGTCCATACGAGGTAGTGGAACGAATTTTAGATTATGTTTTTAAAATTAACATCGAAAACGTACTTACAACTGTCAGCACTGAACGCATCAAACCAGCTTTTTTTGAACAGCCGAACAACTCATGCACCGAACCGCCTACAACAGAATTGCCTGCGCCACCAAATACGCAACTCAAGACTTACTCAACTATTAAACGGGTCAAATTCGCGACTCAACAATAGTTTCATCGCTCAGGGGGGCTACTGTAGGAACCTCGAATCAGATGCTCACGCCACCTAGGTGCTAGCAGCAGTTTAGCAACAGGGCAGTCAACTTTCAAACGAAGAAAAGAAAAATCGAGCTGTCATCCTTCTGTCTAAAAAGTACGAGGCACGAGTTCTTTGGTTAGGATCTGCTAGAGAGGCTTCAAGATTATAATCGCCATAAATCTGTTTTGAAATATTTTTTACTTTATATGTATTAATAAAGAAAGTCTTTGTTCAATTCGTCTGGTTGGATATTTTGGTTACGTTTCCATAAGAAAAATATAGCTTCCTTTTAAAAGGGTATCAAACGATCACACTCAAAACGCTATATTTCTTTTTAATTGATGGTGTGCGTTAAAGTGGAACTCCATAGCATGCGTATGCGTGTGCGTGCGTTTGACAGATAAGTAGAATACACACGTTCTTATGAGATGAACTCCATAGGCACGCATGGAAATGCAACCGCACGCAAGAAATTCGAACTTAAATTCGAAAACGCATGGAAGTAGAAAATTTTCTACTTTCATGCGTGTGGATGACAGTTGACACAGCAACCAACTTCAAATTGTTTACGTTATGTTGAATTGGTAAGTAAAAATTTTGCTTATGAATTATGTTTAATTTAACATATTCTAATATTTTTGTTTATATTTTACAGAAAATGAATGACGAAAACTTAATCAACGAGGTGTGCGTGCACAAAAATATATATGTTAAAGGAAGCGTTGATTATCGGAAAAATTGAAACTTCCTTCTTCCTTTCATTAATTCAGTGTAATGCATGTATACTGCAATTACACTTTAGCCCATACTTCCGCTTTTTACACAAAATCAACCATAGTTTTCACAAAATCATTCACTCAAAATATATTAAACAGATGATTCACAAACGCACGCGCGCGCATGCTATGGAGTTGCTAGTTAGGTACGCACGTAAATGTTCGAAAACTCCAAATGTCAAACGCACGCATACGCATGCTATGGAGTTCCACTTTTACCCAGTTTATCTTATTTTACTAATAAAGAAGATTCTGACAAACCTGTGAAGACCATGATTGCATCGCTGTCGTTATCGTTTTGAATTCAAAGATTTTATTTACTCGAGCAAAAATTGTATTTAATTCTTAACAGTCAAACAGTTGATATTCCATGACAACCTTTATTTGTGTGATTTTGTGGGCACATCTGCATGTGACTTCCCTTGCCGTTCCATTTTTAATCAGGATTAGATTAGCAAAAAGGAACGCAGCTATTATATTGAAATCCCATTAAACTATAAATTCGGAAGGAAAGACGACATCTTCGAAAATAGCGTCAAATTCGATCTGGCTACGCGTTTTGGCTGTCACTTAGTTCGAACTTAGCAAAATATCAAAATCGATTTGATATTCCCCTTGTAAGTAAGTACGACTGATCGGATACACACGTTTCCATAAGCTGAAAGTGGATTTTGACAGCACGTCAAGTTCTTCGAAGTGCTTATAAGTACGACTAATCAGGCCTTTAGTGTTTTCGAAAACAAATAGTTGTTTGATAACACATTATTTTACGATATAAATCGAGCACTGTACAAAGAGCCCAACAATTATGTTATTCCGCTGACCCCCGGTCATTTATCATAAATAAATTTCGTAGAATCGTTACCCAAAGAACAATGTGGATAATGGTAACCCTCGAACTAATTTACAATTTCAAACACGAATTTAAACGAACACGATTTTAAAAATGATATGGAAAGAATATTTCAAAAAAAGGTACGCAAAGGTCAACAAAGGATAGAACAATTTCAAAAAATACTAACTTTAACATGCAATTTCTCCTAAGTTCCTACACCAGTATATACAATAAATAAATAAAAAAATATAAATATAAAATAAAGTAATATAAATTTCTGTAGAAAGCTAGTAATCTGTTATTTTTCAAAAAAATTTTTAAAAAAATTATTCAATTCACAAAAAAAGTATTAAAAATCTTAAATTGAGTTTTTCTCGAGTACTATAAGGTTTTCGGTAAAATATCATATTACATAAATAGAAGATACTCTCAGTACCTTCAGAACGGCACACATAGGAACCGGATATCTACTACAGTTGACGAGATATGGGCAGTTAAATATCAAATTTCAAACGGCTATAAAACCGGAACCGGAAGTTGTTCAAGTTGTTATTCGAGTCAGCACCAAAAACAACAACAACAACAAAATTGGGCGTGTTGAACGGCACCCGATATATTCTATAAATGATCCCTTTCTATATTATCGGACGCACTTTGAAAACGTAAACAAATGGTAGGAAAGTAATATGCCTGCAACCATGACCACGGCCAAGAAAAAGCTATACTAGAATAAGATACGAAATCAGCTGTTGATTTTCATTCGTGAAGCATCGTATAAAAATTTAATTTTTTATGTATTTCCTGCTAATTAAGACTGTTGGCTTATAAGGATATTTAAAAAATAAATAGATTGTATATCATTTACAATTCCAACTCTGCAGGCGATGGACTATGGCGAGGATGGAATTCATCGTTTGGATAGCAGTAGCGGCATGTTAAAAGGAGGACTTGTACTCAAAAAACCTAGAAAAGACGATGACTGTTCCAAATTACCGAAAGCATCGCTACTTGGTCTAGATCGACTGGCGTCGCAGCGCCGTAAACAAAAATTGGAATCTCAACGTTTAATTTCGTTTAAAGATAGTGAATACGATGACAATAGCAAAAACGAAACACCAATGTCAGTGCGAGAATTTTCTTTTAAAAAACCAGACACTGAAAGTTTTCACAAGCTTAGCCGTCAATTGCGTGAACAAAAAGAAGAGACACCCTCTCATACAGGTGGTGTATCCGACATGGCTAGAGAACGCCTGCGAGAACATATTCAACGAGAGAAGCACAAAGGAGGCGTCAGATATTCTACTAAAAATGGCGATCGAGACAGGTCAACTCTTAGAAGCAGTGAACATGTTAGAGCACGACATAGAGATAAGGATCGCCGTGAAAAAAATAGAAACCGCCGCGATCGAAAGGGACGGGAAGGACGAAGTTCAAATACACCCCGCTTAAAAAATACTCCTCGCTTTAAAGACGAACCGAAGTCACCAGGTTTTGCTTCAGTTTCGGGCAGTGCCTGGGATGAGGACGACTGCGAGCGTCATCTACATTCACGAAAATCGTCTTGGGATTTTCCAACACCAAAATCATATTCCAGTGATAATTCTGATTGGTCCGCGCGTAGTTGTAGTAGCAGTGGATTTGGTAGTCGCAGTCGCTCATCAAGACACGGACGCAATTATAATGATCAGACACCACGACCCTCTCCTGCCCACAACTATAATGCATGGGCAAATGATCGCAAAAAGTCTGGTGCTACACCGGCAACAGGACGCAGTTGCAAACAGCCATGGGGCGAGAGCCAAGAAGAACGTGATATGTGGGAGGAGGAGCAGCGCCGTTTGGACCGCGAGTGGTATAATATTGATGAGGGCTACGATGATGAAAACAATCCTTTCACAGGTCCAAATGCCGATTACTTCAGGTGAGCTTTACACTAAATCACTAAGATTCTTAAAAATATCTGTGCTATCTATAGAAAGCGAGAAGAGATGCTTGAACAGAAACGCACTAAACGTATCAGTGCACAGCAGAGGCAAATCAATAAAGACAATGAGCTTTGGGAACGCAATCGCATGTTGACATCGGGTGTCGTTATGTCAATTAATGTCAATGAGGATTTCGATGAAGAAGCATTGGAGCGTGTGCATCTGCTTGTACACCACATTATACCACCTTTTCTCGATGGACGCATAGTCTTCACAAAGCAACCAGAACCCGTAGTACCGGTAAAAGATCCCACTTCGGATATGGCACAAATTGCGCGGAAAGGCAGCCCTCTGGTACGCGTATATCGTGAACAAAAGGAGCGGCGCAAAGCACAAAAGAAACATTGGGAACTGAGCGGCACTAAACTTGGTAATATTATGGGAATTGAAAAGAAAATCGAAGAAGAAGATGAGAAATACGATAAAGATTCAGACACAACTGATTATCGTAAAGACCAAAAGTTCGCGGAACATATGAAGGGCCAGGACGATGGTGGTAAAAGTGATTTTTCTCGTAAGAAATCTATATATGAGCAGCGTCGTTTTCTACCGGTTTTCGCGGCCAGACAAGAATTACTTAATGTAATACGAGAAAATTCTGTAGTCATTATTGTGGGTGAAACTGGCAGTGGCAAAACAACACAGCTGACTCAATATTTACACGAGGACGGTTATAGTAATTTCGGTATGATTGGATGTACGCAGCCAAGAAGAGTGGCGGCTATGTCGGTAGCCAAACGTGTTTCCGATGAAATCAACACCAAACTAGGTAAGTTTCAGGAAGAAACATGACAACATCTTACATATTGTATTTTAAGGCGAAGAAGTTGGCTATGCAATTCGATTTGAAGATTGCACATCCGAAAATACAGTTATAAAATATATGACAGATGGTATTCTGCTGCGTGAGAGTTTAAGAGATCCTGATTTGGATGGATATTCTGCAATTATTATGGACGAGGCACATGAACGCTCGCTTTCGACGGATGTTCTCTTCGGCTTATTGCGTGAAGTAAGTGAAGATTTTGTACAGAGTATTAATTCTGAATGTTTTTTATTTCGTTTTAATTCTTGTAAAATTTGGAAAATTATATTTTATTATACATTCACCCCTTTGAAATGCCTAAATACTTAGTGCTGATATCTACAGTGGAGGACAGAACATATGCAACTAAAATGTTATATGTGAAAATGGTTCCGCAGTCGCTAAACTTTTTAAAAAAAAAAACAATTAAAATGGTTTTATAACTAGCTTATACGCTTACGTTCATAAGGCACAACATTTTCTCCACTAAAAGTTTGAGTAATTAGATTTTATTGAAATTCGTAAGAAAAAACTCAAAATTTTGCTGAAAAAACCATCTTATAATGTATATAATAATAAAGTTGACAGTAAAATTGGACAATAGTATTTCACACCACGCCTTTTCCAATTCCTCAAAGAAATTCTGCCTTTTTTAAGTATCGCTTTTTAACAATCTCCCAAAGATTTTCTATGGTATATAGGTTAGGCGACTGCGGTGGCCACTCCATAACCGTTACCTTTTCATCTCTAAACCACAATTTCGCCCGCTTCGATGTGAGCTTTTCATAATTTTCCTGCTGCATGATCCAAGAGAGAGGCATTTCACACTCAACAAACGGAAGCGTTTTTATAAATGTCGGTATAAATGTATCGGTGTATAATACCATTCACCCTATGAATAGGACCGATCCCAGTACCAGAAAAGCAGACCATCAAATTTCACTTTTGCAGCATGACTATGCTACCGATAATGTTAAATTTAGACTCGTCACTAAAAAGAACGGTCTTCCACTTGAACGGATTAGTTTAAGTGATTCTGGCAAACTTTAGTCGTTTTATTTAATTAACTTATGAAATCACTTTTTTTTGCTGGGCGATAAACACGAAAAGTGGCATTAACCAAGCATCTACGAGCAGTTCTGGAACAAATTGGTGCTGAAGATGTCTAACACGTTGTGGCGAAGTAATAAATGGATTTTTTTCACACATTGGACTATTAAATCGTCTGTACTCTGGCGGCTTTTTAGTGGACGCCCTTCAGCAAGATTAACCGCCTTCAACTGCTAACGTCAGCCTTTTGTACGGAATCGAGCAATGATGCGAGAAACTGAACATTTATTTGTATGTATTGTATTCCACTTTCTTAATTCAAAACCAAATTTATCTCGCGCCCAAAAATGTTAATATTTTTAGAAACGAACTGAAAAGATCTCTCTTCAAGCTATTACAATTTTTAAAAAAATTACAGTTAAGCGACAAATATACTGCTACAGCGGCAAAATTTGTTTATTTCTGCATGAGTTGCATTTGTTTTGTTCAGCAAGATTTTGAGTTTTTTCTTAAAAATTTAAATAAAATCTAATCAATCCAACTTATAGTGCAAAAAATATTGTGCCTAATAAACGTAAGCGTATAAGCTAGTTATAAAACCCTTTTAATAATTATTTTTCAAAAAAGTTTAGCAACTTTTACACCATTTTAGTTTCATATGTTTTGTTCATCCATGTATATCTATGTATTTCGCCAAAGAAAATTGAAAAGACCTGGCAATTCAAGCTGAACTTATATATTATGTATAATGCCTAATAATGAAATAAAATATTTCAAATAACTAAAGACCTTTAAAGGCCTTAAAAGTGTAGCTGGTATTTAAGCTTCGGCCTGACGTAAAATAATTATCTGCGTCAAAATGCTCAAGACGTTTTGCTTTTCTATACCGCTTATTTGATTAACACTAATATTCACGATTATTTTTTCTAAAAGAAAATCATCTACCTTCTGAAATTCATCAGAAGGTAGTAATCATCTAGCTTCATCGTCTTAATGCAGAAAGTAAAAAATGGTTCGACGATATTCTTTGATAAAATAAAATAAATTCTTTGATAAATATAAAATCGAAAACAATATTTTTCAAAAATAGAAAATTTTAAATGTAACCATAATCAGAACCATAATCAAATATCTCGAAAATTATGTTGCTCATAGATTTGTATCTGCATTTATGGACTGCATAACTTTGACGAAAGCAATCGAACTGAAAAGATAGAAATTATACTTCTTTAAAATTGTTTTAGACTCTTGCATTAAAAAAAGGCTTAAGTGTATTTCACTGGTATTTTATTTCGTAGTGAATGAATTGGCATTTTTTAATGTTCAGTCTTATTATCAACTGCGCTATAATTTTATTTGACTGAATGAATATTAAGTTGATTGCGTTTTATACAGTGCAGGACGTGTTCTACTCATATAAACCATCTTTAATTGAATGCGTCTCATTATTTCTGTTTGCTCATGACTAATAACATGCCCGCGTTCATGCCGTCGCTGCTCCACTTTACACACTCGGACATCTACAAAATTTTGACAATAATATATTTGTTGAATTTTCATATTATAACCACGTACCTGTCGCTTCCGAACATCCTGCTGGCGACTTC
Source organism: Myopa testacea (assembly GCA_949629155.1). Taxonomy (NCBI): domain Eukaryota; kingdom Metazoa; phylum Arthropoda; class Insecta; order Diptera; family Conopidae; genus Myopa; species Myopa testacea. Next base: position 21,501,934 of record OX451345.1, read on the forward strand.
CATAACGACACCAATAGGTAAAATGTTTATTATTGTACCATAAACTTCGTTTTGCCTTGCGTGCAAAGCACACCTAAGACGTAGAAAGTGTCGAAAACCGTATGCATACATAACTATTTAATTTGATCATAAAATTATTATAGACAATCCTTTTAAAATTTATTCATTCAATTTTTAGTTAAAAATTTTGCAATTTGGAGCCTCAATTCCATCTCTACTGTAGACTAAAAAACTTGTTTGGAATTTCGTATCCTAAAATAATAACTAGCACACGAAGTTATTCAGTTTATTTTTACCTGATTTCGTATATCCTTTTCGCTGTGAGCCTTAATTTCCTTGTCGGCAAAATTATTGATGCGTACCTCATACCCCTGACTCCATATGCCTTCCAGGGTCAATTTAATCATTTTGAAGGATCCGTTTTCACGTATTTTGACGGAACAGATCTCAATAGTTTCTGGTATTGCTTTATTGTCTGCTGAATTATAAAAAAGACTGTTATGATCGAAGGTTTTACACTGATTGTTGCGGCGCGTCTTAAGTAACACAATAGTATTTCTTTCCTCACTTATTTTGTAAAAATTGCCAGCGTAAGATTAGTATCCGTAATTAAAGCTGTAAGATATGTAAATAATAGCCACATGAGATGATTGGCTAATCCAACAGCTTTCGTATAATCTAGTCATGTTTACAATCATCGAATATCCATCACTATACCAAAAGTACGAGATTTTCCGAAGCTTTATAATTGATTGTTTTCTTTAATACTACTCATATAATTTTAATTAAATTTGAGAGATATTTATACATAACTTTCTGATAAAATGATCTGTTTTATCAAATTGAAGAGACGTAATTATAATTCCACGATAATCAGAAATTTAGTAAATTAACTTTTATTTTATAACTTTATCTTAAAATTTTATAATTGTAAATCTATAAAACGAAAATACTTATAAACTGTTTAAAACCATAACAAACAAAAAATTTTTAAAAAAACCGGCCTACTACTTGAATAAAGGCTTTCGGCTGCACTTACGCTCCTGCTTACCATTGGCCATTTTGCATAGTACAATGCCATACCACGACTTAATAGGTGTCTCAATCTCATCTTGATTGCTCGTTCGCTCCTCACTCTCGTAAGTCCTCGCCGACTGATGATTGCGTGTCTTGGCACTAGTGATACTACGAACTTCGGCAATGAAACCGCACTCCACAACTGCGCAGAAGATTTTCTGCTCCTCTTGCTTAAACCACTTTGATTCCCGAAGCTTTTGGACCGCCACAGAACTGCCGAATGTAAGAGGTCGTTTGTAACGCGGTGATGTATGACCACTGTCTCTCATACTAGTCTGTGAATAGAGCGGTGGATGAACCTGCAGTGGCCACCATTTCAATAAACTTACAAAATTGTTAGAATTGTTCATAACGTTATAAAATTATCGCGAAGAAATTTTTACGAAGATATTAATTGTTCAATTTTCATTGTCTTTAGCACCTTAAATTATATAGTTATATCTGCACTAAAATGACAATACATTAGTTTGGGTCTTTGCTTATGCAAGAAGAAAACTTTCACTATTTCCTTCTATTTCTTGTTTCCACCTGTTGGGTCTCTTTGCAGTTGTCTATACTGTAAATTGTAAACAACTGAAAACAGTAATGTCTATATAATTATTCTAGTATTATAGAATTTAATATACGAGTGAAAAAATTGCCAAATAATGATTTTCAAAGTCAAATCTCTATTTTGCCTTATCTTCTACCTAATTTTCATAAGTGTAATATTCGGCGTATTTTGTTGGTAGAGATTAATTTGCAATTTCCTCCTTCTGTTATTAATCTGCAACGAATATTTGCCGTCCCTGCAACCAACTTTAGCACCGAATACTGAAAACTGCGGCTGAAAATATTAATTTAAAGCCGGTTGTTGGGCTCTTTTCTCAAACTAACATGTCGCGGTGAATTTTTGTACATCATGTTAGAGGTGAGATAATATGCATTCCCAATGGAGTTTGATATTCTAGAGTTGTCGTGGCAAGAATGTCACAATACTTACTTACCTTGAATACATGTATATACATGCATTTATTTTTACGAAAATAGTAATTTTTTCCAAGGCCAACGCGCTAACAAAGATTTTATTATCGTTTTTAATTTATGAAAAATTACCGTAAAAAAAATATAATAAGTAGAAGTAAGTAACAAAGAATATTGCCTGATGGATTATAACAAATATATCACATTTAGGATTTATCCTATGCTACAATTCCTGCCTAAAGGCGGCTCTGTCCGTTTCCTATGAATGTATGTATGTATTTATGTAGATCGCCAAACTGTGGTCCTTCTGTATATATTAATTTTTGAACTCTTCACAAGAGATAACGGAGCGTGAATGTACTTGTATCTACCGGCATATATATTGAATTTCCCAAATCCAATTAACAGATAAGACATTGATAAAGAACTGTATTCCACTGAGTAGCCAAACACAGCATTAAAAGTAGAATGAGTAGTGATGCACAACTACTTTTTGGCGTGCATAAAATTAGTAATTAATTAACAATATTTATTCCAAGAGTCACGGTCGACTCATAAATCGTCTCTCAATCGTCACCGATTTAAGCATTTGTCGTCTTGATATATTCGACGAGTTATGCGAATATTTAGATACACTACGAACATTGTTCGACAAAACAATGAGAACAAAAATTGTTATTGCCTTCAGTACAAAGTTGTCAACCTCAGACCTTTCAGGAAAAAAGTTGATAAGCGACGCAAAAGCAAAAAGGCTATTGACTAAAGACTATTTAGTGTAAAATTGTTTGTGTTTTGCAAGTTCTATGTCGAATTTGTTTTGTGTATAGTGTTGCCGTCACGCATTTGCACTGAACTCTTCACGAAATCTTTGGATTTCTTGAAAAAGTCCGGCAATATAAGCATATCAGCAGTGTCGATATTAGTATCGAGCTAGCCATTGACCTCAAAACTTTTCTAAACCGTATACACAAGGCGGGCTACTAAAAGAAGCACGATATATCAGTTCCTCATGAGATGAGCGAGAAAAACATGATAGACAGAATTAAGATCTGTGATGACTGCTGAAACGCAATGAAATCGAGCCTTTTTTGAAACGTGTCAGCATAACCGGTGATGAGAAATTGATTCTCAACTCTATTGTGAACAACTAGACAAATTACTCCAGGCAATTGCAAGAATACGGCCGGAATTGACTAATAGAAAAGTGTTGTCTTCCACCATGGCTACGCTCGACGCACACTTCTTTGATGATCCGTCAAAAATTGCAAGAGGTTAATTGGAAAGTTTTGATGCATCCACCATGTAGTCCAGATATAGCACCCTCAGACTTCCGCTTGTTCCGATCTCTGCGAAACTCTCTTAATGGAATTGAGCTGCTTTCAAAAGAAGCCTGTGAAAACCACTTGATTCCGTTTTTCAACCAGCAACCACAGAAGTTCTTCACCGATGACATCATTGCTCTACCCGAAAAATGATGAAACATTGTAGATAATAATGGAGTATACATATTTATTTTAAATAAATTAATTTCCAGACTATAAGAAAACCAGTTGAATTTTATTAAAAATCCGCGGTCATGAACTTTTTCCCAGATCCAATATAAAACCAGTAAGAACCAGTAAGCTATATTCGGCCTGGCCGAATCTTAGATACCCTACACCTAAAAGTTTTGAAAAAATTTAAGCTGAAACTAGAGGAAATATGTGGTTATAAGGAAAGTTACCTTATAATCACATTTAATCACAGACGGGTATAAGTACAGTGGCGAAGCTAGGGTGGGGCGCGGGTGGCGGTCCACTCTGGGCGGCACAATTTCGGGGGCTGCAAGTTGATTAACTGTCCCGGGCTCTATGAGACCTAGCTACGCCTCCGTATAAATAGAAGGCGTGGTCATTACCTTTTTAAAACAAAATAACTAGCTTAGTTGTTTTATTATTGTGTTCAAATTAATAATAATGGTAATAAACTTGTTTTCATGACCTATACTGTATAAGTAGTGTAAAAGTGGGCGGACCGCGCCCAGTTTTGAGGTATAAGAATGTTTTTTTGGAAAAGAAGTTGTTATGTAAAGTTTTATTCGGGAAGTTTATATCTTTAACAATATAACCATCTTTTGCCTGTGTAACCTAAAAGTGGGCGAATTACACATTTTTTTAGGAAAAAATTAATAAATGAGAAAAAGTAATAAAATTATAAAAGCAACATTTTATTTTATATAAATGACCGTTATAACAGTGCGAATCCTATGCGGATATCTGTATAGGATAGGATATCTGTATAGGATGTTAACTTGATAACTATACCAGAGCAAAAAAGTTGCTGTAATTAGTAGAAGAAACTAAAACAACGACAACAACCTTTTTTGAACAGAGTATTACGAAGAAATATGATATATTTATATCATGAGGCATTTAACTGCAAAATAAAGCCAATGTAAAAGCGTAGTACTGGCTTTAAGAACGTAGTGTATATGGTTTCGAATATAAGTAAAATACTACTAACTAAAACAACCTCGAATTTATAAATAATTCCAAAGTTAGAAACAAATATATGAACACGTAAGATAAAAAATATTGTTATATTAGAAAGTGGAATAAGTAAATTTTTTCAATTATCGAGATTTTTAAGTTGTATTTGAATTAATTTAGAAGAAATTGCAAACGCTAATGAAATCGAGTGATGTCTTTAACAATATGCATCTCTTAAATTTTATTATGAAATAATAATAGTGTTCCACTCTGGTTGTAAACTGTCCATTGTAAATAAAAAAAAAATTAAAAAATGATTAAAAAAATACATTTTTTAGCTCCAAATGGACTTATTCCATGATCAAGGTAATGCTTTAAAAGTTCTAAAAGGCACAGGATCTTACACCAAAGCAAAACAAAGTTAGACTCGAAAGAGCAAAGGAACATTGCTCTTCATCCAAACATTGTTTTCTCTGATGAGAAAAATTTCCCTATTGTGAAGTTCATAAACTCTCAAAATGATCGTGTTTACTTAACTGAACGCAACTACGCAAATTTTAGCCTACGAACGGCAACCCAAAGTAATTTTCCATCTCAAGTAATGGTATGGGCAGCTGTGCCCAAACATATTGATGTTTGCAGATGATGTAAATTTGTTCGTATCCTACAAAAACGAAATATTAAATCTTTTCGGATATAATGTTAACAGATTCAATTTATGTAACTAAACAAAATATTTTAAACCTATTATCGAATTGTTACTTATATTTCTTTGTTATTTAGTAAAACTATAAAGTCTTAGTTTTAAGTTTAATTCTTAAATACATAATATGCAGTGCAAAAATTCACTACATTTTTTACACAATTGTATGCCAGCGAATGGTTTTTATACCCTACACCTTAAGGTTAAGGGTATATTCACTTTGTCACGAAATGTGTAACGCATAGAAATAGAGACGATAGATATAGAAAACTATATATATTCTTGATCAGCGTGCCCTCCTGAGTCGATTTAGCCATGTCCGTCCGTCTGTCTGTCTGTTGAAATCACGATCACAGGAGAACCGGTGAAGATATCGTGATGAAATTTTACAGAAATATTCTTTCTTAGGGTTTGCAAGTTGGTATTGAAAATAGACAAAATCGGTCGACGACCACGCCTATATAGAGTATAGAGTAACTTCATCCGTTGATATGCCAAATATGGGCGTGATCCCCCCACTTTTAGGTTATGCAGGCAAAAGAGAGTCTTAAATGGTTATACACTCAATTCTGTTTTTACACGGTCGTGTTTTACATGGTTTTGATATAACACGGTTTGAAAATAAACAAATTTTACATTTTTTTACACGATTTTATTCCATTTAGCACGATTCAAAATCTTTTCGGCTTTAATTTTTTTTGGTTAAATTTTATTTTTGCGAAATATGTTCATATCACAAATTAGGGGAAATTCCCTTTTTGTTGATACAAGCAAATTTACTGGTCAGAGCAATTGGAAATAGCACAAATATAGGGGAATTCCCTTTTAGTGCATACAATCAAATTTATTTGTGACAGCAACTAGAATGTGTTAATATTTTCTGAACTATTTTTTTCTTTAATAACTATGCTTGTGTAAAAACACATCATATATGTGATTTAATAAAATAAACCTGAATAGTTGTTCTTAAAAAATCCTTGTTTTTTACTAATTTCAATACGTTTTAGAGATAAGAAACCTATTTTGCATACGAATAATGTAATTTTTTCACGCTTTTTTTTTAACACAGGTTTTCCTGGAACCAATTTCCGTGTAAAAACAGAATTGAGTGTATTGTTAAATATGTAATCTTCCTGAATCAAACTTTACATAACAACTTCTTTTCTATATTAATAAAACATTATTACAGCAAAACTGGGCGCGGTCCGCCCACTCTTACACTGCTTATACAGCATAGCTCATGAAAACAAATTTATTACCATGGAAATAAAGCTTAAATTTGAACACAATAATAAAACTACTAAGCCAATTATTTTGTTTTGAAAACGGGTAACTACCACGCCTACAATTTATACCCGTCTGTGATTAAATGTAAGATATGATAAGATAGCTTTCCTTATAACGACATATTTCTTCTAGTTTTTAAGATATGACAATAAAATTGCAATATCGAGCGACATTATTATATTTTACGTTGCAGAAAATGGGCGTGGCGCGCATACTCTTAGGTTACACGGACGGAAGGGTAATATGGCACAATCGTTCTACATAAATCCTTATATAAATCTGTAATTTTATTATATGTTATTAATTAATATGGAATTTTGTATAAATATTCTTTGTTCGGACTTGTAAACGAGCAAATCAAACGAATATAAGACATATAAATATAGAATCAATTTATAAAAAAATGCATTTGTATAAAACCTTAATTCCCAAAAAATTTTAAGGTGTATAGGGTATCTAAGATTCGGCCAGGCCGAATATAGCTTTCTTACTGGTTAACGTTGCGTTGGTTTTAACCCATTATTGCCCAACCGATAATTTCACATACCACTTCTTTAATTAAGCTTACAGCCTGACTAAGGCTACATATGACAAATATTATTATAAGTTCTTGTATAATGAACTATTTGTAAAAACAATTTGAAGGAAGATGACGTGTCAACTCTCTCTCTCATGCATAGCTTCCATAAAAATATGCGATCTGAATCGTACTTTCCTTAACCCTCATATTACACGATGATCGATTAACGGTAAAAGCTTCCGCCATTTTTATGCTCTCTCTCCTGTGATTACACGAAGACCCATCGTTCATTCGAAACACCGAGTATGTGTTATAGAGCTGCACAAGTTGTCTTGAAACGCACATCAAGACAACAAAAATTTCAAGCATTGCACTGCTTGCTTATTTGTCTTTCGAATCAAGACATTGACTGCCGAAAGCGTGCTGATAGCAAAGCACAACAAAGGCAATAGTATTCATTGCCATTCGTTGCTTTTTTGAACGAAAAGGCAATGCATGACAATTGATAACGCATGGCAACGTAAGGCAACGAATGGTGTTATTAAATTTAAATAATTTAATAATTATTTATATTTAAATAGCGTAAAAACATAAATCAAACTTAACTTAACATTTTTGTTAATGAACATGTTGCCCGATCACGCAAAAGAATGTGTCGTTCATATCATTGCGTACATCATAGCAGTATTGTTATTTACAATGTCTTGTTGCCTTCCTCAAGGCACTATTGTCTTTTCTGCTTACAATTCAAGCTATATTGCCTTCACAGAAAAGCAAAGCAACACACTGTCTTGTTCGAAGCAGGTAGACGGCAAGGCAGTCACGGCTTGTTCGGGTAGTTGCTTTGAATCGTTCGTGTCAAATCGTTCATTTGTACACGACAGTGCACTGCACTCCAATACTGTGGCTTAGTGCCTATAGCAATTCAAGACATCTTTTGCAGCTCTCTAGTATGTATCATAAAGACATTACAAAGGCGAATTCAAGGCAGAGGATTTTGATTTGGAGTTCCGACGATTAGAGACATACCAATTGGTTGGACTCGAACCGCGTTTGATAATGTTCCGTGCTTATAATTGTTCTTTCACAATAACAAAACACGTGCACCCGTCCATCCGGCGAACAAACAGATTTGTCTCCAATTTTGCATTTTATGGCTTTTGAATGACATTTTACGTTTTCTAACTTCGTTCTGCTTCATGTTCGGTGTCCAAGCTTTGCAAAACGCTGGCACAATCTACTTGCCGAGCATAGCGAGCTGTTAAAGAATTTGTATAGGTAGAAGATATATTTTAATCGGCATATCAATTCATTAAATACGTTATACCGTAAGACTAAAAAGTTAATGGAGCCCAATTATGGAAATATTTCAGAGGAAGTATTTATTTATTACATGCTTATTTATTTTTATCAATTAACACGAGTTAGGCTGTTATGGCTTTTGGCCACAAATATATATTTATACATACCATATAAATAATGAAAGCGTATACTCGCTAAAAAGTCTAACAAATAAGAAAGACAAGGAGGATAGAAATAAGGCATAATAAATTATTATTTTCTATCAAATGTTTGTGATAATACAATATATATATTATATATGTATGTAAATTTGCCGCACTGCTTTTGGTATAAATCTAGCAGGTGGAATTGGTTCAGATCGAAATAATTTTTTTTTTTATAATAGCTCCTACCCTTTGAAATCTTACCATATAAAAAAGTATTGGTGGTCGCTTTTAGTTAGGGGTTATAGAATTTTCAATCTGAAAATTTGCCTCATTCGAAAAGCGATATCTTTTAAACCAATAGAGATACCAGCGCAGTATATTCGTCATTTCAAGGGTTATTTAAAGGCATTTCTTTTATTATAATAACTTTTACGATTATTATAATTATGTAGAAAATAGTGGTCCGTGCTCGATTGTTTTACAAAAAGAAAATATTTCTCTTAAATAATTAAGATATCAATTAAATGTAAATCTCACCTTTCCAGCGGTATACATGCTTAGTTATTTAAAATGTAAATGAATGGAATTTACGATTTTCCGGTTTTGTAAATATTCATTTCTTCACTTCTAATAGGTTTCTGAAATATTAAAAAATTAAAAATCGTGTGATTGCACCTACAAAAATTTGTAGGCATCCAAAATTGCTTTCAAGCAGTATTGTCTTTTTCCCGATATCACACTTGCTTTAGGAGATATTTAATTTTTATCAGCACCACTTATTGCACCTTTTAACGCTCCAAACTCCGAGACGACTGCTTTCCGCGAAAAAATTGCTGTCACTTCCGGTCCAAACTTTGTGGAAACGGGCCTTAGGAGTACAAAAACTATATCTAGCTGAAGATCGGATTGGCCATGTACACTTTATCATTGTGCTATGGAGAGTAATAAATAATTGTAATTAGCGATGATCAATACTTTTATGCTACAGAGAATCGAGGTGTTCGTATTTGTGTTCGTTTTCCCCTGGTAGGTCGCCTAAATCGATTTGGCCTTGTAAACTAAAGCAGTTTCTCAAGTTTTCTGACGAGTATACTTCACATATTGCACTCTATCTGATTATTATTACTATACAATCGTACTGTTGATTTTTAATGTCATTAATGCTATTATGCGCAATTACTCTAGATTGTCGCACGCCGTCATGATCTGAAATTGATTGTTACTTCAGCCACCATGGATTCTACAAAATTCGCTACATTCTTCGGGAATGTTCCTACTTTTACCATACCTGGAAGGACTTTCCCTGTGGACATACTGTATGGTAAAAATACCTGTGAGGATTACGTGGAGGCCGCTATTAAACAAGCATTGCAAGTGCATCTTACACCAAATGATGGAGACATCTTAATCTTTATGCCCGGTCAGGAAGATATCGAAGTAACCTGTGAAGTGTTAGCCGAACGTCTGGCTGAGATCGATAACGCCCCAGCCCTTTCCATACTTCCTATATACTCCCAACTTCCCTCCGATCTGCAAGCAAAAATCTTTCAAAAATCACCCGAAGGTATGCGCAAATGCGTTGTGGCAACAAATATTGCCGAGACCTCGCTGACAGTTGATGGCATCATTTACGTTATAGACTCGGGATACTGCAAACTAAAAGTGTACAATCCTCGCATCGGAATGGATGCTTTACAGATCTACCCCATTTCACAGGCAAACGCTAATCAACGTTCTGGTCGTGCCGGACGTACTGGTCCCGGCCAGGCGTTTAGATTATACACACAACGTCAATACAAGGATGAATTATTGCCTCTGACGGTGCCTGAGATACAACGCACAAATCTGGCCAATACAGTGCTATTATTAAAATCGCTTGGCGTAATTGATCTGTTGCAGTTTCACTTCATGGATCCACCACCACAGGATAATATTCTGAACTCTCTCTATCAGTTATGGATTCTGAGCGCACTCGACCATACGGGCGCACTTACTCCAATCGGACGACAAATGGCCGAATTTCCACTAGACCCACCACAGTGTCAAATGCTTATTGTGTCCTGTCATATGGAATGCAGTGCCGAAGTGTTGATAATTGGTGAAATAAACAAATTTTTATATATTCCATTTGAAAACATTTCTAATATATTTTGTAGTTTCTATGCTCTCAGTTCCTTCGATATTCTATAGACCCAAGGGTCGGGAGGAGGAAGCCGACGGCGTGCGTGAAAAGTTCCAAGTGCCAGAATCGGATCACTTGACATATCTTAATGTATATCTACAATGGAAACAAAATAAGTACATATATATAAAAGAAAATGTACTACCATCTTTAACTTGAATTTAATCGTGCTTTTTCAGCTACAACGCAAACTGGTGCAATGAGCATTTTATTCACGTGAAAGCCATGCGCAAAGTCCGTGAGGTTCGACAACAGTTAAAAGATATTTTAGTACAGCAGAAGCTTGCCGTCAAGTCTTGTGGTGCGGATTGGGATATTGTACGCAAGTGTATTTGCTCAGGTAACTAAGAAGTTTTTTGACATATCATTAGCAATAGTATATAAAGTTAAATAATCTTTTGCATTTTAATTTACTTTCACTAGCTTACTTTTACCAGGCCGCCAGATTAAAAGGTATTGGTGAATACGTTAACCTCCGTACGGGTATGCCATGTCATCTGCACCCTACCTCGGCACTGTATGGTCTGGGAACGACACCAGACTATGTTGTTTACCACGAGCTTGTCATGACGGCCAAAGAGTACATGCAGTGCGCAACAGCTGTCGATGGCTACTGGTTAGCAGAATTGGGTCCCATGTTCTTCTCCGTCAAAGAAACTGGACGCAGTGGACGCGAGAAAAAAAAACAGGCTGCAGAACATTTAAAAGAAATGGAAACTCAGATGCAATTGGCACAGCAACAAATGGAAGAGCAAAAGTTGCAGGCTGCGCAGAGAGAAGAGCAGTTGGCGCCAAAGCAGGAAATCATTACTCCCGGTGCAACACCTCGCAGAACACCAAGTAGAATTGGTTTGTAAATACAGGATTTTTAAGATTTATAATGATGAATTTGGATATAAACAATAAATCTCAAAATTTTATTTACTAATTGGAAAGGTCTTATTTTTTCGGTTTTATTTCAAACTAGTGGATTTCCCAGCTTTTCGCGGATATTCATTTATCCTAGTCTTACTATATATTTGACAAGAAATTAAGGTTATCTATAGTACTACTACAGTAGCTAAAACATAATTTCCACTTTTTGAAAAGAGCATACATCAAAGAGTATTAATACATAAAGAGCAACGAGTATAAATAGGTATATGCTCGAATATATGCTCGTTGTAAAGAGATTTCACGAGACCAATGATGCTATCAACATTTAGTATGAATGAGTTGAGTTAAGCTCAGGTCGAAAAACTGGTCTATATCGCGGTCGACCACTTTGGCTGCGAACTCAAGACTCCTACGCTCGTAGCAAAGCAAAATTGAATGATCTACTAAGGAGTGAGGGGTTCGGAAGATCTTTTTTAATGAGTATGAAGGGATCGGAAGATCGACTTTGCTTCTGTTATTTTGCACTAACAATGCAAGCGAATATGCGTAAGAAGAGATCGATCTAACACTCGTATGCCATGTAAAGTGTGAAAGGAAGAATCAACCAATTTGTGGAGTACAGCGGGCGATGATAAGAACGGTGCGATTCGTCTTCTTTTGCTTATCTTGCAATAACAAACCATGTGCAGCCGTCCGTCCGTCTGGAATCGTTTTAAATTTTGCATTTTATGGTTTTCGAAAGAACTTTTGCTTTTCGTAGCTATGTTCCAATATATGCTCGTTGTTTGTTCTGCTTCTTGTTCGATGTCCAAGCTTTGTAAAGCGCTGGCACGATCTACGTTGTGAGCATAGCGCTTACTAATGACATCGGAGCTAATGCTAAAGTAGATTTATTTAAAATCATACCTTGTATTACCACAGACATATAATATAAATATTTGCATAATTCTGCTTCCAGTAACTTTCTAGTGTCACTCGTCTAAAGTGTTCAAGTTGTTGTTTTGCCGACTAAAGTAAATCTTTTGCCTATACAAATTCAACAGCACGCTATGCTTACAACGTAGATCGTGCCAGCGCTTTGCAAAGCTTGGACATCGAACAAGAATCAGAACAAAGCTACGAAAAGCAAAATTTCTTTCAAAAACCATAAAATGCAAAATTTAAAACGATTCCAGACGGACGGACGGGTGGACCTTAGCTGTACTGGGCGAAAATTTTTTGCAGCATTCTTTTACGCGGCCCCCAAAATTGTTCCATTGGATAAAGAAATAATTTCTGTAAAATATGAAGTTGATCGGATAACAGATAGACGTGGTACATTCATATGAAACTTGCAAAAAATGCGTAATTTGTATCAACGAAAAGTTTTGTATCATATTAGTGATACAGTATGGTTTTTTAACATAATAATTAACTAATACCTGCATTTTTTACGTTATAAATATTAAATTTTATGCATCTTATTGTGAGTTTCCTTTTTTTTTTTAGTTATACAGGATGTTTCGCATAAGAGTAGACAAAAGGCTAGGGCGTGTAGGTTGGGTCGAGACAAGAAAAAAATCGTATGGGAGGAGGGTGCATTTCCCCCCGTTTAGGCGGGAGGGGCCATTTTCTAAAAACTCGACTAAAAAGCGGGAAAAAAAAAATATTAAAAAATAACGGCGATATCTGGATAACTTTCGCTTATTGGGTTTGAAAGCCAAATATCGGCCTCTTAACATCCTTTTTAAATTAGGTTCCTACGTCAAACATTTTTTGAGAAAATTAATGCCAAAGTTAAAATTTGGAATAAAAATTCTAAAAAAAATGTTGGTCGCAATATTTTCGTTAAAATACGGTATTACGTATACATTTTTGTTCGACCATAAAATTCTCTAATCAATTCTAGAGAGAAAGCTTCAAACCGGAACGATCTATGTTTTGTAGTTTCAGAGAAAAGTGAAAATTACGAAGCATACTTTCCTTTCAAATACCAATTTTTTGGCTATTTGTGTTTTATTACTGGTGCAAAAATATAAAAAAAGACTGCTCTGGGGAAGGTGTTTAGATCCTAATTTTAACTTTTCTCTGAAACTACAAAACATAGATCCTTCCGGTTTGAGGCATTCTCTCTAGAATTGATTAGAGAATTTTACGGTCGGAAAAAAATTTATACCGTATTTAAAAGCAAGGAGCGACCAAAAAATTTTTTCGGAATTTTTATTCCAAATTTTAACTTTGGCATTAATTTTCTCAAAAACTATTTGACGTAGGAACCTAATTTAAAAAGGATATTAAGAAGCGGACATTTGGCTTTGAAAATCTGCAAGCAAAAGTTAAATTGATCTAACCATTATTTTCGGAGAAATATAAAAACGCTTTGTGATATAAAATAAATATAATAACGCAATTATTTCTATTTTAAAACTTGGTGTTCGATGTGCCACGTCTTCCCGACGTCAAATCTATCTGAAATTTTGTACAAATTACTTTTTCATGAAATAGTACAAGTTTAGAAGGTACGTGGTAAAAATGTTATGGTCGAAAAGACCATAGACAATAGCAAAAGAAGACGAATCACACCGCTCTTTTCATCGCCCGCTGTACTCCACAAATTGATCGATTCTTTCTTTCACACTTTACATGGTATACGAGTGTTGGATCGATCTCTTCTTACGCATATTCGCTTGCATTGTTAGTCCAAAATAACAGAAGCACAGTCGATCTTCCGATCCCTTCATACTCATTAAAAAAGATCTTCCGAACCACTCACTCCTTAGATCATTCAATTTTGCTTTGCTACGAGCGCAGGGGTCTTCAGTTCGCAGTCAAAGTGGTCGACCGCGGTATCGACCAGTTTTTCCACCTGAGCTTAACTCCACTCATTCAACCTAAATGTTGATAGCATCATTGGTCTCGTGAAATCTCTTTATGTATTAATACTCTTACGTCCACGGAACAAATTTTGCCGTTCAAAAATTCGTACAGGATGCGCCTTCTATATATTAGCAATAACCATACTGTAAACAATAATGGTAATTTGTATGGCTAACTTGTATGAATAAACTATTTGAAAAGTTACACATGCCACTCGCATTACAACACCCTCTCCAAAGACGTTCCCAAAGATTTAATGTTCTTGTCAGGGTTACATATGTATGTATGTACACAATTTGGTTGCAGGCGTTGATACGTGATGTTCGAATGAACACTCTACATTAATTTTAATATATGTGCATATACAGAAGAACCTGTTATACTCATACAATATTTTAAATAATATTAATCCATTGACACACTTTTTATTCGTTATTGAATAAGATTAGAGTAATTTACAAAAGTACTTAACTTTAAACTCGAAGATACGAACTGCTTAACTGTAGTAAACACTTCAATAATATATCCATATATTAAAAAAGTATATATCATATGGTTTCAATCGGCATTTGAAGTCCTTTGTATTAAATACCTGTTGAGACGTGTGTATGATAACAACACTTTAAAGCATGCACCAGTGTCAATTATCGTTATTTCTAGACTCTTTTCATTACCGCCTCGATCTCATCAATAGTTCGCGGTACTATCGAAAGGACCTCATTGCAATCGCTTTTTATCAAAACATCGTCTTCAATACGAACACCACCAAAAGTTCGAAAACGCTGATAAACATCCACATCTATAAACTTGTTTAAATTAGGATCAGCTAGAGCGCGGTCCATCAAGTACTCCACAAAGTAACACCCCGGTTCTACGGTGACATACATGCCCGCTTTGAGCACTCGTGCGAACCGCAGCTTGTTTAGCCATGGTTCTTCGGGACGTTTTGGTTGGCCATCGAGGTATCCACCCACGTCATGCACATCCAACCCTATTAAATGTCCCATGCCGTGTGGTTGAAATATTCCTGACAAACCAGCTGATAGCATTTCATTAACATCCCCTTGCAGCATGCCACCGTCTTTCAACCGTTGCAACAAAACACGAGCCGATAGTTTATGTAGATCAACCCAAGAAACTCCCTCACGCGCTTCTATTAACACCGCGTTGCGCGCATCCAAAACAGCATTGTATATAAATTTCTGATCCTCGCTGAATTTACCATTTGCCGGGAAGCTGCATGTTATATCTGCAGCATAACCACAGTAGTTTGCTCCCATGTCAAACAAACACATATCACCGTCTTGTACCACACGATCGTTTGGGGCAGCAGCATGTCCATAATGTAGCACAGCGGAGTTGACGCCTGTGCCGCAAATGCAACTGTATGATGTATGTCGACATCCCCCCACCGAGTATGAGTGATGCAGAAAAACACTTTCCCCCTGATACTCTGACCGTCCAGGCTGCATATACTTCATTACCTTTATATGCGCATCCGAAGAGACTTTCGCCACATAACGCAATACCTCTATCTCTTCTGGAGTTTTAATGACACGACATTCAGACAAAATTCCATATAACATATCGCAATTGATAACATATTTATCTATTCCTGAAAATCGCGCTGAGTGCAAAGTCAAACCACTATCAGAATTTTTACCACACAGTGTAAGAATAAGCTCCGGCTTGGATCTCTCGAAAAATGTGTCCAAATTGTCAACATACAACACATGGTTGGTTTCATATATCGACTTGAACTCCTCCAAATTCAACAAGCGGCCCATCCATGTGGCGTATTCATCAGGCAAACGCGGCACAAATAAGGTTGCTTCTCCATTCTGTACGTTTAATGCACCATAGCAATCGGGTTCCTTCACACCAAACAAGTACTGGAAGAAGGACTCTTGCCTGAACAAATAATTTACGTCTGTGTCATTAAAGCTAACATCCTTTCCCCCTTCCAACAAAACGTAGGTGTGCTCACCCACACTTGGTTCCATACGTAAAGCCTCACAAAGCTTCTGCCGATTTTTACGAAAGAGTGACATTGGTACTGACTGGGTCTGGGGACCCATTTGAAAAAAGGCCATCTTCGAATTTAGACAGCCAAACAAAGATGGTAAAATAAAATAGCTACACCCGTTCAACAACGCAGACAGAAAGCACTGATCGGGCAACAAGTTGAGTCATTAAATTAGTAATAAGCATAAAATGTGTGAAGTTCCGATAAGACGGTTATATTTACTTATTGTATACATATATTAAAGTGTTGAAGCACATCGAACAACATCATAACTTCCTAACGTTAAAAAACAATGTCCAAAATGAAAACGCCAGACTCTCGTCAAAATTTGTTTACATCACGTCCTCCACATCTGCGATTCGTTTTTTTTCTTCTGTAAATTTGTTGTGTGGTACAACATACTAAAATTTTCTTTGTGGATAATTGTGAAACCAAGGGCTATATTCTAAGAGCCACGGCGAAAACGATGTCGGTGAGTCTCTTTTGTGCTTTTCTCAATTACAAAATAACGAAAAAAGAAGAGTCACCGACATCGTCGTGACTCTTGGAATACGGACCTAATGATTATTATAATGCATTTTCATACATTTGGAACAGATAGGTTTTACGACACAATGCCCTACGTTGTTGTTGTTTTTGGCGCTGACCCCAACAACAACCCCACAAAGGGGTGGGAATTTCCGGTTTTAGAACCCTTTGAAATTTCTAGGTACCGCTAGAAAGGTTTTAAAAATACCCTCCATTCATGTTATATAAGATGAATCTCACGCTCAGCGTCAGCGAGAAAATATAATCGACACGATCGAAGCGTCATGACGCAGAGATCAGAGTGATAAATTCTCCCATGATTTGTACAGTAAATTATTTTAAGACGCTGTTCGATGTGCTTCAGCACATAATCTTGTATGGTTAATCTCTCCACTAGTCCAAACTATCAAATTGTTAGTGTGTGGAATATTTTATCTCAGCACTGAGAAAAATGGATGCGGTGAAATACGAAGCATTGGTAGCAAAGACTAATATAGCCTTATTCCAAGAGTCACGGTCGTCTCCAAATCGTGTCTAAATCGTCTTTAAATCGTCTCTCACTCGTCTTTGGTATTCCAAGAGTCACGGTCGGCTTGAAAATCGTCTCTCAATCGTCAACGACGTAAACTTTGGTCGTCTTTAGGTATTCTAAGAGACGATTTAGAGACGATTATCGTCTTAAATAAGACGAGTGCTTTTTAGTTGTCGTCTCATACAAAACATAAATTAATTTAGTGCACAATATAAAGCTGGACTTCGTATTTATGCTTTATATAATTTTTTTTAGTTATATGTAGCTACATACAGTCGAACTTCCTTATAGTGAACTTCTAGGCATAAATCGGGCGTCGTACAACACGCCCAATTTTTTTGTTGTTGTTGTTGTTTTTGGTGCTGACCCCAAAAATAACTTCAAAAAGGGGTGGCTACTTCCGGTTCCGGTTTTATAGCTGCTTGAAATTTAACTGCCCGGTAAAATATCATATTACATAAATTGAAGATACTCTAAGTACCTTTAGAACGGCATCCATACCAACCGGATATCTTCTATAGTTTAGAAGATATGGGCAGTTAAATTTCAAATTTCAAACGGTTATAAAACCGGAACCGGAAGTAGCCACCCCTTTTTGAAGTTATTTTTGGGGTCACCACCAAAAACAACAACAACAACAAAAAAATTGGGCGTGTTGTACGACGCCCGATATGTTCCATATTTCTGTATAATGGAGATTCACTATAGGGAAGTTCGACTGTATATGAAACTGATAATTTTTATAATGATTCTAGAAAAGGAAACAAAATTCACGAAATTTCCACAACCAAAAATTAATCGACAGAGTCCATATTTTAGCGCACAACTCAACGCACAAAATAAAAATGCAGTGTGTTGTTTTATGTGTTTGTTTAAAAACACTTACAAAAGCATATTTTAACATTGCTCAATTCTCCGCGTGGAATTGAAACTGTCTTTGTTTACCATTTGCTTCATGGTTGCAAACTACCAAAAAGAGAAAAACAATTTTTTGCTACAATTTAAACGAAATAATATACAATAGCACATATATCAATCTACATATAATTTGCCAAGTTTATTCTATATTTTGGCAATGTTTGTTGCAAAAAAACAAATTTATAAGGTTTTCATTAACTGAAATTAACCACAATTATAATATTTTCGTCTACCATCACTAAAATTTGTATCTTGTGCGCAAACCTTTTTGGCAAATAGCAATGGCTATAAAATAAACGTATAGTCCGGTGACCGCGACGTAAGAGCAAGACGAGACGAGTTCCGTGACTCTTGGAATAGGTCTGTTACGTCGTCGTGACTCGTCAGAGACGATTGTCGTCTTAGTCACCGTGACTCTTGGAATAAGGCTGTAAAAGACTGGAAACTCCTCTTATTTCGTGAGAGAGCTCAAAAAAATGTCCGTCCGCGTGTTCACATACAGTGTATGTGAATTTTATGGTGAAATTGTTGACTTCTTACAAGCTAAAACAGGCCATCTCAAAGCATGATATCTGACAAGGTAAATCGTTTTGCTTTGTTACCACACCGTCACAAAATGTTGGGGTGAGTTAGTGACAGGGATACCAATGACACAACTTTATTACTAATTATTTTTTTGGTTTTTAAGTAAACATTAATAGAAAAACTATTTTTCATTTATGAGTTCTCGAGGTTCTGACGAATTCTAAGCTGTTTAGAAATATTAAAAAGTAATGTAAACTTATTTGTTTTTGTAATTCTTCATTTTTCTTTTATTTAAAGAGAAAGAGATTTTAAGAGAGTTCATTCCTCTCTCAAAATATTTTGTAAACAAATTCCCGAACTGTCAAAATTCGTTCCCGAACTGTCAAAATTACATGCGTTTTGATTTGTAATATACGACACCCAAGCCTGATTTCACCAATACATTTAAAGCGAAAAAAGAGTTTCTAGTCTTGTAGACTTTGATTGGTAGCGCCAAAGATTACAAGACTGGAAACTCATTTCTCGCTTTGAATGTGTTAGTGAAATCAAGCTTAGGTGTAGTAGAATACAAAAACCAAGATCTATACAATATTAAGGTTGCGCCAGTAAGTGTATAACCAGATCGAAAGCGTCAACGTCAAAAAAATAATTTACTCTACAAACCTTATGGGAGAATTTCTCCTTCTGACGCTCGGATCGGATCGATTCTATTATCTTACCGACGTTGAGCCTACGCTCTTTTTTTTGCGAAAATATGTTGCCTACTCTTCCTCCAAAATACTTGAAAGTGGAGCAAAAATAATGAACTGGTGCCAAATTCTTTCAAGAAATATAAACAAAATGCACATGTTTTTGACATATGCATAGGATGAGATTTAGGAAGAAATTTCGGAGCAATTTCACTTTAGCGTTTTTGCCCCGATTTTTTTGTTATTTTGTTTACCGTTATTTTGGACCATTATCGTGGAAATAACCGCCCACTTTTGGGGGTGTGGCATTAGTTTGAGTGTTATCGGCGTTTGAAGGTCGCGAAAGGTCACTTCTTTAAAGGTTTATTATACCGAAATTAGGAAAGGTACACTAATGATCGAGGTGTCAAAGAAAAGGTATTGCCATGTTCCTCATTTTCCTAGTACACCATTTTACCGCCAAGGTTATGGTTTGGAAGATATTTGAGTTTTAAGAAAAAAGTGGTGTAGGTGCCATTATAAAACCTTCCCCCTCCCTCTTATATGACAATTAAGGTATATATTAAAACACTATTTATAAAGCCCATAATTTTCTCTTTTCAGCGATATATAATATGTCATACTTACCGTTAGAGTTGGTAAATTGCAGAAGGAATGATTATTTAAAAACAGAGTTTTATGTGTATTTCATGATGTGTTTTTTTTTATTAATTATTATTTATTATGTAGGAATTTATTCGTCTGGCTACGCAACAGAATAGTGTTTTGTGGCCAATTTTAGGGATCTTTATGATTATAACCCTCAGTATGTTAAACGAAGGTTAATGCTAAAAAACGGAAATTTTGGGGTCTGTAAAACGCTAATTTTTTTATATTTCAGTGAGTGTGGTTGGAATTGTTGGAGCACCTGCAACACATTATATATCGTTGAAAAGAGGAAATCATGGGCTTTAAGATTATTGATTCTAATACATACCCTAATTGTCATATAAGAGGTAAGTGGAAGGTTTTATAATAGCACCTCCACCATTTTTTTCTTAAAACTAAAATATTTCCTAAACAAGTGGCAATATTGAAAAAATATATTAATAAAACATAGGTTTCAATCGGTATATATACCTTCTCTATAGGGCTAATAGTTTGGGACTTATCGCTCGCCAAAGATTCTGCATTTCCGCAATTCAAACGCCCATAAGTTCTATACGGAAGTCACGCGCCCAAAAATATTTTGGGATTCGATTCTTCGGTGAAAACGAAGGCTTAATTAATTAATTAATTGGCTGCGCCAAACCGCTAAAGTAAAATTAAGCCGAAATTTCTGAAAAACTGTCTGTCTCAGGTAAGTTTATATTATTCTAATTCGATGTCAAATAAGTGATCAATATTTTTCTTTAGATGAATTGTGTAAAAAAAGGTGGAAAAGTCTGAGGGACACATATCGGAAGTTAAAGCAATGATGCGTTGCTGAAAACCGTTCAGGAAGTGTAGCTTCGGATGAGAAAACCAAACAGTGGAAGTATTTCCACCTTTCCGCTTTCTTAGACGACATTCCGAGCAGTAGATGTTGTGTGTGAAATTTTTTTAATCAAAATTGAATAATTGATTCCTTCTTTCCATAGCACTATAGGAAATTTGGACAGCATCCCGGAGGTTGCACTGGCAAAAGTTTTAACATCTCTGGAGTCACCATTTTCGTGAACCATTTTTCGTGAAACAGAGCTCAAGTGCGAAAAGACCCAGGTCTGCAGCGCCAATACATGAGAAATTCAACGAAATATTGGAAATGACTTCACGAAAGATATTCAAGAAGTTGTCTTCTAAGGAGCTTCCCAAAAGCAGCATCTTTCTTTTCTTCGAATTAATGGCCAAACGCATAGAAAGCGCAGATCTTTCGGAGCGCCAATCCAGAGAAATTGAGATTGCTGTACTTCAATTAGTGTCTGAAAAATTGGATAACTTTTTAAATGAATGAAATGTTTTTACTGCATTTAATACATTATATTATCTCTTTTATTTAATAAAACTTTAATACATTTAAAAAATTTTATACGTGTATCAATTAATTCAATTAATTTTCAATTTAATTTTATATGAATTTATTTATTTATTTATTAATTATATGAATATACTAGCTTAACTACCCGGCATTGCGCGGGAAATAAAATATTATTTTTTTAATACTACATTGTATTTTTAATTTGGTAGGTTTTTATTTATGTTTTTTATGTGTTTATTTTAATTTTACAATTATGTCCTTTTTTGGACGTTTAGAGGATGAATTTTGAAAAATGCTGAAAAAAGGAATATACATCTTTTTGTATAAATTGTATACATCATAAAGGAAACCTCTGTGCAAAATATTCATAGCATGCTTCGTTTTATTTTATTATGTCATTGGGTGTATTTTTACCAAATGATGTCCTTTTTTGGACCTTTAGAGAATGAATTTTGAAAAATGCTGAAAATGGTTTTGAGGCAATTATTCGCGGAATATTTTTGTGGAAAAAGAAAATCCATATTTGATGGCTAACAAAAGAGTTATGTCTTTGTCCTTTTTGAAGTCCTTAGAAGTAAAATTTCCGAAAAATCCTTTCTTCTCCCTTGTATACATCATAAAAGAAACCTATGTGCAAAATTTTACCGTTCTAGGTCCAAGGGTTTAGCTTATGCGTTGATGGGAAGTGAGTCAGGCTTTTCATTTTTATATATGTATATAGATGGTGCGTGATACACGGGCTCATCATTATGCGTGTCTCAAATAAAGCTCTAAAGTTGCTCGCTGATACAGGACAAAATATTAAGCATGACTCAAATTCGTGTACGTGCAAGCGGTTGAGACTGTGTTTGTAAGCGCTTTAATTTCAACGAAAGCACTATACGGAGTGATTGATTTGACGTGTCAGTAGCAGCAGCAATGTTGTCGTTGACGCACCGTGTGTTATGCCTGCATTTATGAGTTCGCATTATCGAAATTTTATAATTGTATTTTCCATTATTTCCTGTAATGACCTTCAACTGTTTTTTACATGTTCGCCAGCCTCCTTTTTTACAGGAATTTCAAAGTTGTAAAAATTAACAACGGCGAAAGGGTTAGGATATGTAAAAAATAGAAAGAGAGCAAGAGGCAACGGGACCGTAAACGTTTCATCCTTTTTTTCTATTGGGCAATTCACAGTTTACCCTCATAAGTTAGGAGATACTAAGTTATGACTTCGAACTGTGCACAGTCGCTTTATAAAGTGTTAAAAATTTTCCTAATACATACCTGCGAGTGTTGTAATCGTACTAACATAGATTTTCATACAAAACAACAAAAAATTTTCTTACGACAGTCATAAATTGTTTTAAGTTATGACAACTTATGACTTATGACGACTTATGGGGAAACTGTGAATTGCCTATATATTTCCAAGAAAATTTGTTAGTTATGGGTAAATATTTTGGGGCAGTTTTTTTTAAATAGGAGTACAAGTATTTTACATTTCAAAACTAAATTGCTAGAGCTACAATGGATAATAAAAGAAAACAATAACAATAGCAGTAAATTTCTAAGAAAACCCTAAAAATAAAAAACCGAATTAATTTATTTATTACTGTTTGTGTGGGGGATGTGTGCACAGTTGAGCGCAACACACCGATATATAATATATAAATTAATATAAGGTTAGAGTGACAGGTGGATGATAGAACTTACCGATGGTTCGGTCTGATGAGTGTTGGTGGATGATGGTGGAGATGAGGTTGTTGATGGTTGTGTGGTGTGTGTGGTGATGAGGTGGTGTGGTGATGGTGTGGTGATGAAGTGGTGTGGTGATGGTGTGGTGATGAAGTGGTGTGGTGATGGTGTGGTGATGAAACACCCGTGAAAATCACACGGAAAAAGGTAAAGTCACGGCGTTACACGCGTTGTTCACAAAAAAGTCAAAAGTAAAGTTAAGTCGCGATGACAACTGTGTGCGGCGTGTTCAATTCACGGAAACGAAAGTTAAGTTGGGGGCGGAAGTCAGCAAAACTCATTGACCTGTCAAGAGTTGACAGGTCGCAGTCGTGGAGGTTGGCTGCGCTGACCGACGTGCAATGCATGTGCATCTACAGGGGAGTAGATGGCGCTGCTCTCTCTGGGAGGGCGAAAGAGTAGCGCTGGGGTATGCGGTCGCGTCAGAATGAGTGTTTGGCGTAAACATACCGCCCGCCTTGCAGTACTGCAACTTTGCTCAGGTTAGAGACACACGAAACGGGGAGTTTCGCCTTAGTCACGAATACCAGTGACCAACAGATTGGGCTGCATTCGTGAAACTAAGGAGCGCTACTCAGGGACGGCAGCGCCTATGTCTCCACCTTACATGCAGATAGTTCCAGTTACTAACATGAATATGTAAGGGGGGAGCACTGGAGTGCGTGGTGCTCGCTGGGGATGGAGCATGATGGAAACAATGTAATGACATTGGCGGGGAGAGTTCGCTGGGGTGCGAACATCCTTAAGATGCGATCTTAAGAGGGGAGTACCGTTAATTTACTGAGGGGACGAGTAATGGTTCCCTTCTCCGTTCGGATGTCGACGACGCGTGTTCTGTGGTCGTCACCGGGATGAAGGTGGGTCACGCGACCGAGTCTCCATTGAGTTGGAGGGAGGTTGTCATCGCGTAACACCACAAGATCTGCAACTTTAAGGTCTGGTTGGGGCACCTTCCATTTGCTGCGTTTGTGGAGTTCGGTGAGGTACTCGTGTTTCCACCGAGTACAGAATTGCTGATAGATGGCTTTCACTTTTAGCCATCTATTAACAATCGTGAGGGGGGAGCTTAGTACCGCCGGTTCAGCGGGAGCCAGCAGAGGGCCACCGATGAGGAAATGGCCGGGCGTTAGAGGCTGTAGATCCGATGGATCGTCGGACATGCTGCTAAGCGGTCTCGAGTTGAGGCAGGCTTCGATCCGGGAGAGTATGGTAGCGAACTCTTCAAAGGTGAAACGCATATTGCCGACAAACTTTCGGAAATGAAGTTTGAAGCTCTTAACGCCAGCTTCCCAGAGACCGCCCATATGAGGCGCGGCAGCAGGTATAAAATGCCATTTGAGCTGCTGATAGGCACACTGTGAGGTGACCGCTTCGTGTGATTGTTGAAGGAAGATCTTCCAATCGTTCCTGAGTGTTTTGGAGGCTCCCACGAAGTTCTTTCCATTGTCCGAGTAGACATCCTTGGAACATCCGCGACGGGCGCTGAAGCGGTTGAAGGCGGCGAGAAATGTCGGAGTCGACAGATCACTGACCGCTTCAAGATGTATGGCCTTCGTTGCGAAACAGACGAAGACACAGACATAGCCTTTGGTGATGAGGCATGCCCTCCCAGTGTAGTTTTTGATATCAAACGGTCCAGCGAAATCTAGACCGGTGGCAGCAAAAGGACGAGAAATGGTTGTCCGCTCAGGGGGTAGAGCGGCCATGATTTGGGTGCGGACTTGTTTCCTCTGAAGGACACAAGGCTTGCAGGTGTGAATCGTGGCCTTGACGAGGTTCTTGGCCTTGGGTATCCAATGTTGCGTACGTAGCAAGCGCAACATCAGTTGGTTCCCTCCATGCAGACTGATGTCATGGATGAAGCGAACCAATAATCGGGTGAACTTGCAGCTGTAAGAAAGAAGAATGGGGTGGCGTTCGTCATAGGAGAGTGACGGACACGCGGATAGACGGCCACCTACGCGCACCAATCCATCTTGGGATAAGAATGGATTGAGCGATAGAATGGGGCTCTTGGGTGGTAAATTTTGTTTCATATCGAGAGAACGATATTCATTGGCAAAATGTACCTTTTGCGCGAGAATAGCCTCGTTTTGACATGCTGGATCTCATCGGAGTCAATAGTGGTATCGTATTGACGAGAGGACACACGATACTTGGGGTGGGTTTGATGTAGAAACCTAAGCACGTAAGACAACACTCGAAGAGCTCGTGGCAAAGAAGAGAATCTTTCCAACAAGTCTTCAAAGTGAGGGAAGTAAGCGAAATTAGCTTTCACTGGTTTTGCTTCCAGTTCGGTTTCCAAAGTATCGAGGGGAATAGAGTGTGGCCAGTGTTTCTTTTCGTGCC
This sequence comes from Myopa testacea, assembly GCA_949629155.1. Lineage (NCBI taxonomy): Eukaryota > Metazoa > Arthropoda > Insecta > Diptera > Conopidae > Myopa > Myopa testacea. The sequence goes on from OX451345.1 coordinate 21,527,617, forward strand.
GCCTTGGGGTGGTGTTCGCATCAAGATCTTCGCAGACTGGCTCGGCTGGAGTGCAAAGACGTTGCTTGGGAGCTTCTTCCAAGTCCCAGCGACGCTCAAGCTGACGGTCAAGAGAGACCTCAATGAAAAACGAAAATCGGGTAGAAATGGTTGGAGCCGGGGGGGCCTGAGAAAGCGGACCGGTGAGGATCCACCCGAAAACGGTCTCCTGGGCGATGAGAGAGCCCAAGATATTCCGTCGGATACCGTCCAGCAGGATAAGGGGGTAGATGTCCGCTCCAATCAAGACATCTATCTGATCGCTTTGGCAGAAGCGATCATCAGCTAGTGGTAGGTTCGGAAGAGCATCAAATAGGGTCCGGTCAAGGGAGCAAACCGGTAGGTTGCCGGTTAGTTTTTTAAGCACGAGACCCGTGGCTTCAATGCACAGTCCGGGCAATCGGGGGGAGCCGATGCTAAACTTGCAAAGGTTGTTCACCACGGCTGTAACGGTTTCATTAACACTGGCGACTTGAGCTTGGACCGTAGTCGTCGGAAGTCGCAAGCGTTTTTGTACGCGCTCTGACAGAAAGGTGGCTTCGGAACCAGGGTCGATGATAGCACGAGCGAGGTAGGACTCGTTACGATGACAGATGTGAACCATCGCGGTAGCGAGTAGCACTTGCTTGCTTCGGGAGGTGAAGCAAGTAAGCACATTTGAAGTTGAGGGGGCTTCAGTGGACTGTATAGTAGGGGTAGAGGGATTCGCTCGAGATTGTAAAGGGGGGTTTGACGGTAAGCTGTGCTGAGCAGCACTTGGACCGCGATGAGACGGTGAGTTGGGGCGCGAGGTTGTATGGGTAGAGTTCGAACGAGAGTTCGATTGGGGGGCCGAAGCCAGCTCGCGATGTAAGAGTGTATGATGTCGTTGATTGCACGACCTGCATGTGAACACACTTTTACAGTTTTTCACTTGATGTGAGTGTGCCAAACAGTTCGTACAGAATTGGATTCTTTGAACTGTCGCCCAACGTGTGTCTACATTCATAGCCAGAAAACGTGGGCATTGGCGAAGTGGGTGTGGCCGATCAGTGCATAGTTTGCAGCTGGTCGAAACCATAGTAGCCTGGAACGTATTCACAGGTTTCGTGGCGGAGGAAAGGCGTGCTGGGGGATTCGACGCTTTCTTAGGGGGTTGGACTGACTTTCGAATGTCGTCTACGGTTTCCAAGGTTTGGAAATGTGAAGTGAGGAACGCGTCCATTTCACACCATTTTGGAATTTCGCGTTTATGGGTAAGGGATTGTTCCCATAACGAGAGAGTAGTTTCGGGGAGGCGAGTAGAGCAGAGATGCACAACCACTGCGTCCCAGCTGCTCACGTCGACATCGTACAACGTGAGGGCTGAGAGGCAGTTGTTGATCTCTCGTTGGAGGCGTTTGATCGCAACTCCAGACTCCTTGTGGATTGGGGTAAGGGAGAATAACGTTCGGAGTTGAACGTTAACCAGTATACGTTTATTTTCGAACCGATCGGTAAGATTCCTCCATGCCTGATCGAATCCGCTATCTATGAGGGGGGACTTTTGAACGATTTCTTTTGCTTCACCTCGGGTCTTTTGGTTGAGGTGAAACAACTTTTCGACCGGAGACAGTCGATTGTTCCGAATATAGAGCGCGGAGAACATATCACGGAAGGTCGGCCATGACTCGTAGTCACCATTGAAGACATCAGTATCACACGGTGGCAAGCTGATGTTGTGACCTGAGAAGTTCGTCGGAGTCATGGGAGAAGAAATCGACAACGGAGAGGAACTGGGGGCAACGAGATGCTGCTCTTCACTCACTTTCGCGGAGACACGCACGTAAACCTGGTAACACCGCCGGTACTTGGTCTTAACCACGGTGATATCGGCTCTTCGCGTATCTGGCTCCACATCGGCCGTGCTGTTAAGGTATTCCAAGCATAAGGCATATGCTGCTTTCAGGTCTAACCAGACGGCTTTGAATTCCTCCTGGTGAATGGCCAGTGAGAAGCCCGAGTGATCGCGTTCCGGAATGTGGTTATACTCGTCTTCGAATTCTTCCAAAGCGTCGGAAGCATTTATGAATTTAGTTAGGGGATCCATTGGAATACTTTACCGAAACGAGGAATGGAGGATGTGTGGATACTGAGTTAAACTCACGAGTTGGGGTTGACACGAGTTTACGAAACTTGAATTCGCCGTGAAACGTACAGCGAAGACCTATGAATTGATTTCGAGTCAAATCCAACGTGATACCAATACTTCAGTTCGCGGTCAGAAGTATGACGAGAAAAATAGTTTAATTTTGAGTTGAATTCAGGTTTGGAAAACCACTTGAACTCTTGGTTGAAATAACTCGGAAAACTATTAAGTTAATTCGCGTGAATTAAAGTTTGGGAAAACACTTTAAATCGCGGCGAAATAACTCGTAAAAGTATTAATTTAATTCGCGTGAATTAAAGTTTGGGAAAACGCTTTGAATCACGGCTGAAATAAATCGGAAAAATATTAATTTAATTCGCGTGAATTAAAGTTTGGGAGACGCTTTAAATTACGGCGGAAATAAATCGGAACAATATTAATTTAATTTGCGTGAGTTAAATTTCGGAAAAAACACTTTAAATCGCGGTTGAAATAAATCAAAAAAGTATTAATTTAATTCGCGTGAATTAAAGTTTGGGAAACGCTTTAAATCACGGCTGAAATAAATCAGAGAAATATTAATTTAATTTGAATGAGTTAAATTTCGGAAAAAACACTTTAAATCGCGGTTGAAATAAATCAAAAAAGTATTAATTTAATTCGCGTGAATTAAAGTTTGGGAAACGCTTTAAATCACGGCTGAAATAAATCAGAGAAATATTAATTTAATTTGAATGAGTTAAATTTCGGAAAAAACACTTTAAATCGCGGTTGAAATAAATCAAAAAGTATTAATTTAATTCGCGTGAATTAAAGTTTGGGAAACGCTTTAAATCACGGCTGAAATAAATCAGAGAAATATTAATTTAATTTGAATGAGTTAAATTTCGGAAAAAACACTTTAAATCGCGGTTGAAATAAATCAAAAAGTATTAATTTAATTCGCGTGAATTAAAGTTTGGGAAACGCTTTAAATCACGGCTGAAATAAATCGGAAAAATATTACTTTAATTCGCGTGAATTAAAGTTTGGGAAACGCTACTGGGGGGAAGAGAGGAGACTTCACTTGCGCTGGGAGAGCGACTTATTATGTGTAATCGTGACGTCACGGAACGTGTTTTGTACTTCGAGTACAGATAACACGTGACGTCACTGAACGTGTTTCTGCTTGGTGTACAGAAACACACGAAAGGGAGGAGACGGAGAAATATTCACTATGTGTAATATTTAACACGCACTAAGCCGAACCGATCGACAATTCTTCACCAATATTACGTGAACGTAATTTGGTGTTTGAAAAACGTTGGGGGGGTATCACTTCACTTTATATTTATTATATGTATATTATATATAGGGGATCGAGAGGTCGGAAGGGAATCCGGGTCGATTGGACCAAATGTTTGTGTGGGGGATGTGTGCACAGTTGAGCGCAACACACCGATATATAATATATAAATTAATATAAGGTTAGAGTGACAGGTGGATGATAGAACTTACCGATGGTTCGGTCTGATGAGTGTTGGTGGAGATGAGGTTGTTGATGGTTGTGTGGTGTGTGTGGTGATGAGGTGGTGTGGTGATGGTGTGGTGATGAAGTGGTGTGGTGATGGTGTGGTGATGAAGTGGTGTGGTGATGGTGTGGTGATGAAACACTCGTGAAAATCACACGGAAAAGGGTAAAGTCACGGCGTTACACGCGTTGTTCACAAAAAAGTCAAAAGTAAAGTTAAGTCGCGATGACAACTGTGTGCGGCGTGTTCAATTCACGGAAACGAAAGTTAAGTTGGGGGCGGAAGTCAGCAAAACTCATTGACCTGTCAAGAGTTGACAGGTCGCAGTCGTGGAGGTTGGCTGCGCTGACCGACGTGCAATGCATGTGCATCTACAGGGGAGTAGATGGCGCTGCTCTCTCTGGGAGGGCGAAAGAGTAGCGCTGGGGTATGCGGTCGCGTCAGAATGAGTGTTTGGCGTAAACAATTACAATTGGTTTGACAAACAGTAAAAAAGCCGACGGCTTTTCAATACATTTTTTCTTGCTACCTGAATGTCTGTATGTTCGCTTCCGCGAAGTACTTGCTGCATCTGCAAGGTGTTTGTTTGATGATCGTGAAACAGCGAAAATTTTTGCATCAAATGTTATGAGCGTAATAAAACTTATCGTAAGTTGTTCCACTTTTTGAAATCAACCAATCAGCGTGAGTGATGCGCTCATACTGATGAGCCGTGCATCACTCGCCGATGACCACAATCGAGAAGCAAAAGTCGAATAACAAACCCCCCTTATTCAGAGAGTCACTTTTAGCTGTCGTCGTCGTCTAAAACAGCTGTTTGTCGTCTTTTTCTATTCACAGAGACGACGAGGTGTCTTAGCTAAGCATGGTGTCGTGTCTTACGTAGTTTGGAGGTGAGCAAAAACCTATTCACAGAGACGACAAACGCCGACTTGAGCTGTCAAATATGACGACAGCCTCTTAGGTGTCGTCTCTTGCTAAAAATGAAATATTTTGTAGGTTATTGTTACTTTTTAAATTATATTTATCTTTTATGATTTATTTTTATTATATTTAAAAATGAAATATTTTGCAAGTTATTGCTTATTTTTTATATTTATCTCCTATGATTTTTTTTTATTATATTTATAATACAACAATAAAATAAAACAATAATAAAATAAATAAACATATATTACATCATGATATTTTGAAATGTTTTTTTTTTCTGGAGAAAAATATGTTTGCACGGGGAAATGGGTTAATATTTTCGTGAAGAAAAATTTTTCCTTTCTTTGTTTCTTTTCTATTTAACAACTGTGGTAAAAAATCGTTGTTTCCCGTTATTTTGTTGTGATCTTTGAAAATTATAATACACAAAAATACAAAATTATGAACATGGATGCACAAATAGAAACAACAAAGAAAAGGTAAACCAATAAAGTTTTTAAGTCAATAGTAACTAATTATATTACTTTTTCTTTTTAATATTTTATTTATTCTTTAAGATATACTCTGCAGTTTACGACAGCGACACAGTTCGAGGTACTGGTGCGAGAAATGGAGAATATGCCAGATTTGGCTAGAGGTGTACCGGTTTTTGGTTCCAGTCGGATAAAGGATGAAGAGGAATGGGAGCGGGTTCGTACACTTTTGAACTCCAAGGGGCCTCCCGTTCGGAGTTTGAATGAATGGAAGAAGGTAATTAATTTAGTTAAGTGTCATATGTGCACTTACATATGTTTAAAATTGTTTAATTGCAATTGTTTAGAATTCCTGATTGTTTACAATTCCTGTTTTTTTTTTGTTTAGAATTCATGATTGTATACAACTTTACAGTGTTGTAAATTTTCTACAGAAAAACCAATGTTAATATATTTTGGTGCAATTGAAATGACGAAAATACAATAGAAAAACAAAATAAATATTCCTCTCATAAACTCATGAAGTTATTCTTTATTTTTACAACATTTATAAATCTAATTTCGTGAAAAAAAAATCTATTTTTTAAGAATTTTATTATTTCCATAGTAAAATTTTTGTATTGTAACACTAAAAATGCTAGCTAGTGCACAAACCAACTGTCATATATGAGCACAAGGTAAATTGAGGTGAGACCGACGTAAGAGCTAGTCACCTTTCAAAAAGTGACTCTGTGAATACGACGTCTTCCACTCAAGTGACTTTTTGACAACGACGTCCGACTCACTTCAAGTGACTCTCTGAATAAGGGGGAAAATTAGAAGTTTAGCTTAAATATTAATTGTGCCCTTTTTTCATTAATAACCTTATCATCATCGAAATGACACGTCCTAAAGTGTCTCTTTACAAAAAATTTAGATGCACGTCCCACCTTTCTATTGCAAATCATGCATTGCGGTTCGCCTAAAAAACTTTCAAAGAAAAAATAGTGACCCCCTTATTCAGAGAGTCACTTTTAGCTGTCGTCGTCGTCTAAAACAGCTGTTTTTCGTCTTTTTGTATTCACAGAGACGACGAGGTGTCTCAGCTAAGCATGGTGTCTTGTCTTACGTAGTTTGGTGGTGAGCAAAAACCTATTCACAGAGACGACAAACGCCGACTTGAGCTGTCAAATATGACGACAGCCTCTTAGGTGTCGTCTTGGTGTCGTCTCTTGCTAAAAATGAAATATTTTGCAGGTTATTGCTTATTTTTTGTATTTATCTTTTATGATTTTTTTATGTTATAATTATATTTTGTATTATAATTATAAAAAGTTATTATAATTATAATTATTGTATTATAAAATAAATAAATATATATTATATAATGTTATTTTGAAAAACTGTTTTTTTCTGGAGAAAATCGTATATTTTCGCAAAGAAAAATTTTTCTTTTCTACTTTGTTTCTTTTCGATTTATAGAACTTTGCTAAAAAAAATCGTTGCTTCCCGTTATTTTCTTGTGATCCTTGAAAATTAACAATACACACAAAGTATAGAATTGTGAATATGGATATAACAAAGGAAAAGTAAAACAATAAAGTTTTTTAACAAATAATAAATAATTACAACAATTTTTCTTAAATATTTTATTAATTCTTAAGATATAGCGTACAGTGAAAAGGAAGGAAAGGGCCTATTAACGTTTTAATTGTCATATGTGCACTTGTTTACATATGTTACAATTCTAGATATGAAGAGATTTCAAATCACGCACCAAAATTAAGCTGGTTAAGCAAAACAAGTTCATGCGGATATTGCGGCTATATGAGGTAGCCCCAGTAGCATTAAAGAATCCAGATTTAAAAATTATAGATTCACTAAAAAACAGGCGCTTGATAAACATAACACAAAATTTGGCACTTTGCAATTGTTTAGAATTCCCGATTGTTTACAATTTTACAGTGTTGCAAATTTTCAACAGAAAAATCAATGTTAAAATATTTTGATGCAATTTAAATGACGAAAATACAATAGAAAAACAAAATAAACATTCCTCTCATAAACTCCTAAGGTTATTCTTTATTTTTACTACATTTATAAATCTAATTTCGCGAAAAAAAATCTATTTTTTAAGAATTTTATTATTTCAACATAAACACCATAGTAAAATTTTTGTGTTGTAACACCAAAATGCTAGCTAGTACACAAACCAAGCTGTCATATATGAGCGCAACGTAAATTGAGGTGAGCACGACGTAAGAGCTAGTCACCTTTCAAAAAGTGACTCTGTGAATACGACGTCTTCCACTCAGGTGACTTTTCGACGACGACGTCTGACTCACTCCAGGTGACTCTCTGAATAAGGGGGTGATTCTCCCATTCCTTATTAACCCCCTTATTCAGAGAGTCACTTTTAGCTGTCGTCGTCGTCTAAAACAGCTGTTTGTCGTCTTTTTCTATTCACAGAGACGACGAGGTGTCTTAGCTAAGCATGGTGTCGTGTCTTACGTAGTTTGGAGGTGAGCAAAAACCTATTCACAGAGACGACAAACGCCGACTTGAGCTGTCAAATATGACGACAGCCTCTTAGGTGTCGTCTCTTGCTAAAAATGAAATATTTTGTAGGTTATTGTTACTTTTTAAATTATATTTATCTTTTATGATTTATTTTTATTATATTTAAAAATGAAATATTTTGCAAGTTATTGCTTATTTTTTATATTTATCTCCTATGATTTTTTTTTATTATATTTATAATACAACAATAAAATAAAACAATAATAAAATAAATAAACATATATTACATCATGATATTTTGAAATGTTTTTTTTTTCTGGAGAAAAATATGTTTGCACGGTGAAATGGGTTAATATTTTCGTGAAGAAAAATTTTTCCTTTCTTTGTTTCTTTTCTATTTAACAACTGTGGTAAAAAATCGTTGTTTCCCGTTATTTTGTTGTGATCTTTGAAAATTATAGTACACAAAAATACAAAATTATGAACATGGATGCACAAATAGAAACAACAAAGAAAAGGTAAACCAATAAAGTTTTTAAGTCAATAGTAACTAATTATATTACTTTTTCTTTTTAATATTTTATTTATTCTTTAAGATATACTCTGCAGTTTACGACAGTGACACAGTTCGAGGTACTGGTGCGAGAAATGGAGAATATGCCAGATTTGGCTAGAGGTGTACCGGTTTTTGGTTCCAGTCGGATAAAGGATGAAGAGGAATGGGAGCGGGTTCGTACACTTTTGAACTCCAAGGGGCCTCCCGTTCGGAGTTTGAATGAATGGAAGAAGGTAATTAATTTAGTTAATTGTCATATGTGCACTTACATATGTTTAAAATTGTTTAATTGCAATTGTTTAGAATTCCTGATTGTTTACAATTCCTGTTTTTTTTTTTGTTTAGAATTCCTGATTGTATACAACTTTACAGTGTTGTAAATTTTCTACAGAAAAACCAATGTTAATATATTTTGGTGCAATTGAAATGACGAAAATACAATAGAAAATCAAAATAAATATTCCTCTCATAAACTCATGAAGTTATTCTTTATTTTTACAACATTTATAAATATAATTTCGTGAAAAAAAAATCTATTTTTTAAGAATTTTATTATTTCCATAGTAAAATTTTTGTATTGTAACACTAGAAATGCTAGCTAGTGCACAAACCAACTGTCATATATGAGCACACGGTAAATTGAGGTGAGACCGACGTAAGAGCTAGTCACCTTTCAAAAAGTGACTCTGTGAATACGACGTCTTCCACTCAAGTGACTTTTTGACAACGACGTCCGACTCACTTCAAGTGACTCTCTGAATAAGGGGGTAAACCTTTTGCTCAGTGCAATCATAAAATAGTCTGGTACGATCTTGCTTGCTTGAAGTCTGCTCGTCGACCAGAGATAACGAGATTGGAAACTTAGAACAAAACAGCTGTTCAAAAAAACAGCCGCGTGTTGTTTCTATAAATTGTGTATGCAAACTCACCCGCCAAAAGCATAAACAAAGGTTTGTTTATGCTTTTGGCGGGTGAGTTTCGAAGACTCGACTGAAAACGGTGAGTTTCAATACAAATTTTACAAAAACAAATTTAATGGAACGGTTGCATGTAGAAAATGTAAAAATGTGCCATATCATTGCTCGTAGAAAAGTGGTCATAATCTCTGTTTCCCGCTTTTAAAGCTGTCATTGACAAATATTTATTAATATTGCTTTAAAACATCGTATTACAGAACTTGTGCCTGCGGATGTAAAGCAAATGGGCATTTTTATGCTTTTGCATATATGTATAGTAAAATTTGCTTTTTTTAAGAGAAGTATTTTCGAACCTGATTTCAGAAATGAGATTTTGCGCATAACACATAAATAAATAAAACGAGTTTGTTGTAAATATTTTGTCATTTGCGTCCACTTGCGTTGCATTCTTCCCCTTAATCTTTTTCTATAAAATCATTACCCGGTGGTCTGCATGAAGTAAGGTTTGCATGTATTACATAACTTATTTTTTATTTTAGTATTAACTAGTAGTTAATATTAGTAATTAGTATTAATAAATTTAGTGTGTTTTGTAGTTAATACACCCTAAAAAATCGGTAACTCCCCTTAACTCTTATCTCAATGGTGGTGTGGAAACAGCATGATCTCTATAACTTTCAGAATTGTCAACTAATAAAGAAGTAAAAAAATATTCTTTATATCTTTTTTTCATTATAAATTTTACAAATATAGAAAACTATATAAATATTATAATATTTGAACTAAATTAAAAAATAGTTTAATCAAATTTCTACAATCACGTAAAAATACCCACAGAAATAAATTTATGCCCACATTTTTCACTTTGTCTACTTATAGTGGCAACCGCTTGCAAAAAATGTTGGTGAATAATACCGTCAAAAGATAAAGCGTCACTTGCTATCTCTTTCTGGCTGCAAAAGAAATGTAGACAAATTCACCAGTTCATAAAAAATCGATCTTTTTTTCATCTTTATCTGAAGATAAAAGAGTTTCCAATCTCATTAATCTCTGCTCGTCGACTGACTCACTTGACACGAACGATCGCTAGTGTCGGTGTGAAAACCCGACGACTTTTGTCGTGTACATGTGAATAGCCGAGAGAAAAAATTAGCACGCGTGGCCAGCACTGATATATATATATGCACTAAAAAAGAAAAAGTGGTCTCGTTCTGCGCATGTACATCAGAAAGTAGTTTTAAAATCACTAGGTGTACAACACACGGTACAAATGTGAAAAGTGATATGAACAAAAGTTGGAACAGGTTCAATGTTACTCGAACGCTCCGATTTTGTTGTTTTTTTGTTGTTGTAGTTTTAAGCGGTAACTGCAACAAAAACAACGGCTTAAATAAGGCGCTTGTCGACCCCACCAATGTTGTTGTTAGTGTTGTTGTTGTTACTGCTCTCTTGTCGTTCCAAAATTATAGTCCTTTGAAAAGTTCAGGCCTGTATCTCCTAAACCTTAGAAGATACGTATATGTTATTGAAATTGCTGGAAAGGTAATTGAATTATCTGTCATTTATGTCAAATAATGTTTTTGGCATAAATGCAGAATAGCTGCCGGCAGTTCAGATTTTGTTCATATTTTTTTTACCATTAGTTGGGACCATCAGGAACGGAAGTGAATGGTTTTTATCGGGGGCTGGTCAGCCATCTTGGATTTATGACCGTTTGAAGGACAAATAAATGGTTTAATAAAAGTATAACATATTATATACCAATTTAAAGGTAAAAGAACAAGCTTTCCATAACTGTAATTTGTTTTATACCTTATTGTGTCTGTTTGGAAGAGAAAAATTGTTGTTCCAAGGTCAACTTGTCACATTTTTCTAAAAATCAATATAACTTCTTAACGGCCATCTTATGGAAAAAATATATATTACATAAATGAAAGGTATTAAAAATACCTTCCCAACAGTACTTCGATTGTTCCGATAGCTCACTTAGTTTATGATATAAGTGACTTTTATTAGTACCATTTATTTGACTTTCAAACAGGGTTCGGAAAAGGCTCGCTCTTGCTCGGTCTTTCAAGCTCGAAAGAGCGTTTGTTTTGGAGAGCATTCGCGAGCAGGAGCGACAAAAAAAAATTTTCATGCGCTCCTGCTCGCTCGAAAGAGCGTTTGCTTTCAGGAGCACGAGCGAGCAGGAGCGACAAAAAAATTTTCATGCGCTCCTGCTCGCTCGAAAGAGCGTTTGTTTTCAGGAGCACGAGCGAGCAGGAGCGACAAAAAAAATTTTCATGCGCTCCTGCTCGCTCGAAAGAGCGTTTGTTTTCAGGAGCACGAGCGAGCAGGAGCAGGAGCGGCAAAAAAGGAGCGCTGAAGCTGAGCTGTTTTTGAGCTGATGGTAGGTAGCAAGTAAATAATATTTGAAAAATATTTGACAAATATTTGACGAAATATTTGACAAATTTTTTTTTATTGCCTTTGACTTGTTTCAATTATAAATATTGAACAAATTATTTACTTGCTACCATCAGCTCAGAAACAGCTCAGCTTCAGCGCTCCTTTTTTGCCGCTCCTGCTCGCTCGTGCTCCTGAAAACAAACGCTCCTGCTCGCTCGTGCTCCTGAAAACAAAAGCTCTTTCGAGCGAGCAAGAGTGCATGACATTTTTTTTGTCGCTCCTGCTCGCTCGTTCTCCTGAAAACAAACGCTCTTTCGAGCGAGCAGGAGCGCATGACAATTTTTTTTGTCGCTCCTGCTCGCTCGTGCTCCTGAAAACAAACGCTCTTTCGAGCGAGCAGGAGCGCTGAAAATTTTTTTTTGTCGAGTGCGAGCGAACAGGAGCGAGAATTTCCGAACCCTGCTTTCAAACGGTCATAAATCCAAGATGGTTGACCAGCCCCCGAAAAAACATGGCCACTTTCGGTTATAACGATCTCAAATACCGGTAAAAAAAAAACAAAATCGGAGCTTGGCAGCTGTTCTGAATTTGTTCCATGTTTTTTCGAAAACCGTTCAGTTTTGGAGAAAAATGAAATTTTAGATTTTTTTACTATTTTTTCCATTCATTAATTTTTTTCTGAGTATAATGTATAATTAACCCACATAATTATGCCAATAATAAGAAAGTACAGCCATTTACCTTCTTTTAAGGTACGGTCAAACAGAACGCGTAAATAATCGCCGCCCGGCGTAGATTATACGCGGAGGCAGTCAAACAGAACGCGGCAGAACTTTCATTTACACAAATCAGCTGTTCGTGTCTGTGAATAGTAGAATGCCATATTGATAGTAACTGATTTTATTGCATAAGATTTGTCACTTTCTCTAGGGAATTTGTTTGTGTGATATGAAAAATTTCTTAGGGAAAAAGTATTTCATATTTGCACGACCACATGTTGTGAGACACAAATATTTCATCGAAACATTAGTGTGTTGCAAAAATAGATGTCTTTATATTAAAAAGTTTCATTTCTCATTTCAATTTCATTTTTCTTGAAAGCATTCTTAAAGTCCGGTTGGGTTGTATTATATATGCATAGATTTTTCCTCACTAATTCAATTAATTAACTACCTAACACTAAAATTTTTAAAAAATTTAACGAAACAACGAAAAAACAGAAAATTTAACAGCACCACGAAAAAAATAGATCTGAATAACACAGCAGATGGCAACGCAATAGTGTTGGGCATTCTAGTTCACTACAGAGAGCGATCTTTTTAGTTCAATCAGCTGTCGTGAACAAAGACTACAAGACTGGAAACTCTTTTTTCGCTTTGAATGTGTTGGTGAAATCAGGCTTGGGTGGTGTAGATTACAAAAACAAAACGCATGTAATTTTGACAGTTCGGGAACGAATTTTGACAGTCCGGGAATTTGTTTACAAAATATTTTGAGAGAGGAATGCAACTCTTGTTCTTCTTCATAGCAATAAGCCAGAAATATGATTTTTCAAATACGTAAAAAAGACCTAGGAGCCAGTTTTAAAACCAACGCATGGATTTAGAAATGTACATGAAAGCTTTTTCAATTCATATAGTTGCACAATATTGAATATTTTGCAAGTAAAACGAAGTTAAAATTCATAAAAATTGCTCATTTCACAAATTTAGTCAGCTGTTTTTAACTTACCACGCGTATTTTTAGCCGAAAGAGATGCCAACGTATTCAACATGTTTTGTTGATTATTAAGGTGTGATTTAGTTTAATATTTAGTTAATTGTGATTTTAGTTCTTTAGGTCTTTAATTTAAATAAATTTAATTTTGAATGCATGAATTGAGAATTTGTTTATGTTTAACTAATTTTAATTTAAACAAATGAAGTGTAAATTTATTTGTGTTTGAATTTAAATAAAAAAAATGAAGAATTACAAAAACAAATAAGTTTACATTACTTTTTAATATTTCTAAACAGCTTAGAAATCGTCAAAACCTCGAGAACTCATAAATGCAAGGTAGTTTTTCTATTAATGTTTACTTAAAAACCAAAAAAATAATTAGTAATAAAGTTGTGTCATTGATATCCCTGCCACTAACTCACCTCATCATTTTGTGGCGGTGTGGTAACAAAGCAAAACGGTTTACCTTTTCAGATATCATGCTTTGTGTTGGCCTGTTTTAGCTTGTAACAAGTCGACAATTTCACCATGAAATTCACATACACTGTATGTGAACACGCGGACGGACATTTTTTTGAGCTCTCTCACGAAATAAGAGGAGTTTCCAGTCTTGTAGTCTTTGGTCGTGAACTAGTTCGTTCATATAGTTCACTCGGTCATTTAGTTCAGTACTTTACGCGGTCATTTAGTTCGTTAGTTCTTATAAGAGATAACGAGATGAGAAAATCAGTTTGATATTTAATTGGCAATATCTAATACTGAATACATGATTAAATTATATATTGTTAGATTTTTAGTAACATTTTTTTCCATTCTTAATTTTTTTTTATAATAAAATATATAATTAACCTACCTATATACATACATATTTATCACAATATTAAGAAAGTAAAGTGTCTTACCATTATAAGGAGGTGTTCGATCGTAATCGGCGGAGGAAAATGCATTATAAAGCTTACACTCACGTAAGTACCAAACGCTTGTTACATAAATTCTACTACTCATTACGGAAAACGAGAAATTACGAAAACTTGTTTTGAAAAATTGCGCTTGTTTTATATTAATGAAAGAAAATTACAGTACCTTTCCAAAACCAATGACATGTAGCTATCTGCTACAGTTCATGAGATATAGGTCTGAAATTTCAAACTTTAAAGACACATAACTCGGAAAAGAGAGCTCCACTGATTTTGTTGTTGTGGTCCCAACAATAAACAAACAACAACTCCTGCTCGCTCGTGCTCCTGAAAACAAAAGCTCTTTCGAGCGAGCAAGAGTGCATGACATTTTTTTTGTCGCTCCTGCTCGCTCGTTCTCCTGAAAACAAACGCTCTTTCGAGCGAGCAGGAGCGCATGACAATTTTTTTTGTCGCTCCTGCTCGCTCGTGCTCCTGAAAACAAACGCTCTTTCGAGCGAGCAGGAGCGCTGAAAATTTTTTTTTGTCGAGTGCGAGCGAACAGGAGCGAGAATTTCCGAACCCTGCTTTCAAACGGTCATAAATCCAAGATGGTTGACCAGCCCCCGAAAAAACATGGCCACTTTCGGTTATAACGATCTCAAATACCGGTAAAAAAAAAACAAAATCGGAGCTTGGCAGCTGTTCTGAATTTGTTCCATGTTTTTTCGAAAACCGTTCAGTTTTGGAGAAAAATGAAATTTTAGATTTTTTTACTATTTTTTCCATTCATTAATTTTTTTCTGAGTATAATGTATAATTAACCCACATAATTATGCCAATAATAAGAAAGTACAGCCATTTACCTTCTTTTAAGGTACGGTCAAACAGAACGCGTAAATAATCGCCGCCCGGCGTAGATTATACGCGGAGGCAGTCAAACAGAACGCGGCAGAACTTTCATTTACACAAATCAGCTGTTCGTGTCTGTGAATAGTAGAATGCCATATTGATAGTAACTGATTTTATTGCATAAGATTTGTCACTTTCTCTAGGGAATTTGTTTGTGTGATATGAAAAATTTCTTAGGGAAAAAGTATTTCATATTTGCACGACCACATGTTGTGAGACACAAATATTTCATCGAAACATTAGTGTGTTGCAAAAATAGATGTCTTTATATTAAAAAGTTTCATTTCTCCTTTCAATTTCATTTTTCTTGAAAGCATTCTTAAAGTCCGGTTGGGTTGTATTATATATGCATAGATTTTTCCTCACTAATTCAATTAATTAACTACCTAACACTAAAATTTTTAAAAAATTTAACGAAACAACGAAAAAACAGAAAATTTAACAGCACCACGAAAAAAATAGATCTGAATAACACAGCAGATGGCAACGCAATAGTGTTGGGCATTCTAGTTCACTACAGAGAGCGATCTTTTTAGTTCAATCAGCTGTCGTGAACAAAGACTACAAGACTGGAAACTCTTTTTTCGCTTTGAATGTGTTGGTGAAATCAGGCTTGGGTGGTGTAGATTACAAAAACAAAACGCATGTAATTTTGACAGTTCGGGAACGAATTTTGACAGTCCGGGAATTTGTTTACAAAATATTTTGAGAGAGGAATGCAACTCTTGTTCTTCTTCATAGCAATAAGCCAGAAATATGATTTTTCAAATACGTAAAAAAGACCTAGGAGCCAGTTTTAAAACCAACGCATGGATTTAGAAATGTACATGAAAGCTTTTTCAATTCATATAGTTGCACAATATTGAATATTTTGCAAGTAAAACGAAGTTAAAATTCATAAAAATTGCTCATTTCACAAATTTAGTCAGCTGTTTTTAACTTACCACGCGTATTTTTAGCCGAAAGAGATGCCAACGTATTCAACATGTTTTGTTGATTATTAAGGTGTGATTTAGTTTAATATTTAGTTAATTGTGATTTTAGTTCTTTAGGTCTTTAATTTAAATAAATTTAATTTTGAATGCATGAATTGAGAATTTGTTTATGTTTAACTAATTTTAATTTAAACAAATGAAGTGTAAATTTATTTGTGTTTGAATTTAAATAAAAAAAATGAAGAATTACAAAAACAAATAAGTTTACATTACTTTTTAATATTTCTAAACAGCTTAGAAATCGTCAAAACCTCGAGAACTCATAAATGCAAGGTAGTTTTTCTATTAATGTTTACTTAAAAACCAAAAAAATAATTAGTAATAAAGTTGTGTCATTGATATCCCTGCCACTAACTCACCTCATCATTTTGTGGCGGTGTGGTAACAAAGCAAAACGGTTTACCTTTTCAGATATCATGCTTTGTGTTGGCCTGTTTTAGCTTGTAACAAGTCGACAATTTCACCATGAAATTCACATACACTGTATGTGAACACGCGGACGGACATTTTTTTGAGCTCTCTCACGAAATAAGAGGAGTTTCCAGTCTTGTAGTCTTTGGTCGTGAACTAGTTCGTTCATATAGTTCACTCGGTCATTTAGTTCAGTACTTTACGCGGTCATTTAGTTCGTTAGTTCTTATAAGAGATAACGAGATGAGAAAATCAGTTTGATATTTAATTGGCTTGGAAACATCCTCTGAAATTGATCTAACGAACTGAAACATACAGAAAAACTAACGAACAGCTGAACTGAAAGAACGAAAGACCTACTGAACTAGAAGACCGACTGAACTAAAAGAACGAAAGACCTACTGAACTAGAAGACCGACTGAACTAAGAGACCGAGTGAACTAAAAGAGCGACTGAACTAAAAGACCGAGTGAACTAAAAGAGCGACCGAACTAAAAGACCGAGTGAACTAAAAGAGCGACTGAACTAAAAGACCGAGTGAACTAAAAGAGCGATTGAACTAAAAGAACTAAGAACTGTGAACTAGATCTCATAGTTCACGCAAGTGATTCGTTCAATTGAACTAGTTCGTTCACGAACTACCCAACTCTACAACGCAATGAGTTGCAATTCTAACATTTTTCTACTCACACTCTTAAAATACACACATACTTATACAAGATTTTGCAAAATTTTGCAACGCTCTACTCGGATCTTTTTTGCCGCTCTACTCCGCGTCAGTTTTTACGCCGAATAGGGCGTTTCTGTTTGACTGCCTCCATAACCTGTGTAATGCAACTGCCTTCGCGATAATCTACGCCGGGCGGCGATTATTTACGCGTTCTGTTTGACAGTACCTTTAGAGGCATATATCTTTGGAATCAGTGTAGGATCTCAGGAGAAAACGCATCTTTTAAAATTGCAATCAGATACTCTTAGTACTATTGTCCGTTCTACTTCGCGAGCTCATAAAAGTGAAAAATGTTTATGAAAAATATTTCATATTTCATAAAAATTTTTCGCCTGCCGCTTATGAAAAAAAAATGAAAAAACCTTGAAAACGTGCAGTTTTTAACCAACGAATATTAAGATCGCGTTTTCTCCAAAACGATGCTTTTTTCGGCAAAATCTTACTTAACATAAATGAAAGGTATTTACCTTTCTAAAGGTAAATATTAAACCGGATATCTTCTATAGCTAAGGAGATAGTAGGCAAATAAATTAAAATTTCAAAGCCCTAAAATTTAGAAACCAGGGAGAAGCAGAAGATGAATTTTTTGTTGTTGGGATCTACTCCGCAAGCTACAACAGCAAAAACATGAACACGCTTGTCGTTACCGGGCGGATTCCTATTTATGAGGTCAAAAATGTCGATGTCAACAATTGCATTTTCCTTGTCTACGCCCGCTGTGCAACATGATATAATTAGATTACTGATGGAATTAGTGATTAGTTGGATTACTGAATACACTTGTGAGATTACTGATGGAATTTTCTTATGGTTCAGGCTTTTACGTGTAGCATAACCTGATTTTGTACACGTTATATAAATTAAAAGTTAAAACTAACTAAAAAGTTAAAACTAAAGCTTTAAACACAACCAAAGCAGCAGGATGCAAGATGCAGATACAAATGCTGCCAAGCTCTGGCGATTAAACCAAATGATAGCAGCAATGTCTAGCGGCCAAACATTGAACTTTCAAGAAATTGTAAACAAAAAATGAATGAAATGCATACTCACTCAAGAAATCAAGAAATAAATACTCACTTATTCAAATGCTCATATAAATTTTGCGGGAAACATTTTCAAAACGCCAAAAAAGTGTAAACAAATACAGAATAAGAAGACGAATGCTTCTGCCGCTATCAAAAGCCGCCAGAAATTAGAAATTAGCCTAAGTCTAGCGGCACAACGTAGCGGCGAAACAAAGCTGAAATGGGAGATTTTATTTTTTTCTCGTTTCCCATAAGAGCCCATGTAAATTTGACAGCTGAGAATTGAAGTTGCATCTTGCTGCTTTGGTTGTGTTTAAAGCTTAAGCTGTAAACACATAGACTGAAGCTCAGCTACATCGTTCTCAGGAAATTGTCAAAAATCTGTGCTGCTGAGACGCCGCAGAGAACACCTGGTTTAATTTTTACAAAATCAAATCCGCAAAATCCCTTCTGAAAATAAAAACTAATAGGTAAATAAAGCTTAATTTAATGTAATTATCATATAAAAACTCACACAGTACGATTTTGCCTCAAAATATTAACTCAAATGTTAAATACCATGTAAACAATCATAAAGAGAAGGAGAACAACAGCAGCGACAGGGACAAAATTGGAAAATTCTCCGAATCGTCGCCGTCATTGACAGAGGCATCGGCTACCTTTTATTTTTTTCTCGTTTTTCATAAGATCCTGTGTAATTTTGACAAGATGCAGCTACAATGTCGCTGAGCTACATTCTATGTGTTTACATCATAACTATTTTTCGTTGGCAAAACTCTGGACAAATTTTTGATAACCGAACATCTGATGGAAAGTAAAAAACTCTTACCACTAACTTTTTCTTTAACATTATTGCAAAATTTCACCGAGCACTTCATTATTGGTATTCATTAACAAACATTTAAATCAAAAATTATTGCTATAAACGGTGTGCAGGCACCTTGAAAGAAAATGTCAATACGAATACTTATTGATGTCATGTGATGTGCCTGTCCAACGGAAAAAAGTAACGGACCTGCGCGTTGCGGAAACTTCTTTTTATTAACCTTGTACAAAAGCACAACGGTAGCAATTTTGACAAGTCCGGAATTTGTTACAAAAGACCTAGGACACACTTTTAAAACCAAAGAATGCTTCTAGAAATGTAAATGCCAGAGACAGTGGACTTGTGAATAAAATCTCAACTTAAATTCGACCTACAAGCTCAGAAGTTGAGTTATAAGCATGGTTGAATTTATATTCACCTAAAAAAGTAGGCGTAGGTAGGTTTGAAACCCACCCCCACGCCACGGAAAATGTCATGACAAGGCGCAGATGGCGCCACAGATGAGGAGCCCTCTACTTCAAAGAAGTCACAGGCTGCTAGATAAGACATGGCATCTAAAACGGCAGAACTCTCCAAAGTCAGACCACACCCGTCTATGACTTACTCTATATGAGTAAAGCAACCAAACGGGACAGGTCAACAGAGGAGTGTTTAAACGAACCCAAGAAGGTCAGGCGGTCAGCAAACTTCAAGGCTGAGGAGGATCTGAAGGCAGCCATTGTCGACAGATCGAACCCAAACGGTAAGATCCTACCGACGAACTGGCTGCTTGTGGAGGAGCAGCTGCTTGCCGAGATGATGAAGAGGGAAAGGAGCGACGAGGAAATGGACTTCGAGGGGGCCGTGTGGCAGGGGTGTGATTAAGGTCATCAGTTGCGGCAAAATCCAAAAATTTTGTTGGAGTTCTGAATAGCACCCCCAGAGTTCTGAAGATTTGGTTTAGTGACTTTATGCTCTATCTATTTAAAAAGTTATGGCCGTATTTGATATTTTTTTTGAGAAAGTTGCTAGGTCCAGAAACAATGTCTAAAAATGTTTAAATTTTATTACAGTTCTGGGCAGTACTGCAAGAGTTCTGAAGATTTGCAGAAGTACCTTGGTACCCTACATCCGGTCTACGCTCCAAAAAATTTTTTTCTCGGAAATCCAAAAATTTTGTTGTAGTTCTGAATTGCACCCCCCAGAGTTCTGAAGATTTGGTCATGTTTTTCGGTCTTATTTTTGTAGAACTGTCGTTGAAATTTATACGTATCAGAATATATCTGTGAGTGCTTTCGAGAACTCTAAAAAAAAATTTTTTAAAAATTTTTTAAATTTAAAAAAACAAATTTTACAATTATGAAATTTTTTTTAGAGTTTTGGATAGCACCCCAATAGTTCTATAGAAAATTGTACTACACCATATATCTATCAATAATAGTTTAAGATTTATGGCCGATTTTCATATTTCAACTTGTGAAGTTGGCACCCCAAATTTTGAAATTACTTTTTTTTATTTAATTCGCCAGAAATATTTCCGAAACTGGTAGAGAACTCCAGAACTATTTGGGGTGCAATCAGAACTCTAAAAAAAAGTGAACTTTTTCAAAAATGAGGTGCCAACTTCACAGACATTATCCTGCCTGGTGGACCACAGAGTTATCGGCGCTATGGAAAACATCGAGATCGCTCTTCAACAGAGCAACCAACATCGGTAAGGACATAGACTGGGCTCTATACAAAGCCAGACTCAGAGTCTATACAAGCAGAACCAGAGCGGTCAAGAGGGACTCCGGGAGGGCATACTGCGAGTCAATATGCGCAGTCAACGAGGCCAAAGTGCAAAGTGCTAGCTCGAGAAAGGGCAGTACCGAGCAGCATCCAGCGTATGAACGGCTCGTGGACTCAATCCTGCCTTGAAACTCTGGAACTCTTGTGCAATACACACTTCACAGGTTGTACCGACTGCGCTACGGATGTGCCATCAACAATCCTAATAGCGACCGACAACGACACTGATAACGGGTCACATGGAATAGTGAGCGACATAGTGAATGCAGAAAGGGTCTCGTGGGCGGTCGACTCTTTCCAGCCCTACAAAGCTGCGGGTCCAGATGGAATCATTCCGCCCATACTACAGACATCCCTATCCACCATTTTACCAATGCTCACTGACATATCATGAAAGAGTGTTTAATGAAGAGGTACATCCCAATGGAGTGGGGGGAAATCAGGATTCTATTCCTGTCAAAGGGAGGCAGACCCTCCCATAGCTCGTTTAAGGGCTTTAGGCCCATCTCCCTCTCTTTCTACTGAAGATTTTGGAGAGGCTGGTGGACCTGTTTATAAGGAACAGGATCAAGTACCCGCTGTGCTAGTCTCAACATGCCTATCTAAAGGGTAAGCCAGTTGAGAGCGCACTGCATTGTGTGGTTGGCACAATTGAGAAGTCCCTTGAGGTAAAAGAGTTTACCCTAGGTGCATTCCTTGACATAGAGGGGGCATTCAACAATGTCAACCCGAAAGCGATTAGTGAAACCCTGAAGTACTTTCAAGTGCCCCGCACCATTAGTGATTGGATTGGTAACATGTTGGAAAGCAGAATTATTAATGCAGCCATGGGTATAAGCAAATGCCGTAAAAACGTCACACGGGGCACACCTCAGGGGGGAGTTCTCTCCCCTCTTCTGTGGCTCATTGTTGTAGACGAATTGCTTAAAAAATTTCAAGGAACGGGGGTCGGGGCAACAGAATATGCCGACGATTTAGCCATACTAATACCGGGGAAATTCCTCGGCACCATTAGCGAGCTAATGTCGCATTCACTGAGAAAAACTTCAAGGTGGACAGACCAGAACGGCCTCAGCATTAATACCTCAAACACAGAGCTTGTCCTTTTCACCAGGAAGTATTATATAAAATACCAGACCTCGGAGTTATCGGCGCTCTGGAAAACATCGAGATCGCTCTTCAACAGAGCAACCAACACCGGTAAGGACATAGACTGGGCTCTATACAAAGCCGGACTCAGAGCCTATAAAAGCAGAACCAGAGCGGGCTAGAGGGACTCCTGGAGGGCATACTGCGAATCAATATGCGCAGTCAACGAGGCCGCAAGACTTCGCAAAGTGCTAGCTCGAGAAAGGGCAGTACCGAGCAGCATCCAGCGTATGAACGGCTGGTGGACTCAATTCAGCCTTGAAGCTCTGGAACTCTTGTGCAATATACACTTCACAGGTTGTCATGTACAACCAATCCAATTCTGATAGATTAGATGTTGTCTGAAATAATTAATTACTACATCTGAGTTGCTGTAGTTTTTAAATACATCGAATACAGATTTGCTGTCTGTACAAATTACGTATTTCTTCTTAAAATGTTTGCAGAACTCTAATTCTGGAGGAATACATTTGGCATCAGTGTCAAATATGGTGACAGTATTCGGCATGATAACATGAAGAGCAAATCTGCAAATGTGACGTAGTCTTGTGCTTTGGAACCATCGGTATACAGATAGAGTGAATTTTGTGTTCGAAGCTTATTCGTGGACTCCACAAAAAGTTTCACATATGCTGACGCAAGAGTTTTGTCTTTAGGGTAGTTTGAGAGGGTTGATATAAATGATTTTTGCATCTATAGAGTTCGATTTGTATCTATCTCATAATTACGGGTTAATTCAATAACTTGATTGATGACAGAGGGTCTCTTTAGCTTAGTTATCCGTTTTTCGGCTAGAGAGATGACTTTAGACAGCAAACTAGAATTTCCGCATAGGAGTCTATGAACAATCCGAAATTTTGGGTTGATTAGGCGATTTTCGAAATTCTCAAAACCACTTTCAGCTAGCATATTTATAATTGGTGTTGTCCCGAAGGCTCTCAGATTCTCTCTCAGATGTTATGGCAGAGTGATAAGGAGCCTTTATACAAGACAGGTAAGTTTTTGGGCAGTTACCATAAATGGGTAATGCGTAGTCAATTTTGGATAGTATAATTAGTTTTGAGATATTGAGGAGAGTATTAGTATGTATTTGACTTTTATAAGAGGAGAGGTAATTAATAATATTTAGTTTGCTTACTAAGTTTTGTTTTAGGTATGTACAGAGTTTCTTAATCTGCAGTCTATATACAAGCCAAGGACTTTTAAAGAATAAACATTTTCAATGGCTTCATTTATATAAAGTACTAGCTAACCCATGCCCTTATGCTGAGCATATAGAAGTTAAAAAGAATTGTTGTTCACTTAAAAAATGGAAATGGAATGGATTTAAGTATATATTATTTTATTGTATTGCTTTCTGATACACGATATTTGGTTTTTTCCTCTTTTGCGTAAATGAAAACTGCTGAGGGTTTCCTTACTCGAGAAAACCCAGCATAAAGTTTTCCTTGAGAAAACACCGGATATTCCAAATCCATACCACAGATATCTAAAGACTGGCCTTGTGCCTTTTTGATAGTTATAGTGAAAGCAAGGGGAATAGGAAATGGAAGATGTTCAAATTGAAATGGCAAATCGGGAGGAATCATTGGGATTCTCGGAATCAACACGTATTCGCCCTTGAATTTTTCAATCAAAATCGTTGCATCAATGACGTTGTTCATCAGTTTCTTTACGGCAAGTCGAGTTGGCCAAGTTTTGGTTGGTTTATATTACGAAGCATTATAATCGGTGCTCCAACTTTTAATGCTAAATAATGTAGTGGCAATCCTGGCAAATCAAGCAAATTCAAAAATTCGGTCGGATAGTTCACAATGTCATCTTCATTCATAATAGTGTCAATTGATTTTTAGGCAACAAATTGCTCACCTATTTCTTGCAAAATTGCTGCATTGAAATTCCTGACATCCTTGTTTTTTGCTGCCAATATTGCTTGCACGCTCAATCAACTATGATTCTTGTAATTTTGCACTATGTTTGGAAATACATTCTGAAGCAATTCCTGTTTTGATATTATAATACGACAGAAATGATTTGGTAGTGTTATCAAGCCATTTGAACTATTAGGGGAAAGTTTTCCATTTCCAACATCTAGCAATTGTTTTGAAAATTCTGCAGCAGATGGATCGGTTTGTAATTGAACACGCAGATTTGTAGTAAGTGTGAGTGTTTTTACATGTCTCCGCAAATGTGAACATTTTAGGCATGCATTAACTTCAGCTGCAGCAGTAGATCGAGGGATAACTGGTAAAGTTTGTCTAAAATCTCCTGCTAACAATATCAAAGCACCACCAAAGATCAGTTCAGGTTTTCCTCGTAGATCTCTCAATGTTCGATCTATCGCTTCTTATGACTTCTTGTGAGCCATTGTACACTCATCCCATTCAATTATTTCACACTATTGAAAAACTTTTGCCATTGCCGACGTTTTAAAGATGTTACACGTAGGAGTTTCGTTAACCTGCATGTTCAAAGGTATCAAGTGCAGAGTGTGCTGTACGACCGCCTTCCAATAATGACGCCGCAATTCCAGACGAAGCAAGTGCCAATGCTATTTTACCTTTAGATCGTATTGTTGCTAAAAATAATGAAAGCAAAACTGTTTTCCCCGTGGCTCCTGGTGAAAAAAATATATTATAGTCCACCGCTTTTATTGTTCACAATTTGTATGATTGAATCGTAAATGTTTTAAGTTCGTTGCAATCGTATTGTTGTTCGCGATGTATTTCTTGATTAAAAATATCGTGCATTGCTCTTTCGGGAGCTACCATACCTAATTGTGCCAGTGCTCGATTTACAATCATCAAGCACACAACTTTGATCGAAATCAACGCTTCATTATGCATTTCTGTTGTAACTTCCAAATTTGGATTTGAGTTGTGCAACGCATGAGATGTAAAATATCTTCTGTCAT
Organism: Myopa testacea; assembly: GCA_949629155.1. NCBI lineage: Eukaryota > Metazoa > Arthropoda > Insecta > Diptera > Conopidae > Myopa > Myopa testacea. Next base: position 21,552,387 of record OX451345.1, read on the forward strand.
GTCATCCCCATAATTTCTCCATAATTCAAGTGGATTAAATTTAGATATTATTATTATTAATGGATCGTATTTGATTGGGTGAAGACGAAATTGTTGCATCAGCAAGTTTAACATTCCAATGGGTATCATCTTCAAGTAAATGTAATCGTTGACACGCTTCACGATAGGTCGCACACAGTTGTCCATCACCTGTTATAAAATTTTCAAGCAGGCACTGCATTTGCCGGTGTAAAATAAACTCGTTGACCATTTTCAAGGTGGACCGCCAAATGAACTACGGTGGGATACCTTTAATGGATAGCAAATAAAAATATACGCCACATCGCTTCGTTACTGCTTATATAGCCGCTCATTTGATATTGTTTGATTCCGTCGTTCCTATTTTCAGAAGCTACCACAATATGAGACAAATCGCTCTCTTTTGTTACATACATATTTCGTCCATCGTTTATGTGGACTTTATACGTTTTTTACAATAGCAGTCAATACGGAACTATCCAACGATTATCGACTTCAATATCTTGATTATTAATTTTCACAGTCCTTGATACAATGGGTATTCATCATTACCTGTGATAGTATCTGATACCAATTGTCTTAAAATTTTTTCAAGCATTTTCCATCAGCCTTACATTGCTATTTTTCATATGACCATGATCATATTTTTTATTACAACCTCCGAATTTCCGCTGATATAATAGGGGTACCGGTTAGTTCGTGCGGTTTTTTTCGAAAATTTAAGCTTTATTGTGAAAAAATTGTTACAAATTTAATATTCAAAGTATCGCTAGCTATAACTTCTTCCCATTTTTCTGACAACTCACGAATGAAAAAATGGCCGGCCGGCTTCTCCGCTATCCACGAATCGATCCAATTTTTGACTTCTTCATAATTGGAGAAGTGCTGGTCAGCCAGGCCATGTTGCATTGATCGGAAGAGATAGTATCCGGATGGCGCAAGGTCTGGACTATACGGCGGGTGGGGTAGGACATCCCATTTGAGCGTTTCAAGGTAGGTTTTGACGACCTGTGCAAGGTGTGGCCGAGCATTGTCATGTTGCAAAATTACCTTGCCGTGCCTTTGTTCATATTCCGGCCGTTTTTCGCGCAGTGCCAAGTTCTTCTTGCGTTTGGGATGGATCTTGGTCGAGAAATGTCTCCAATTCGTGATCTACAAACTTTTTTGGCTGTCCGGGCCGTTCATCGTCCTCCAAGTCAAAAACCGTGCATACCACTTTTAAACCATGCATACCACTTCTGGCACGTACGCTCAGCTAGAACATGCACAGTGTGCATTGCACACCATACACTTCCACCAAAATACGATGACTTTCGGCAGCCTTTTTCTTCATATTGAAGTAATGAAGAAGTACTCCCCGCAAAAACACTATTCGGCACGAAATTCGGCATTTTCAGGTTAATCGGTTAATCACTGGAATAAAAGTCAAGTTACGCCATCTGTTAGAAAACCGCACGAATTAACCGGTACCCCTATTAATATCATCAATTTGATTTGGTGTAATATTATTAACCATCCAAATCAAGATTTGTGCGTGAGGCAGACCTCTCTTCTGCCATTCGACAGAATACATCCAACACCGTACTTCTCCAAATTCTTTTTTGTAGATAATGAAATTCATAAGTGATTTCACTTTTTGTTTAAACACACGTCCTGTTATGTCATGTCGATCGATCGGATGTCGATCGGGCGATTGACCGGCTAACAAATGTTGTTTGATCTGTTCCCATTGTGGATTACAGGGGTAAGTAATAAACAAATCAGGACGTTGATAACGACTGACATACTGATATCTCCGACACAATAATATGTGATTAACTTAATTTTGTCGAACCATTAATCTGTACGCATAATAGTTCATCGCACTGACCTTTTTGCTTGTTTCTACACCTGTGATTAACATAATTTTTACAATTTTGACCGTTTCATTTCAATTTCAATTTTGACATTTTCAACATCAGCACAATTTGTGAAAATTTAGATTATAATAAAATAAAATAGTGTAATAAAATAAAATAACCACTTATTGGATTCATCATTTTAATGTTAAAATGATACCCATCGTCGCCTTCAATCAAGTATCGTAACAACGATGAGTTTCAGATACATTCTCAAGCTGATGATTTCTGCGATACAGAACAATATCGCGTCTATTAAATTCTTGTCCAACAATTACAACTACTAGGTGGGGTCAAAAGTAACCTCCTTGACCGCCAGAATGCGCTGCTGCAAAAAACAAAAAATATAATATAATATAGCGCTGCAAAAAAGCCTATGGTGCCTTGAAGTCCGTTCATGTTTAGGTAGACTTGCCAAATTTCAGTGCGATACTGTATTTAGTTTTGTTTTGACAGCTGATTGTTGTTGACGTTTTTGGCAAACAATTTTCATTCTCTCATAAAACATTATTTTTTTAGAGGCAAAACAGCGAAGGAAACAAAAGAAAAGTTGGATAAATATTATGGGGCTAATGCTCCGTCAGATTACACCGTCAAATATTGGTTTCGAGAGTTTCGTGGTAGCCGCAACTCCACTAGCGATCAAGTCCGCAGCGGCAGGCCCTCCGATGCGGTTACAGAGGACAATGTCAAAAAAATATATGAAATGGTGTTGGCTGCCCGGAAAGTTAGGGTGCGCGAGCTAGCAAATACCACAAAGATCGCTGCAAAACGGCCTCACATGAAGCGAAAAATGCGCAGGGGGCCAACAATGCGCCGGCGCACAAGAGCATCGCAACCACGGCTAAAATCAATGACTTACGGCTCCAATTGCTGTCGCATCCACCGTATTCTCCCGATTTGGCACCCTCGGACTATTATCTCTTCCCAAACCTCAAAAGATGGCTCATCAATAAAAAATTCAGCTCACGCGAGGAAATCATCGACGCCACGGAGGAGTATTTTGCAGACCTTCCGGAAAATTACTTTTCGGACGGGATCAAGAAGTTGGAATATCGCTGGAATAAGTGTAGCTTATGAACTCGTTCTCATATGTTTGCGTGTATTTCTACCTTTTACTCGTTAGATTTTTGAGTGCACGCAGATGTAGTCTATGAATTTTTGTTCTTTATTCTGTTTAATTTCATTCAAGTCCGTTTGTTGCTTGTGTGTTAGATGACACTCAGCTGTGTTCAACAAAAAAAATTGCGAACAATATAAATTTGATTTTGGAACAAATGCAAAACAGCTGCCAATGTCAGATTTTTTTCTTTATTTTACCGTTATTTGAGACCGTTATAACCGGAAGTGGCCATGTTTTTCGGGTGCTGGTCAGCCATCTTGGCTTTATGACCGTTTGAAGGTCAAATAAATGATACTAATAAAAGGCACTTATCTGTTGGAAAGGTATTTTGAATACCTTTAATTTATGTTACACATTCTTGTCCATAACATGGCGGTTAAGGAGTTATATTGATTTTTAGAAAAATGTTGACCTTGAAACAACAATTCTGTTCTTCCAAACTGACACAATAAGGTATAAAACAAATTACAGTTATGGAAAGCTTGGTAAAAATGGTATATAATATGTTATACTTACTATTGTATTACATTACTTTACCTTTACTTTTCAAAATTTCAATTACAATTTTGCCTTCGCCGCTCTAATGGAAAACATTTGAAATCTAAAAATTTCTAATGAAAAATCGCCTAATGCTTTTTTGAATTTAGAGCGCCGCAGCCCAACAATTTATTCATTTCAAATGTTTTTGCCGTGTTTACACTTGTTTGTTTACAGAAAAGTAAAGCTAAAGTAATGTAATACAATAGCGGACCTCTTCGGCGGGGAGCCATTGGAGGAAAGCCATCTGGCAATCTTCAAGGGTTCGTTTTGAACGCCTTTCTGGACAGCGGATTATTAGGTGCAAGATTCAGCAGTCAAGGGAATGGCTGTTTAAAGGCCTAACCATGCAATGCATATGCATGCTATGCATGAAAAGAGAGAAACTACGAATACACTGAATCCTATTTGCGCACTCATGCACATGCATGCTATGCACATGCATAGTTTCGTCAAGTTCGTCCTCTCTCTTCTTGCATAGCGTAAATAAGAATATGCGGTCTGGATCGTACATTCCGTAACAAGCCACGGAAAAAGAGTTACCGAAGAGTATACGAATTTGCAACTTAAATTTTTGCAACCTAAAATTTTATTATTTTTATTTAGTGTTTTCCTATTGAAAAGTCCCAGAAAACTATTAAAAGTTATAAAAAAAAATACTACATGACTCTCTTCAAAGTTTTTAATTAATTTTATGCAACATTAAACAATTTCTTCAGTTTTGAGGAGGCGCACTACGCGATTCTCAACTTTTCATGTGAGGCTAGGCAACCCTTAAAAGCAGAAGAAAACATATGTGATGTTTTTCTGAAGTATGAAACAGCTGTTTTAATTGCTTTCAATTTCATGCAATGCTTGTTCGTTCAATGGAATGAATAGCTTGCTTTTCGTTGAGCTCTCTCATAAAACTTAACATGCATATGCATTGTTGGGCCTTAAGGCTTCTGAGAAGCTGAGAAGCTATGAGCTATCTCATAAAACTTAACATGCATATGCATTGCATGGTTGGGCCTTAAGGCTTCTGAGAAGCTGGGGGCCCTCTGGCAGAGGGCCAAACTGCGTCCGGAAGGGATTTATACTTTGAAGGATGAAAGAGAGATGGTGTTGGTGGTCCACGGTGCTACCGAGACCAAAGAGAGCATCCACAGGAGGCTTCAACGGCAGAACGGCTGCGTAAGGGATACCTCCAAATGCAGGGTTACCTTCGCGGAAAAGTTCGGCGAATAGCGCAAGTCGGTGTTAGGCTGACGGTCTGGTGCCCAAAGGAAAAGGCAGAGACATCAAGACCGCGGGGGGAAACTCAACAGCAGTCTTTACCAAGCTGTGGTCATATTCCAGAGGGATCCAGCCTGAAGCGAATACCGAGTCCGCGGGGACATGGCCTTGGTGCAAGAACCCTAGATACTCCATGGTAGTATTAAGGGACTATCTTGTAAAGGAACTCGCCTATTTTTGCCGCTAGATAAGGGCAGGAAGCGGACCTGTGTATTGGTGAGACTCATGACTCATCTATGTTCTCAGGACCTAACGGTCGTGAGGATTGAAAGCGGGAATGGTTTCTTTCTGATCGCATCTGCCTACCTACCATATGACTCAACAGAGCCGCCACCGCCTCTGGAGGTGGAAAGGCTGGTGGGATACGTTGTGCATAGGGGGGGTGAATGTGATTATAGGTTGCGATGCTAATCTCACAGTACAGTGTGGGGTAGCTCCGACGATAACCGCAGAGCTGAAAATATTCTCGAATTGTATTTTGTATTTGTATTTATTAAGTCATCGAAACATTATTACATATATTACTTATGCCGTGTTTACACGTGCGACACGTGTCGCACGTTTGGAACTATTCATCGGCCGTGTCGCCGACAGCGTTTACACGGGGGAAAGATTGGATTGTGGATCGTCGTGACATGGATGATTTTATTGCATGATTTTTTAATACTTTTTGCTACCATTTGTATAGCTTTAGATACTATTTAAGAATTTATAATAGTTTTTGACTATAAAATATTACAAAGCGTTTTACTACACTTTACTTCGTGGCACCGCCGTGAAAAACAAATAATAAAATCTCTATGAACTATACATAATTGTTACAAAATAAAATTTAACCCAACCTTATCCACTCCTATTTATGTATTTTAAGCAATAATAATTTAAAATAAACTTTATAATAGATATTAATTGATTCGCTGAAACCATAAATAGTTTTGTAGTAGTTGGCGTTGATGTTATATTTCAAGTCAATTTAGCAAAAAAATATACGAGTGGCTGAAGAGCTCAAATTTTACTGCTGTTGTTGTTGTTTCTTATGCTAACTCCAACAACAACAACACTTTTTGTCGCTCTCGTCTGATTTTCGAGTTACAGCACCTTGAAGTTCAAAGATTAAAGATAATTTTGCCTTAAAAATATTTTCAAAAAATTAAAATAACTTTGACATATTTCAATCAGTTATAAAATATCTTGAACAGTTCACTAAAAAATAAAAAATAATTATTTAAATAAAAAACATTTTTATATAAAACGTTTTTTAATGAACCAAAAAGTTTCAAATAATTTTTCTAGCACCATACAAATTCGCAACTCCATAAAGATGTTAAGATTTAAAACGAACAACGTGGGGCATAGAGTTAGTGTACCTATCATTATAATCCGCCCCTCGTTTTTCGTGTTAAATCGTAACATCTTTATGGAGTGGCGAATTTGTATGGTGCTAGAAAAATTATTTTAAACTTTTTGGTTCATTAAAAAACGTTTTATATAAAAATGTTTTTTCTTTAAATAATTATTTATAACTATAATTCCTTTGTTGAGTCATTCTAAGTTCAATAACTTTCAAATTAATATTACATAATAACTCAATACTTCAAATTAATAGTAATAGTTCAATAGTTAAAATTTTTCGTTACAAAAAATGGCGAGCGCTCCGTGAAAATGTAAACAATAGGGCACGTTCAGTGACATCAAAACAACTAAGCGCTCTCTGAGCGCTCACCCGCTGAATGCGGCTATTGTTACAAACGTTAATTAGATCGGAGGGATATATGGAAATTATAGTTACTTTGACTTTTAATTGAATTTCAATAGCTATTAACTGAAGGTTTGACATTAAATTATTGGGCTTGTGGGGAATACTTTCGTGGGTTAGGAGTACCGTTTTTGGCCGTGGTGCTATCAATGAGGTTATAAAAATAACTGTCAAATGTTTTTGGTCGGCTTTGCAACAAATTTACTATGTTTCTTGAAGAGAGATATTGGGAATTACTCCTTTATAATCATTGTTAAGTTGGAGTAATTATTATTGCAAAACTTTATAGTCAAAAAGTATTCTAAATTCATAAATAGTAGTATGCAAATGGTAGCATAAAGTATTTAACAATTATGCTTGCGTGCGACAAAACGTGCGACATAGATCCCTCATGTAAACAGGGCATTACAATTTTTACATTTTTTTAAAAATTTGTGTTAAGTGCATATCCGCTTACGCATCTTATTTATTTAATTTATTTATTTATTTTGCTATGTTGTACAAAACAAGGTCGCACGACCTTTACTTAATTGTACTAGAATATGGTTTACAAAGGGTAATATAGGGTTTTCCAATAAGAGGTGTAATTTTGATATTCAAAGAAAAATGCCATTTTTTGAGATAAATTATCGCATGTTTATTTCGTAATAAAGAGAAAGGTTAGTAATGAAAAACAACATCAGCCAAATGGCCACCACGACCACGCTTACAGGAGCATATCCTTTTCAGGAAATTTTCCATAACCAAATCGCCGCCCTATGTCCTCGATAGCCTCACGAACTCCTTTTTGAGGTCTTGAATCGACGCTGGGCTGTTTGGCGTAGACCTTATCTTTCACGTGGCTCCAAAGGAAGAAGTCGCAAAGTATTAAATCACAAGATCTCGGTGGCCAATTGTGATCACCTCTTCGAGAGATAACAATGCTTTAGTTTTGCGAACTGTGACTGCAAAATTTTCATAATTTTTTTAGTGAATTTTAATAATTTCAATGCGTTGTTGCAGCGTGTATCGTTCCATTTTTAGTAATGGTGTAGTTTCTACTTGTCAAATAACAGCCTCAAAAGTGGCAGCTACCGAAAAAGCGGGCTATTCAAAATTACACCTCTTCTTGGAAAACCCCTTACAATATACAATGGACCCTCGGTTAACGTACACAATTGGTTCCAGCATCTTGTTCGTTATGCGAAACGTTCGTTAAGCAAGACCATTATTCCCATATAAATCAATGTAAAATGAATTAATGCGTTCCAGGTCGAAAAAATACACTCTAATATGTTTCAATTTGAACTTTTATTGAAAGAATGTAACATAAAATGCATCAAAAGAACTGAAAAAAACACCAATATATTTAAAGTTCAGCTTTTATTGAAAGAAAGTTCATTTAACTAATGAAACGTATAAAATTTGCAATTTTTATAAAAACAAAATTAAAAATAGAACATTTGTATGTTTCAACACGTCTTGTTAATTTTACGAACACAGGCAATTATGCACAAAAATAAAACCAAATGCACAATTATGAAACAAAAGCTAAACACAGACAGCACTATAATGTGTATTCGGGGTTTCCCCTGTTTCGTTGCTTAGCACAGACAGAAATTTTACATGCAATTAAGATTTCCCCCTTTTTCGTTAGTCGTTATGCGAAACTTCGTTCGTTAAGAGAAACTTTTTTTCCCAAAAAAAAGTGTTCGTTATGCGAAATGTTCGTTATGCGGGGCGTTCGTTAACCGAGGGTCCACTGTATAGCGAACAGATAGCCCTTTTAGTATATACATTCTTAACCATACTTTATATAATATTTAAATAAATAGAATGAAATTTCAAAATCTACTCATTTACTTATAGCTGCTTTCAACGCCACCCTCACTGCCCACAACCCCACATAAGCGTAAGTTAATCCCTGATATTTAGTTTAGTTGGTGACCGTAGAAGTGGCAACGACTCACTGTAAATGCTTATGATAGCATGAAGGACTGACAGTAAAATACTGGGTTAATGAACTCAGCAGATGCCTCAGGACCAAAAAATACCTAGAAATGCAACTTAAATTAAAGCGAAAAATGAAATTAACGATTTTGAATTTACTTCCCTTTTCGTTATGAATACAAAAAGTATGTATAACATATTTACACCGTTTTAAAGGCAAAACGCTAGGCTTCTACGATTTATACTTTTTGAAGAACCTCTTTGATCACATTTCCGAGAAAAACAACTCACTTGCAAGGGAAATAATCCAGATTTACATAAAATAACTCATAACTTCTAAACTCTACAACTTTACTAAACTTTAGGAAAAAATTTTATTGGGTGACCATAAACCGCCAATAAAATCCTAAACGGCGGCCATGCCCCCAAAAAGTTGTAGCTATTTCCAAGAACGGTCAAAAGTAACGATAAATAAAATGTCATCCCTTACCACTTAAATCAAAGTTGTTCCCTCATTTCATTGGATGGTAAAATCATTCCATGGTAGGTAAGAAAATATGCCTGAGCGTGGTAATATTAAACTATTTAAAAAACAATTAGTAACTATGACCCTTTCCAAGAAGTATTGTACGGATCTTCTACCTGTGTGATGCTTTGTTGAACAGGCATGAAGAAATAATGTATATAAAGATGTTTCGTCTAGATTAACTTTAATGCCAAATATATCACTGTTCAATAAATAACTAAGAATAGGAGCCAACAGCTTGACTTTTTATAATTTTTTTAAAAAATGTGGCAACAAATTGTAATATTATCTTTCATTATTGTATGCGCTTTTAGCACTGTGTCCTCGAAAGTACCAGTGCAATTATTAGGTTTAAATGATCGAGCAGTCTACATGAAAAAGCCTTCATTGAGGTAACTAGAAATTTTAATTTTAATATCGTTGGATGAGTATGTAATATTTAAATAACGTGTTACTAAAGATACGAATTGTATAAATTAAAGTTTCCTTATTTAAGAATTTGTTGTTACAATTTTAAGGAATTCGGCGTCAAAATTCCTTCTGAATGTTTATAATAAGATACACCAAGATGAGGAAGAAACCATGGAATACGGGAGGCGTTATAGGAGAACTTTAAGCTACGATACAAATTTCATTACTGAAATCGATCGCCTGGAGATAGATAAATGTAATAATATTATTACGTTTTCTAGCAAAAGTGAGTTACACCGCTCAAGATTGGTATACTAAAATAACTATTTCTTATTATTTAGTACCTAAGCTGACAACAAATGAAACCAACACGATGGACGCTGACATACATATTGCTTTCAATACCAATGATGTGCCTAGTGACCTTAAGCTTGTGCACTCAACTCTACGAATATATCAGGATCCGTCTCTAGGCCGTTATAAGGATAGCAAACTCTCAAATACAAGTATTTCGATATATCAAAGAATTTATAGTCGAAAACAAGAGAAAAATGAATTTAAAATTTTCTCAACAATCAATGCGACGACCACATACAAAGGTTGGATGGAATTTAATGTAACAAAGTTGATTTCCAAATGGCTACAGTATCGTTCTCTTCAGCAAGTTATCTATGGCAATGAAATATTAGTGAGAGCTTCTCTGTATACAAGCTCTGGATTGGGAGAAGTGCGTCATTCTGAAGTCGCACCTAGTGATCTTGGTGTGGTCTCTGCTTGCGCCCAGTTTGAAGATTTGCAACCTTTTATAATTGCTTATTTTAACGGGCCCGAACTTATGGCTAAACTGCAAAAATTACGCTTTAAAAGGGAGGTCGTTAAAAGCAAACGCAATGCAAATATATACATGCAAAAACCACTGCTGGCTGAAGAATACAAGCATCCAGAAATATGCCAACGGATTAATTTTACTTTGGACTTCAAAGATCTGCACATGCATAATTGGGTCATCGCTCCCAAACAATTTGAAGCTTATTTTTGTGGCGGCGGTTGCAATTTTCCTTTGGGATCTAAAATGAATGCGACAAACCATGCAATTGTGCAGACGTTGATGCACCTTAGACAACCAAACCTTCCCAAAGCTTGCTGCGTACCAACGAAACTGGGCTCTATTTCAATCCTGCATTATCTAAACGAAGACAGCGTGAATCTCAGCAAGTATCCACAAAGTGTAGCTAAAGAATGTGGTTGTCATTAAAATACAACTTGCGTAGAATAATCCTACAAGTTAGCGAAAATATATGTACATACATGCACATAAAATATTTTTATAGAAGCAATCTGTGATAGAACTATTGTTTTATAACAAACTAGCGGACCCGGCGAACTTCGCCTCGCCCCAATTTTAAGCCTTCAGACAAACTTTAGAGTAATATTACAACACAAATATTTAAATTTTCAATGTAATTTATTTGAATGGAATCAGTAGAGAGCGATTTGATGAACAATGTTTTTCGATTTGTTTTCCGGCGAAAAAACAAATAACGAAGACGGCTTCCCAACACGCGAACATGCAACGTACAGCTGACCGTGCGAAAAACGGAAATTCGAGATTAATCCCACAGACTTCTAGTGTTTTGATAAATATTGCACTGAATTTCAATTGATTGTAATGCTATTACCGTATATGGATATAATGCGTGATTTACGACAATCCGGAATCAGTTTAACACATAATCAGTTTACACATAAATCGTATAAATTGCAGCAAGAAAAATAGCACATTTACTTTAGAAAATTACAATGCCAAAATGACACCTGTCAGATTGCGTAAAGTCTAAGTCAACGTATAACGCCATCTATCGGATTTTGGCTGAGAACTTTCTATTTTTTCATTTGAAAAGCCATTAAGGAATAATTTCACACAAAATTTCATACATAAACTCGATTTTCGATTTTTTCAATTTTCCGACTTTTCCGGGGGGATTTTCCAAAATTCTTCCGTAAAAACCTTCTCCTCGAAAATACGAACAACTGACAAAAAATTTTACAGAAATCGGCCCAGCCGTTCTCATTTTATGAATTACTATACATTTTTTACACCATTTTTATATATATAGATTATTTAACAATTTGCGGTTCAGATAAACAACCCAATTAAAAAAGTTTTATTTAAATTTATATTATAACAAACAATTATAATTTTCGATTCATATATAAACATTTATCATTTGTATGAACTATTTTTAGATATTATATATATTTATATTTTGGTTATTAATACTACCTTAAAATCGATCCTTAAAATACAGTTATAAACATTAATTTGTGACTCAATTAAATGCAACAACAATTCATAACATATCATATTGCATATTAAAAATCGTTTTTATTATAAATTATTATTTTGTATGAATAAAATTCAAAATCTTAATATACATATAACATTAAAAATAAATTTACAAAATGTCATGATGGAAATTATCATACAATTTATTATTTTTTTTAGCTACAAGTAACTAAATACACAAAATTAAATAATTTATGGTGTATTAGAGATTTTTAATAAACCGCTCAATATAATTTTTATTCCTAATAAAATTTAGTTAAAAAATTTTAAATATGTAGAACTAATTAATACGACATAAATAAAACAAAATTTTGTAAAATATTTTTTGAGAATTAAATAATAGAATAAACTGTCTATGTATATATATATATACTATATACGAGTGTATTCATTTATTTCGCTATTTTTTACATTGATTATTTTTGTATATTCAACTGTATGTAATAGATATAATCAGTATAGTATGCATTGAAGATTTTTCACGATAGATTATTATAATTGTATATGCAGGTCTATATAATTAAGAAATTCACATTTTTTAAATACACTTCCTTTGAATTTAAAGAATCACTGTTCTATTTAATATTAACGATCAAAGAGTTTTGATTTGGCACTTAAAACCATAATTAAAATTTGTTTGCTTCACTGTGTAAGAATTCAATTGTAAGAATTAAAAAGGAATATTTACACAACTAATAAACGTGTTATAGCTGTTGGTTTAAATCAGCGATGTCCAAATGCACACTATCACATTTTGAGTGTGTATTGGAAATTTTTTCACTTAGCACTGAGAAAAATATATGCGCTTAAACAAAAAGCATGAATATTTTTGGATTTTTGTTTGTTTGCACGCTACATATTTGGATTATTGCAGTACATTGCGAATGAAGCATAAGATCGGAAATTAACTTGTAATGAGTAATGTAAATGTAATATTTTATAAAATAAAGTAGATAGTGCAATAATATTTCATAATCTAAAGTAGATAATGCAATAATAATTTATAATATGAAGTAAATTGAATAATGCAATAATATTTTTTAATATAAAGGAAAAATTCACATAAACTTTGTCATAAAGACAAAAAACGATAATTTTTTGGGTGTAGCAAAATCAAACAAGCGCAGCATACAACCCTACCTCGTCGCTGTCTCGGAAACTACTGACGAGATTTCGTTAACGCTCTCAATGTATACATATTATGTGAGTCAAAAATTGAGTAGCCGAATGGCTGCTCTTGGGCACCGCTGGTTTAAATGGAGATAAGAAACTACATTTAATTTACTGGAATTGTGTTTTGTTGTTAGCATCTCAAAACACATTTTATCCAATCTGACATTTCTATTTCAATAACATTATCTTGATTTTTATCCTTACGTTGGAAAGTATCAAAAGCCGCTGTGAGATGAAGAACTGCAGAAACAAAATCACTAAGTCTCAAAGTCCCATCTTTGCGAATATAGCGTTGCATTAAACAGTTCATGATTTCCGTGTTAAGTTGAAATCCAACATCGTACAAGGCATCCCTCAAGCGCTCAGCACGTAAGACCCCCGCTTTTTCCTTAGTATATATTTTAAAAACACCTTGCCAAGACTTCAAGTTAACCATAAATGTCTTAAATTGTATGAAATTTATACGCCCATTTCCACTTTTATCCTGCAAGGCAATAACCTGGCGGCAAATTACGATGCTGGAACATCCCTTGATATAATCATTGGGAAGACAGGCCTCCAGCAGTTCCTGCAATTCAAAACAATTTATTGTCTTATTCTCATCAGCTAATTGCTTGAAAACAGGTTCGTATTGGCACACATTTTTTACTTTAGTGTCTGCATCAATCTTTAACGCTGGAAATGGGTCCAATAACATTAATGTTTGAGTTTCCAAAAGTGATAATCTTAACGCTGAATTTCCTAAAATTCGCACTGTGAAGCTGGATTCTTCACCAGGCTCATACGTTGTAGGGACAAGCAAGAACTGTCCCGATTCCAGCAAGCAGCGATAAGTCACATGCCGCGTGTTGCCATAATCCGAATTAAGAAAACTCACTTGTGTTTTGAAAAACTCCTTTGGTAAACATTCGATGAATTTGGTTTTTCCAACGGAGTTTAATTTATACATCGTGAATCCGATAACTTTTGGTTCCACGGCCGTGTGCTGATTAAGTGCAATAATTATTTCTTGTTTTTCATGTACACCAAGCAATAGTTGAGGATTTATATGGAATGATTCGTGATTCCTACAACCGCCAGCAGTAACACCTTTCTTCCATTGGCCTTGAAACATTTTCATTTGCCATTGTTTAGGACGATCTAGAAGCGAGAGCTCGTCTTTGGCCGTATCCGTATCTAAGTATATGCACTCAAGGCAGGAAAATGTTTGAGTGAAGGCCAAAAATGAAATCCAAAATTCGCCAACACCTAACTGACCAAACAAACGGTCTCGTTCCTGGCCTGAGACGCTTTCCCATAAATGCGACGTTGTCGACCACTCACCGGAATAGGATGAATCATTATCAAATGCATTGCAAGACATTGGGTCTTTTAAGCGAATCAATTGAACGGAATCACCCAGCAGAGTATCCACTTTATCAAGGGAGCACAACCTGTATGAAAGGGACTTTTAAGATAAAAATAACATTCCTCGTATAAAAATCACTTTTTTAAAGATTATCCAATATTAAATGAATATTAGAATAAAAAGTGGATATACAGCATTAAATACTTTCTTATTTTAACACGTTGACGTAAATCCGTCCGATGTTCGTGACTGTAGGTGCAAATGACGGCTATGGCCGTCCTATATTCTTACAGCCTTATAATGGATAAACGCATTTACAATCGCTTGCATTACTTTTTACAAGCATTTTGTTTTATGCTTTTCGTATTTTGTTTCTAATGTCAAAAATATAAAAATCAACGAAAAACACAAAATCAAACGGGTGTTCAAACAGTTTATAAGATCATTAGTATTATAAATAAATTTTTAAAATGTCTATCAAAATTAAATATTGATCTTGATCAAACTCCCCAAGAGTAAAGCAATTTAAAACCAGAAAGAGTGTTAACTTCGGCCTGGCCGAAGTTCATATACCCTACACACGTTTACTTAAGAATTAGGCGTGGCAATGGTCTCATTTTTTTTTCTTTTCAATCTCAAATAGCCTGTGATGACAGAGAATATTCGTGCCAAATTTGATGAAAATATCTCTATTCGTTCTCCTGTAATATATTCGTTCTCCTGTAATCGAGTTTTATTTAATTAGTGGGCGGACCACGCCCATTTGTGGTAGTCTTTTTTTGGTCAGAGACAGTCTACTTCTGGACAAAATTTCAACCGCAAATTCGTTTTACAAGCTGGGAAATTGAGCTATAAGCATTTACATTCGACATAAAAAGTAGGCGTGGTAATGGTCCGATTTTGCCCATTTTCAATACCAATGAGTATCTAAGGGTAAACAATATTCGTGCCAAATTTGATGAAAATATCTCTATTCGCTCTCCTGTAATCGAGTTTTATTTAATTTTTAATGGGCGGACCACGCCCATTTTTGGTACTCTGTTTTGGTCAGAGACAGTGGACTTCTGGACAAAATTTCAACACCAAATTTGTTCTACAAGCTGCGAAATTCATCTATAAGCATGGATTAATTTATATTCACTATAAAAAGTAGGCGTGGTAATGGTCCGATTTCGCACATTTTCAATAGCGATGAGTTTCTTGTGATAGATAATATTCGTGCCAAGTTTGAAGAAGATATCTCTATTCGTTCTCTTGTAATCGTGATTTCCACAGACGGACAGACAGACAGACGGATGGACATGGCTAAATCGACTCAGGAGGTCACGCTGATCAAGAATATATATACTTTTCTATACCTGTCACGCCTCCTTTAATGCATTACAAACGGAAGCAGTAAGTGAATATACCCTCTCACTTCGTGTGCAGGGTATAAAAAAATGGTTTTGTTGTCTATCACCGTCCATCAAAGTGAGCGTCATATGTACAAATATAAAATATTTTTTTGTTGTTTTTGAAATTCTATGTAGAAAAACATTCTTCCACCCACCTGTAGTTGAAATTCAATATTACGCCATTTGACAACGGTTCTAGCAAGTTCTTGTGTTGTGACACACAAGTACCTGCAATGCACGTTACAATACATGTCGTATCCAAGCGTGATTTAAGTTGTTGCGGCCTAATTACTTCACTTGTATTGCATTTGATCGGTATGCATTCGACTGCTCCACCAAGCAAATCACTTAAGCCATCTGATCGAGTGCCATACTTCAACGCTTCGTATGAACCATGTAGCTTTGCGATAGCCTTTTCGAGTAGAGACGCCCAGTAACAGTTAGAACTTTGTGGTTGCAAAAATGCCAACTTGCCGTTAATAGTGGGTAGTCGATCGTCAACAAGCACTTCCACCCACTCTCCACACCACCACAGCCGAAAACGAAAGATTCCATGCGACTTCTCAATACTTTGATCAGCGGGAACAACACGATAAAAAAGATTTTTTAAGGAATGTAACACGGCCAAACAAGAGACCAACCATCGGTCGCCCATCTTGCCTGGTATTATATCGAAATTTTCACCCTCATTCATGAAGCATGCTTTCGAATCCACAAACTCCATAATGCGCCTCCACTGAAATGTGAACGGAGGTGTTTGATAATAAAAGACTGAAGATTGTACGGCAGCAAAGTTCGGATCCTCCCAGAAGACATTCTTGCTTTTGCAATCGTTTTTTATGCGCTCGTATTTTGACGTCATTCTTCTGGACTAGGAACTTAAGCAAATGCATAAGTCCAGCTGGTAAAATTCTATACAATTACACGTTAGTTAAACGTAATTATTTGTATTTTGTTACTTTATTATATTCGAACACTTCACAACAAAGTGAAAGCTGCAGTAGAGTTGGCATTGACATTGCGATTGTCAAAAATAGTATTAGTGCGTGAATGGAATTTATTTGTATTGCGGATAATACACTACGAACATTGTTCGACATACCTAAAATTTTTATTGCTTTCTGTATAAACAATGTTCGTAGTGTAATATCGGCATGAGTGTCGTTCATTACTAGAAATATCTAAGGGATCTATCTATCATAAATCGGGATCCACCCTGTATCGCCAACCGTATTCCTATTCTTGCCATTGTTGTAGCTTGTAGAGCAGACCTCTAAAACAACAATTTGCCCCGGCGCTCCCTGGTTTCCAAGTTATAACGCTTTGAAATTTGAACTTATTTGCCCTATATCTGTTTAACCGTAAAAGAACATTGCATATATAAACTGTTCTACGTACTATTAGACAGGTAAACTCAATTACTTTCATTTATGTTAAGTACAATTTTTTCGAATATTGCATATTTTTGGAGAAAAGCCGATCATAACATTTTTAGTACTCTTTTTCCCATTAATTAATTTTTTTCTATAATTAACCCACATAATTTTGTGAAAAACAAGAAACTAGATATTATTAGGTTTCTGCACCTATTTTTTCAGTCTTATATAAAGCGCTTTTTTTTTGTTATTTTTGCTGTCGTTGTTGTTTTCGACGCTGAACCTAACAACAACAGCATTTTTTAATGCTCTCATATAGTTCCGGAGTTATATCGCTTTAAAGTTTGAAGAGCTCAGGCCTTTATCTCCTAAACTTTACATGATAGTTATTGATATTGTTGGAATGATAATTGACTTATCTGTCATTTATGTGAAATAAGATTTTGCGTAGAACGTCCAATTTTGGAGAAAAATTAAAGTTTAGATTTTTAGTACTATTTTTTTTATCCAATAATTTTTTTCTGAGCATAATGTTTAATTTACTAACTTAATTATGCCAATAATAAGAGTGTAGAGGCTCTCAGCTTTCGACACATGTTTTTCACAGCGGGATCAGTCTAGGATCTTAGGAGAAAACGCGCGATCATAA
This sequence comes from Myopa testacea, assembly GCA_949629155.1. Classification (NCBI taxonomy): domain Eukaryota; kingdom Metazoa; phylum Arthropoda; class Insecta; order Diptera; family Conopidae; genus Myopa; species Myopa testacea. Next base: position 21,570,147 of record OX451345.1, read on the forward strand.
CAGTAAAACATTTTTATTTAAATTTAGGCCCCAAATAATTGACTTAAAAATATTATTTTACTGTGTAGCCTGTGTTGGATATCCTAAAGGATATAATGAACAAGCGCTGCCGTAGGCCGGAGACCGACAGCCAGCGATCAATGAATGAGCATTGAAATCAACGGAACACAATAGTACATCAAAGAAATTTTATGTAATGAAATTTCGATATACAATACAATATTTATTAATTTTACCCAAACCTACTTAGATCATGAATATTGTTGTGTATCATTTATTTATATGCGTTAATAAATATAAATGTACTATTTATAAAATTGAAAATTAGTGATTAATCATTAGCTTATATGAAACTAACATCCTTATCGTGTATCTTTTCGCGTTTTGTTTTGTGCTTATCGTATTTTTCGAAGAATTGAGAGAGAAAAATTTGTAAACCTCTCAAACGCAATCGAAACTCGAAACCAAACTCAAACGCAGAGTTGTTGGTAATTTACAAGCTTTGCAGACTTCACTACGTATTTGTGGCATGATGGATGAGCTATTTCGTGGAAAAAGTCTCTCAAACCAGACGATCGCAAAATGCTTGCGTTTGGTGTGATTCTGAACGGTGGATCATACAATTTTTTTTATGCACGGCGCCACCTTCTCCAAACGATCCAGAAAAACTTATTTTTTCATGCGTAGTTCGTCATAAACCTGTTCATTATATAAAATAAAATAACGCACATACATAAGTAACAAATAATATTAGAGTTACTGAAGCTCCGACATATGTAAAAGATCCGAATTGTCCCTCTTCTGAGTATCCCCGTATTTTTTTCCACGCTATGACGCTGCGTTCTAGTAGTCGCACGAGGAATATTGCTGCTATATTCACTCTCACATAAAGAGCACACGATAATAAACACAATATCAATATGTAAACATTGTGTGCGAATTATCAGATTTGCTTTTGTTGTACAAATTGTTGCCATACATCAATTATAGCACTAATTCATTGAGATTCCTGAAAATACTTGTAAAAATGCTAAAAATGCTTCATGCATGGTAACTCTTTGTGCTCTGCAAGCAGGGGAATTCTGCAAGACTACGTAAAGTTTGTTTACCTTTGTGTTTCTCCTCAAAACTGAAACGCAGTCTACTCGAAAAAGTTATAAATACCATTTGGAACGCATTGCGTTTGAGTCGCGTTTGAGTTTGCGTTTGCGTTTAAAAATATGGGATAAGGCTGTTAATTTTCCAGAAAGTGAAATAATTTCAGAGTTTCTTTTCATTCGCTTAAAAACTATTAAAGTTTCTCCAAAATCTAGCTACTCGAAATATTTATCGAATCTGCGTGATCATTTCAAATGATCACTTTATTTAAACTAATAATAATTAATTATTTTCAAATAATTTTTTCAGAATTTATTTGAAATAATTATCGCATCTGCAAGATTATTTCCAATAACCATTATATTTCATTTTGAAATAATGAATTATTTGAGATGACAAGTTATTTCTAATAATTATTTTAGAAATTATTTGAAATAATTATCGCATCTCCATGGTTATTTCAAATAATCATATTATCTCATTTTGAAATAACGAATTATTTGAGATAACTAGATATTTCAATTTCTTATCTTTTATTTCATTTGATATAAAAAATTAACAGGCCTGAGAAAACACCCTTTATATTCAATTTTTTTAAATATTTGTTTTGTGACAAAACATTGTTTAGTATCAAACTTTTAGGTTATTGACCATTTAAGTTCAGAAACGCGATATTTACGATAGCAAAGCATTACAGATCATAAACACTCATTAGTTGATACTGGACTGGTGAAAACCCCCTGGAAATCACAGAGCATTTGCCGATTTTCCACCCTGAAGTGGGAGTGCCGTTTTTACACGTGAGACACGTGTCCCCCGGGGACACCATTTGTTGTTGTTTTCACAGCCAAACGGCAAGATGAACTATGGATTGTATGCAAGTGAACGTGTGCCCTGGGGAAATTAGATGTCGCTCGAAATTTCTGGGGACGCCAGAAAACAGAGTTGCGATTTAGTGAAAAAATATCAATAGTCTGAAATCAGGTATGCATTGTCATTGCATTATGTTTAAAAGTAAATGTATACAAATTAGGCAACAAGGAAAAGCAACTGATGTAAACTGAAATTTTATTGTTGTTTCTTATGCTAACTACGAAAACCACAACACTTTTTGTCGCTCTTGTCTGGTTTCCGAGTTATAGCACCTTGAAGTTTAAAGATTTACGAGCTAAATCTCCTGAGCGATTTTCAAGAAAATGTTGTTTTATATAAATGAAAGACAACTGAAATACTTTTCTGATGACATGAATGTCATGTATGTATCTCGTATAGTTTAAGAGATACAGCTCGTAAATCTTTAAACTTCAAGGTGCTATAACTCGGAAACCAGACAAGATAGACAAAAAGTGTTGTGGTTTTTGGAGTTAGCATTAGAAACAACAAAAACAGCAAAAAGCAATTAAATTTCAGTTTACAGCAACTGCTATTACTTCTTGCTAAATTGACATCAAATACAACAGCAGCACCAATTATTGCAAAACTATTCGTGGCTTCAGCGAACAAATTTAGTGTAATTTAGTAATTTCTATAGGAAAATCTGTCGGAGACTTTTATTTCCTTGTATAGTATGGCAAATGCTCCATTTGAGCTTTTGCGTTTCCTCTAATCCTACACACAACAACTTCTTCTTCGAATGGGTTCAGCACACCGCACTTCTTCTAATACTTGTACAGTTTGTATTACATCGGCTATAATTTTAGCATCTTCTTGCTGAATTGTAAATAACGCGTCTACAAATTCACTTGTCATTGAAATTAGTTCGATTTCTATTTCCTCTAAACTTTCCATTATTTTTCGCTTATAATCACGGCGGTATTACGAAGTTTAATGTAAAATAAGGTTTGCAAAGTTTATAGTCAAAAAGTATTATAAATTCTTAAATAGTATCTAAAGCTATACAAATCTAAAGCTATACAAATAGTAGCAAAAAGTATTAAAATATCATGCAGTAAAATCATCCGTGTCACGACGATCCACAATCCAATCTGTCTTCCGTGTAAAAAGTGTCGGGGACACGGCCGATTATTAGTTCCAAACGTGCGACACCTGTCCCCCCCCCCCCCCACCTCGTGTCAACCTGTCATTATTGATAGAGTCATCGTGACTGAGTCCGGTTGTGCGGATATTACACTATAAACATTGTTTGTTGTCGATGATCCATTTTTGCTCTCTCTCTCAAAATTTTGTTCAGAAGCATACCTACGCCGCCAGAGAAAAATAGAACTCGATCGACTGCAAGCGGCGTGAAGCCTAGCGGCTAACTGCAAGATGCGTAACGGCTAACCACAGATACGTAGCGGCACTAGAAATCAATGTTTTTTTTTCTTGTTCCCCATAAGACACAATGTAATTTTGACAGATGCCGCTTGTAGCCTGTAGCCTTGGTTGTGGTTAATGCTTAAGTATCTTGTAGGCTGTAGCCTTGGTTGTGGTTAATGCTTATGCCGTGTTTACACGTGCGACACGTGTCGCACGTTTGGAACTATTCATCGGCCGTGTCGCCGACAGCGTTTACACAGGGGACAGATTGGATTGTGGATAGTCGTGACATGGATGATCTTATTGCTTGATTTTTTAATACTTTTCGCTACTATTTGTATAGCTTTAGATACTATTTAAGAATTTATAATACTTGTTGACTATAAACTTTGCAAACCTTGTTTTACACTAAACTTCGTGATACCGCCGTGATTATAAGCGAAAAATAATGGATAGTTTAGAGGAAATAGGAATTGAACTAATTTCAATGACAAGTGAATTTGTAGACGCGTTATTTACAATTCAGCAAGAAGATGATGAAATTATAGCGGATGTAATACAAACTATACAAATATTGGAAGAAGTGCGGAGTGCTGAACCCACTCGAAAAAGAAGTTGTTGGGTGAAGGATTGGAGGAAACGCAGAAGCTCAAATGGAGCATTAGCCATACTATACAAGGAAATAAAAGTCTCCGACAGATTTTCCTATAGAAATTACTAAATTACACTAAATTGGTTCGCTGAAACTACGAATAGTTTTGCAATAATTGGTGCTGCTATTGTATTTGATGTCAATTAAGCAAGAAGGAATAGCAGTTGCTGTAAACTGAAATATAATTGTTTTTTTGTTGTTGTTGTTGTTTCTAACGCTAACTCCAAAAACACCAAAACTTTTTGTCGCTCTTGTCTGGTAGCCGAGTTATAGCACCTTGAAGTTTAAAGATTTACCAGCTGTATCTCTTAAACTATACGAGATACCTACATGATATTCATGTCATCAGAAAGGTATTTCAATTGTCTTTCATTTTTATAAAACTCGTAAATCTTTAAATTTCAAGGTGCTATAATTCGGAAACCAGACAAGCGCGATAAAAAGTGTTGTGGTTTTTGGAGTTAGCATAAGAAACAACAACAAAAACAACAATAAAATTTCTATTTACATCAGCTGGTTTTCCTTGTTGTTAAATTTGTATACATTTACTTTTAAAAATGGGGACAATGCATACCTGATTTCAGCTATGAATATTTTTTCACTAAAACGGTACGTGCCATGTTACATTGCAATTTTTTGATTGTTTCAATTTGTTCTTTGTTTTTGCTTTCTGTACAAAACTGTCAATGCCGAGTTCATCCGTGAGAGAAAGAGATCCGATGAACTACGGATCCCGCAATCAAAAAATTTGCCGTCGACGACTCCAAATTTCAATCAAAACGGTGTTGTTGCGTGGCGTAATAAAAAAGTTTGCACATTTTGGAGTAAAAAAAATCCACTTTTATTTCAAAAAGTAGTTTTGGGTGAAAATAATTGCGCAAAGCAACTCTTTATTTCTGAAACCAATTTCATTCAAGTAAAACTATACTTCGTTGGTTGCGATTGCTTATTTGTTGTTCAATAAATTGAATTTGCTTAATCTGAGGTTCGTGCTTTGAACAAAACGTTTAGCGTTTGTTAATAATTTAAGTAGAATTTCCTCTAATTCTTAAATTGTTTGCATTGTTTATCACTTTTGATATTTGTAATGCCTGAAAAATTCGCAAATCGGTATGAAATACTACGCATAGTTCTAATACTATTTTGCTATACTATTACTATACTATACTATTCGCCGCTTCAAAAATCGGTTTGACGTCTATTTTTTATGATCTGTTGAATTCGTGTAAACTATACGTCAGAGCAACCATATTTTTGTTCTTGTTGTCTGTCATACAGTATGTTGAAAAATCAGTTGTTTCATGATTCACCACGGTTTCTTTTATTATTGAAATTATTGTTTCCAATTGTTTGCAATATAAGTAAACTGATTAAAAAAAAAGATACATATTTGCCAAATGCAAAATAGTGTCACCTCGAACAGAACGAGGTCTGAATAGAATGTTTTTAAGTCAGTTTATAAAATTACATGCCATAGAAATTATAAGTATATTTAATTAGTGCATAATTAGTGCACGCCACCCAGGAGGTTGCAGCGCGTTCCCCTGTAGGCCTATTGCACCCGTACAATAATTTTTAATAATATACAATGACATATGTATATTCAGTGCAAGCAAATATTAAAAAATCAATAACAAAAAACTTAAAGAAAAGAAAGGCTGAAATAAGCAACGCACTGACGGAGACCGCTTCGAATGTCCAATTTTAGCATGCGCTACGAAGTAAAGTTGGCTACAGATGTCAAAAAAATGTTCATGGGCGTGTGAATGTTTAACCGTAGACACACGTTGGGGTCGTTTTCGACCAAAATTCGATTTGAAAGTATTATAACTAATGGATTAACGGGAATAAGCAACTGAGACGTTTTGACTTTTAATTTTTTTGGAGTTTAAGCATAAATCTAGTAGTTTTGCTTTTTAAGCTTTTTTTAAAAAAAAATAAATCGACAATTACAAATTAAGTATGCTAAGGGTCGTTTTCGACCCCAGTACAATAATGTTGATTTTATTTTATTAATTTCAATTAATAAGTAAAATCTTAGAGTTTAATTTGAAATCCAAATTTTTTCTGGTCTGCCAGCACACAAAGGCGTTAAAATTGAAAGAATTGCGTTAATTTCAGCTTACGTCAAAATTGTTACCGTTATTGGTTATGCGTAAATCAAGTGGTAGTGTTTAGTTATTGTGTGAAACAATTATGTCGCGTCTAATAGAAGAATAAATTGCAAAATGATTGCAGAGGAAAGCGAAAGCGATGAATTTAATGAGAGTGATGAAGAATATGAGCTAAGCCAAGAGCAATTAGAAGAATACGAGGAAAGTGAAAGCAATTCTTCAGATGAAGGGAACGTGGATCGCCTGCAGTGGATCACCTTTTTACATCAAAGTCCTCTTCAGTCAATATCACTTGAAAGATATAAATCTTACTGTATATTTTTCACAAAACTGGAATCAGGTCGTGCACAGAGCTGTAACGTCTTAAATTTACAACCTGGGGTAACGCGTTACTCAGCTTCACGTGTCAAAAACATCAAAGATTCTTTTCTGCTATTTTTCCCGGCTCCAATTGAAAATTTTGTATTACAAAATACTAATGAATAATGCAAATGAAGAATGCATATAATGCAAATGCGGAGAAAAGCACAGACGAATAGATCGAGATTTACTCCATGCATATTTTGGAGTTCTGCTTCTGGCCGGCGTATATATACGTAATTCATTGATGAAGATACATATGTATATACTTCAAAGTATTCAAATTCAATTGACATAATATTTCTATAAAAATTGGACGTCCGTAGTTTGCATCAAACCAATTCAGTATGTTTTTGCTCTACGATATAGAAACCTTCTTTCAAATTACGTCTATTTTACGCTTCGACAACCCATTCACTCGCCGCCAAAATATGTCTCTAAACGTCAAGTTTGGTCCGTTTCGCACACTTTGGCAGAGATGGGTCGAACTTCTGCCAATGTTCTATAATACATGCGAATATGTAAAAGTGGATGAGCAATTGGGCTTCAACGGACTCTTTGGGCTCTTTTCGTCAGTATATTCCAAGCAAGCCCGAAAGGTATGACATTAAGTTTTGGGTGCTGGTTTGCTCAAAAACGTATTATGTATGAAACGTAGAACCCTATTTAGGCAAGCAACCAAGAGCTAAGCCAGAGCAAAATCAAGGCCAAAGAGTTGTCCTGGATTTGGTTGAAGGCCTAAAAGGCCAAAACATTGCTATGGACAATAACAGGAATGTTTGTCTGGCCTGCCTTGCAAAGAATAAATAAATATTTTTACTCTTTTTATCTGTTTTCTCTAAAAGATTTATTAATTTGGACAGAAATTATATGAGGGGTCGAAATCGACTCAAACGTATGATTCTTAAGTTTTTTCTACCGTGCGTCTACGGTTAAAAACGTTTTGTCAAAACATATGGTGACGCAACGCTGTTGTTTCGGTGTAGCGCAGCGTAGTTTCTAAGGCGCAGTGATAAACGCAACGCAAGACGCACTTATTTAGGTACCACAGTTTATCGCATCATGTTTATTTCAGATTTATACTATGCGTTATAAGCGCAGCAAAGTTTCTTTTTAATTGATTATGAAATGAGTATTTGACTGCGGTGTTGGCGATTTTTTAATAATTTAAGTAGTCTATTGGGATCAATTGGGATCCCCAGAAGATATAGTTTTCGTCCTTGTTGGCTTCAGCAAAGACTAGACAACCATTTAAGGCGATCCAGCGATTTAGAATCGAATCAGCAAATTGGGAAAATACAATTATCATTTAAAGAATCAGCCAATCAATCAGTCAGTAGAGGAATTTTTAACGTAACTGATTATTTTGATCGAAGTTCAAGCAATTTTTAAAATGTCTGTCAACAATTTGATAGTATTGTATGTGATTCTATTATCTACGTCTGCGAAGGCTGAGATTAGTGATGTTGGTAAAATCAACGTCAACGACATTCAGTTGCAATTGCCAGCTGAATTGGCCAATGCTAATTTAACTCTAGATAACATCAAGAAGCTGTTCAAGGACAAGTGCATCAAAGTGGCTGGGAAGGAAAAAGGAGAAGAGGCCATTAAAGAAATAGAAATGGCCACATTGAACCTCGGAGAATGCATTACGAATATTGTTAATTATACTGCAATCCAAAAAGAAATTGAAGAGGCTAGTCCACTCGGGGAACTAGACATCGTGTTCAGCAAGTATTGTAAAAAACGTCCAGATGCATTAGAATGTGTTGAAATATTTAACACTAAACTTGTTCCTTGTTTGGAAAAAGAAGAACAAGAAAACCAAGATGTTTTTATGCGAATTGTGCGCAGTCTATTAAATTTTGTGTGTCATAAAGGCGGTGATCAAATAGCACTCTTTATTGCAGAAAAGGGACCAGAGTGTCTGGAATCGAAAAAAGAAGACATACAGCATTGTATTAATAACACATTTTCTCGTTACGTACCAAAAGATGGAATTGAGAATGTTAAAACTTTACCCAAGTTTATAATGAGCCCCAAGCACTGCAGTGATATGGAAAAATTAGAAACTTGCGTTGTGGAGAAACTGGAATTGTGCCAAGAAATCACACCTGCGAATATAGTGGAATCTATGTTCCGTTTCATCAAAAATGAGACCATCTGTCGAACAAATCCATCGTCGGCAACCACAAAGGATGCACGTACTAGTACGGCGGCTACTTTCGGTATGTCTTTTATACCTTCCGTCACATTTTGTTTCATCGGCTTTCGCTTGGCGTTCTCTTACTTTGGAAAGTGGATTTGATCACTTCATTATAAAATAACATAATGACGTCAAATTTCAATGTTTCACAGAAATATTATAAAATGTTATTGGTGGATTTTGCATTAGCATAGATTAGTTTTAAGTATATACTGTTAACTTTATTGGGGGAACATTCGTAGTAGGCGCTCATAAATATCAAGAGATTAAAATCCTTTATAAATTTTATGTTTTCACAACTGCGCAAAAAAAAGTGAAACTAGTTATGCAACGCATAAAATTTAAATAGTAATTACATAGTCGATACTAATTCTACGAAAAAATTAAATTAATGACAAGGGTATATATTCGAAATGTTGTATGAATAATAAGCAAAAATTAGTCTAGTAAGCTAAATAATTCTTATATATAATAATTAGCGAGCAACATTGTGTTCGCTGGGAAATGATACATACCAAATCCAAATAAATTATACATACCAAATCCCTACTGTTTCCTAATGTTTTTTCTTGGTTGAAGTAGTCTTTATTTATTATGTACTCAAATTTTAAAAAATTATTACTCAAAATAAAACTAATTGAACTTTTTACACTAACATCGGTGTAATACTACACCTTTTCCACTTGTAAATAAGAAACCGTCTTTTGTAAATTAGAAAGCATTTGTAAATAAGAAATCGTCATTTGTAAATTAGGAATCGTCATTTGTAACTCAGAAAGCATCGTTTGTAAATCAGAAAGCATCATTTGTAAATCAGAAGGCGTCACTTACAATTCAGAATATGTGTTGTAATTGGCTTAGCAAGGTTTTTGTTGTGGGGACCGAGTTGAAGCCTGTCACGAAAGTTGATTATTTTAAATTATTGCTCATTAAAATTGAATTTCATTAGGTTTGTGGGATGGGAACTAGATTAGGTGGGGGAGGGGCATTGTCCACTCCTCTCTTACCAGGATACGCCAGTTCTCTGAATTCTATTTTACAAATGACGCTTTCTGAATTACAAGTGATAAATTCTGACCAACATATGAGGTATCTTAGCCCTGCTATCGTTGCCTAAGTCTATCTCGGCCCGACATGACTTCCAGGGTGCGAAATCTTGATCTTCTCGGATTTCAGACGCGACTAGATTTGATTTTTTTTGCTGCTATCATGGCTAGAAGACAGTTTCTATAATACAGCTTCGCTATTTTAATTGCGTTTTGATCCATTGGTTGGATAAGTGGGGTTACATTCGGAGGAAAAAACATTGCAATTATGTTTCCATCTTCTGTTTTAAGCTCTAATTCACTTAGATGAGACGGAGCATTGTCTATCAGAAGGAGCGCTTTAACTGGCAAGTTCTTTTTTAAAAGAAAATCTGTTACCTAAAATTAGAAAATCTTAGATATTCTGCAGCAGAACAGATATGTATGTATATGAACATAAAAAAGACAACGCATAGAGATGCAATTTTTTTTCTATTCTACGTACTTATAAGGGGAATACCCAAATTTCTGAACTAATTTTATAAAATAAATGTGTGTGTGATCAAAACTGTGTATTTTAACTCTTGATAAATTCAAAATTTTGGTTTATTTAAAGTTGACGTTTTAGAGCTTTGTGGTTTGGTTGACGTTTTAGAGTAGACAATGTAAAAAATTAAGGGATGACGTTTTGGGATGTTGACGTTTTCCCGAGTGCACTGTATAAGGCTGTAAACATTAATTGTAATATATAAATAATAAAACACTAATAATAAAATAAAACAAATAATAAAACACATGAATAAAATACTTTATTTTCTATGGGAATCCAATCTATTATACTATTGGATCTATCATATTAATTGACCTTAGTTACATTGATTGATATATTCTTGTCGAAAAACAGGTTTGGCCGATTTAAATCTCAAGGTTTGGCCGAGTTAAGGCTTAAAATCTTTGTTTCTTTTCATTTTCGTCACTAAGTCAATCCTTAGTCTTCAAAAATGCAAAACTTTCTCCATACCCGAAAATACCAACCAAAATAACAGGTTGAAATTATTTTTACCTAAATTATACAGACCGGAATTGATGTCCTTTAGCCAAAAGGATGTGTGTAATCCTTTATTTATAAATAAATTCAAATTATTCTTCTGCAATTTAATTATTCTTCTGCAGTATAATTATATAAGAGAAAATAATGAAATTCAGGTCGCTTGGAAAGACTTGCCAAATTTGTAATTAAGCGGATGAATTAATATTCGATTGTTATTTTATTTGCGTAATAAATATGTACGTAAAATCAGTTTTTATATAAATGAGTGTATTTCAGAATCCCTTAATGGCATCCACAACTTTTTACAATCATGTTTTTGTATTTTTTTAAGTTAACATTCTCCTCATTGAGATGATATAACACAGGAAGAGCACCCAACCGAGTCGGAGCACAGCATGGCTTAGGCACTTTTTTTGGTTCTAGCAAATGTACCAACGTCTGCACGATCGCGTGATTTGTTGCATTCATATGAGCATTTAATGGAAAATTGCATTCACCGCTGCAATAATATGCACCATATCCTTCAGGGGCAATAATCCAGTCCTTAAACAAATATTTTTTAAAATATTAAAAATTTGCTTTTACTATTAACTACTTATTAGAGAGCTGCACAAGATGTCTTGAATTGCTATAGGCACCATGGCACAGTATTGCCTTGCTGTGCACTGTCGTGCACAAATGAACGATTTGACACGAACACTTCAAAGCAACTACCCGAACAAGCCGTGACTGCCTTGCCGTCTACCTGCTTCGCACAAGACATTGTGTTCCGTTGCTTTTCGGTGAAGGCAATGAAAGGCTTGAATTGTAAGAAAAGGCAATAGTTCCTTTAGGAAGGCAACAAGACATCGAAAATAGCAATACTGCTATGATGTCGGCAACGATGCGCAGTTATATGAAGCTATCTCATTCTTTTGCATGAGTCTTCGTTTGAGTTTAGCACCATTCGTTGCTTTATATTGCCATGCGTCATCAGTTGTCATAGCAATTGTTATGCATTGCCTTTTCGTTCAAAAAAGCAACGAATGGCAATGAATACTATTGCCTTGTTGTGCTTTGCTATCAGCACGCTTTCGGCAGTCAATGTCTTGATTCGAAAGCAAAATAAGCAAGCAGTGCAAGGCTTGAAATTTTTGTTGTGGCTTGATGTGCGTTTCAAGACATCTTGTGCAGCTCTCTACTACTTATTACTACCAAGCTAATATGGAATTATTATTAGCCGCATTCAGCGGTTGAGCGCTCAATTGTTTTGATGTCACTGAACGTACCCTATTGTTTACATATTCACGGAGCGGTCGCCATTTTTTTTAGCGAAAAATTTTTACGCGACTTTTACGCTACATTTGCCAGAGTTGCATTACTAACAAGCAAGCACAAAAAAAAAAACAAATAAATTCGCTTTTTACAGAGCAAACGTCAAAGTGTTTTTAAAGAATTGGCTTGATAAATCAACGCATTATTAAGTGAAATAAAATTAATTTGAAAGTTATTGAACTCAGAATGACTCAACAAAGGAATTATAATTATAAAAATATAGAATATGTAGTTTGGGATACGATTGAAGTTTTAGGTTTGGGAATTTTCTTTTTGTGGGATACTTGAAATTCGTGTGGAAAAATCAAACGTGGCAACTTTTGTCTCGTCTTGTTTACTATTTTTATGTTTCCGCTCAATGATCAGGTAGCGTACCATTCAGGAACACGTAGCGATCACTGATCAGGTAGCGCTCAAGGAGCGCTCACCCGCTGAATGCGGCTATTGAAAGTCTGAAATTACATAATAAATATATGTAAATACAAATGAAATTGAATTTTGTTATATAATATAAAAGAACATACAATATACAGAATGTGCATTTAGGCCAGTGCTGGCCACGCAATAGGCACGCGTGCTAATTTTTTCTCTCGGCTATTCACATGTACACGACAAAAGTCGTCGGGTTTTCACACCGACACTAGCGATCGTTCGTATCAAGTGAGTCAGTCGACGGTCAGACTTCAAGCAAACAAGATCGTGCCAGACTATTTTATGATTGCACTGAGCAAAATGTTTAATAAAGAATGGGAGAATTACTATTTTTTTCTTTGAACATTTTTAGGCGAACCGCAATGCATGTTTTGCAATAAAAAATTGGGACGCGCATCTAAATTTTTTGTAAAGAGACACTATAGGGCGTGTCATTCAGATTATGATAAGGTTATGAAGAAATGGCACAATTAATATTTAAGTTAAAGTCTGCTATTAAAAATAATGTTTCAAAATCTGAATTAGGAATAGATTGAGAAATAGTAAACTCAATTTCATTGCAAACTCATTTGCATGATTTAAGGTTTAACAACCATCAAACAACAATCTTGTCAGTGTACCGCGTAGAGAGAATTTTTCTGCAAAACAACCTCTCAACGCTTCACACATGCACAAAATATGATTGTATAAGTTTCGGCCAGCACTGATTTATTTACTAAATTCGTGTGTACTTTTATACGTGTGTGCGATAGTAAATTGTTATGGTTTGAGATTCAAATCATTCTCATTTGATTAATAACTTTACCTTTTTTGTTTTTTATCGTCGTTGTTTTGTTTTTGTATAGAGTACAAAGGGTTTTTCGTTCTGTTTCATAAATAATTATACGGAGTTCCTGAAAAATTACAATACCTCTTTCCAATGAAAACGAAAAGTCTATTTTTCATGGAAAGAAAATTGCAACCAAGAATAAAACCAGTAATAAAGCTATATTCGGCCTGGCCGAATCTGAGATACCCTACACCTTAAAAGTTTTTAGGAATTTTTATGAATTTTAGGGATTAAGATTTTATACCAATGAATTTATTTATGAATTGATTCTATATTTATATGTCTTATATTCGTTTTATTTGCTCGTTTACAAATCCGAACAAAGAATATTTATACAAAATTTCATATTAATTGATATCATAAAATTACAAACTTATATAAGGATTTATGTAGGACCATATTACCCTTTCGTCCATGTAACCTAAAAGTATGCGCGCCACGCCCATTTTCTGCAACGTAAAATATAATAATATCGCTCGATATTGAAATTTTATTGTCATATCTTAAAAACTAGAAGAAATATGTGGTTATAAGGAAAGCTATCTTATAATCAGATTTAATCACAGACGGGTATAAATAGTAGGCGTGGTCGTTAGCCGTTTTCAAAACAAAATAATTGGCTTAGTAGTTTTATTATTGTGTGCAAATTTAAGCTTTATTTCCGTGGTAATAAATTTGTTTTCATGAGCTATACTCTATAAGCAGTGTAAAAGTGGGTGGACCGCGGCCAATTTTTTTGTAATAATGTTTTATTGGAAAAGATATTGTTATTTAAAGATTCCGGAAGATTACATATTTAGCAATATAACCATTTAAGAACCTCTTTTGCCTGTATAACCCAAAAGTGGGCGCCCATATTTGGCATATCAACGGACGAAGTTACTCTATACCCAGGAAGGAAATTTTGTTGTCATAACTCAAAAACGAACGCTGATATCATATTTTTAATAAAAAATTTCAATTTCAGATTATCAATATTCTATACATTTCTCTTATTGTTCTTATGGTTTCTTCTTTTTTTGCACAGTAGTTTTGTTTTAGAAAACGAAAACAGTGCTAGGGTGCGAAAATTGCTACCCTAGCTACGCCACTGTATTTATACCCGCCTGTAATTAAATTTGATTACAAGATAGCTTTCCCTATAACCACATATTTCTTCTAGATTTTAAGATATGACAATAAAATTTCAATATCGAGCGACATTATTATATTTTACGTTGCAGAAAATGGGCGTGGCGCACATACTTTTAGGTTACATGGACGGAAGGGTAATATGAATAGGGTAGGTAATTTATGATATGTTATCAACTAATATGATATTTTGTATAAATATTCTTTGTACGGATTTGTAAACGAGCAAATAAAACGAATATAATACATAGAAATATAAAATCAATTCATAAAAAAATTCATTGGTATAAAACCCTAATTCCTAAAATTTCTAAAAATTACTAAAAACTTTTAAGGTGTAGGGTATCTAAGATTCTGCCAGGCCGAATATAGCTTTTCTACTCGTTTATAAAATGAATGTTTGAGGTATTTCAAAATTATGCAGAATTTTTTAAAATGCAATTCAGCGTTATTTAAAGGATTAAAAGAGAATTAGGGGAGTCTTACGAAAGACTTACAGGGGAATTACTACTGCTATTGATATAGAAATAGAAAATAATTTCGTAGTCCCTTACATGCCATCCCAAATCTTTGAAATCGATATACAGCGTTTGCATCTGACAGCTTCTCATATTCTCAATTGGAACATCTAAAAGAGGATTAATCATTTCTGATTTCTTTCGCCTGCGAGGATGTTGAGTGTTGCGTTTTTTTCTAATCTTTCTCTCAGCCGTTTTTATTAACTAAATCAATAACTAATTATTATGTTTCATAATTTTAGGGCAATTTCTATACATACCTCTGGCCCCCGGAAAAACCCAATCATAAATGATTGGTATTCGTCATCCCCTTTGGGATGTACCAAACCTATGTCGTCCAGCTTCACTTCTCGCTCCGGTTTATTCACTGCATGTGCTCCAATATAGAGGCCCTTATTTTCCTTTGGATTTCGCAGCCACGCCGCAAAACCTTCCGTCACATTCAACTCCAGCCACCCTTGGTAATCAGCTGTTATATTAATCGAGGACAGTATTTCAAGCTCACGATGACCCCGCCAATTCACTATTGAATACACATTTAATGTGAATTGTCTACCACAATTTCTACATTTGCCCCACGCTGGATTCTGATAAATTCGTAATTCAGCCGTCATTAAGATGTTATCGTCTGGCACATCTACAACATCAAACCAAAGGCGCCGACCGTGTTCATGACGGACCTCGTCCACATGATGGTCTGCAAGAAATGGCGTAGGAATATATATAATTTTGAAAAACAAAAACTGAAGAAGTAGAAACAAAAATTCTCGCAAATATTGTGGAAAAGAGACAATGTGAATATTTAAGTTCATCTCCTTTATAGACATAAATATGTACATATGTATATGTATATTAATGTATACACCAAAGGCTTCATATAACATTTTGCTTGACATGGCTGACTATAGAATGTTAGATTTTATTTTCTAAAATTTCCTTTACACATACACTTGTGTGGTGGATTTATGTACGCATGCAAAATTAGTGTTGAAGCACATCGAACAGCGCCAAAACATTATTTACTGTAATAAAATAATTTTACGCTCTGACTCTCTGATCGGATCGATTCTATTTTTTTTTTCACAGGCAAATTCTTAAAAAAAATGTAGTAAATAAAAAGCATATGTTTTTGATATGCAAACAAAAGAAAACCACAATGCCGAACAGAAAGTAAAAATTATTGTTTTGAAATTTGTATTTCTACTCAAATAATGTATAAAAATCGATTGTAATAATTATTAGTTTCACAATTGTCCACAAAGAAAATGTTTGCACATAGCATATATATATACAGGGTGTTTCGCATAAGAGGGGACAAAAGACTAGGACGTGTAGGTTGGGTCGAAACAAGAAAGAACTATTCAGAAAGAACTTACTATTCATTCGATTGTGTGAAAGTAAGATGATTACTCAGTTCCGAAGGTTTCTAAACTAAGAGTGTTTGAAAATGAGTCCGTCTCTAAATAGGCGCGGCAATATTATAAATGACTTATAAATTGGAAACTATAAGACCTAGTTTGGAAAACTCCGGCCCTAAGTGTCCACTTGGTATAATCAGAGACGGTAAATAAATAGTAATAAATATTTGCTCGAAAGCTTATAATGATATTTTACATATGTATTCATGTACTCGTAATTAAAATTGAAAACCCTTACTTTTATTTAAAAATGTCATAATAATATCGCTTTGATCGATTGCTCTTCTATCGATGTCAGTTATGAAGTTTTCTTGTTCGTGCAGATCGCGTTTAGAACGTGAACGTCTGTCCCCATTTTCCTCTTCCGTTAATCTGTGATAGACATCCAAAAGAAATTGTGGAGCCGACTTTCTAGAATGAGATTAACGTTTCAAGTTATTTATTAATTGTAAAAAGTATAAATTTGCAAAATATTGAATTCGGTATAATTCTGCTATACATAATTCTAGGTGCGTGAAGTTAAATAGTTTGTCGCGATCAATCAAAGCGTCCCAACCATTTTCTTACAGTTAGTGACTGTATTCAGTGGCTTTTAGGTGTAGGTTTGGCCAATGCACATAGCATGGTTTTGGAACAGTGGAATCCTTTATACAACACCTTGACCGATCAATGTATATGTGATATATGGCCAACTTAAACGCGAATTAGGCTACAAGCGTCCCAACCATCTTCTTACAGTTAGTGACTATATTCAGTGGCTTTTGGGCAGTGTAGGTTTCATCAACGAACATTAATGAACATGCACTTTTGTCTAGGTTTATCCATTACTAAGTATGTATTGCATTACTAAATAGTTCGACATATTGTAAAATTTAACTACCTCAACGATAAGTGCACATGCTTCCCTCGTGGCCGTTCAGATAATCCTAAGAATTCCAGAATTTCGTGCGACACTTCCAACTTGTCGACTTCGTTGAGAACTCTGTGCATTATTGTCTGATCCATGCCATTGTCTATATAAATACCCGACTGACTTGCGCTTACGGTGCTCATGCGTAGCAAATTCGAAGGAGCTCCATTCAGGGATAACACAAACAAGATCGCCAAGATCAAATATCTCATCTTATGACACAGCGAACAAAGCAGCGGCTCGATCATGTATTCAGCAAGCATCTTTTTGCTGTCTGCAGCAATCACTCACCAAAACAAATATGTATTTCAAATATGTATTGATATGGGAGATTTGTAGTTTATTTTAAGAAATTGATTTGCAATACATCTTTAGTAGTCCATTTTGTAGTATTTGTTATAAATGTTATTTTCTAATCGTGCTCCAGATATTACGATCATGCCCACATTTTAAAGGTTTTCATAAGATATTTCTTTTATTGGCCTTGGCTATACGTACTTACTCTTGAGACGATTTCATTTATACATTCGTGAAACCATTGTGGCTAGACGTTGGTTTCTCGTTAGCTGTCAGAAATCCATGCTTAATGTTGTGCACACCAATTCGCCCGACGACCGACGACAATTCTCATAAATCGACAGACAGAGACGTCAGCAGAGAAAATGTTTGTTTCGTATTGCGGATATTACACTACGAACATTGTTCAGTAAAATTGTTCTTGCTTTCTGTACAAAGTTGTCAACCTTACGCTCTCAGCTTTCATAGTTGAGTTCATCCAGAGAGAATGAACTTCTGCGAAATAAAACAATAATATTGTTGTCGACGAGGACAAACTTCGCTGAACAATATGAAACGTTAACTTGTATTTGTAAAGAATGCTATTTTGTTCTTCTATGTAATCACAATACTAAACAAAATTTTGAGCGAGAGCAGATACCGAACACAAACAATGTTCGAAGTGTAATATCCGCATATGTAAACAATCCAAAAAGAAGAACATCGCCCAAAAATATAAAATTTTGTAACTTGGACGTCTCTGCTCGTCACGACAGCGTAGATAATTCATTTTTTTCTCGTTCCCATAAGAGCCCATGTAATGCAGTAAACACATAGAATGTAGCTCCGCTACAACAGTCTCAGCAAATTGTCAAAAATCTGCGCTGCTGAGACGCCGCAGAGAACAGCTGGTTTAATTTTTACAAAATCAAATCTGCAAAATCCATTCTAAAATAAAAAGTAAAAGATAAATAAGGCTTAATTTAATATAATTATCATATAAAAACTCACACAGTACGATTTTGCCTCAAAATATTAACTCAAATGTTGAATACCATGTAAACAATCATAAAGAGAAGGAGAACAAGAGCAGCGACAGCGACAAAATTGGAAAATTTTCCAAAATTGTCGCCGTCATTGGCAGAGGCAGCGGCTACCTTTTATTTTTTTTCTCGTTTTCCATAAGAGCCTGTGTAATTTTGACAAGATGCAGCTACATTGTCGCTGAGCTACATTCTATGTGTTTACAGCATAATTGAGAAATTGTCCTCGGTAGCCGAGCGACATGGTGTGTGTAACAACTTAATGCACCAAACACATAAAAGTCTACGACTTTTGTGGCCGCTACTTATTAAGGGCCTTATCATGAATACTGACTGATGCCTTGAACACATAGAAAATCGCACGACGAATATTTCGGTGCGAACTGTCAAAATTACACGGCCTCTTATGGGAAACGAGAAAAAAAATAAAATTACGTCGCTGCCTCTGCTTGCGGCTGCGAATAAATCGCAGCTGCGATCGATCTGGATGCGATTTCTTCGCAGCCGTCGCTCTTGTTCTTCTTATTTGTGTGTGTTTACATGGACTTTGACAAGCCAAAACTTCGCTGCGGCAGAAGATTTCTGACAGTTCGCACCGAAATATTCGTCGTGCGATTTTCTATGTGTTCAAGGAATGAATCGAAAGTTTCGCAACGCCAGCGCAGTCAATTCTGCTCGAAAATTGGTATCATGAATAGTTTTCGACCGTATTCTTCTGCCTTTGCAAAAACAAAAAAAAAACAGATGAAACGTAAAATGTTTTGCAGATTTTGTTTGTTAGCAGACCGCACAGTGTTGCCATGTTTGCAAAATGTTAAATATCTTTCTAAGTAATTCCTAAAATCGCAGTGAAAGGTGTTATCGCGGTGTATCGCGGTCGTGGTGTATAGCAACAATATATACAAAACAAATTGGAAATACAAAACAATTGTGAAATAAAAATTAGGTAATAAAAGCAATTATTGCACTTTATATCGAGCTCATAACATACCTTTTCATTTTTTCACTTTGAACTGTAGAATTCACTTTGGCGGTATAAATTTTTGCACTAGACGACAGCTTTTTGTTTTCGTTTAGATTTGACAGATAGTTCGCACGTCTTCGTGTATTCTAAATACCTGCAAAATTTGCAAAGCATGCGTTTTTTTTAAAATGCGTTTAACTATCGTACGTCTTCGTGTTTTGGTTTTTTGGCGCAGCGTCGACAGAATTGAAACAGCAAAGCGTCAATCCTAAGCAAAAACGACGAAAAACCAGAGCCTGAAAATAACTCTTATTCCAATTATCTTCCTCATAAAAGTTAGACTTTTAACTTTTATTTTGAAAATAAAAGTTAAAAGTTTTTCTCATAACTTTTATTTTGAAAATAAAAGTTAAAAGTTTTTCTCATAACTTTTATTTTGAAAATAAAAGTTAAAAGTTTAACTCTTAACTTTTATTTTCAAAATAAAAGTTAAAAGTTTAACTCTTATTTTAAAAGTCATCGATAAAAGTTTTTCTGATGACTTTTTCTGCTGACTTTTTTGAAATAAGAGTTATTTTAAGAGTTATTTTGAATAAGTGCGGAGAAGCATGAATATGTGGTTAGGTTTGGAATAAGCTGCTTGAGAGTGAAAATAGTTAGTTTTAGAAACTGTGTGCCGCTGAGATTTGTTGTTTATTCATTGATCGCAGTGTATGTGTATCTAGCATTACGTCGACCGTAGCCCTTATCATCAGCAGGTACAGTACAGCGGCGACAATGCTTTGAAACAACAACAACTCATCGTTCCGCTTGTGTGTGAATGACTGTGTTGTTGTTGTTCGTTGTTTTCGTTGAGCGGCTATAAAGAATTAAAGCAGAAATGCAGACGCAATTATTTAGATAGAAGATCTATTATTTGTATCAAAGTCGAGTTAGTCGCATGTCAATTGAAAGATAGTTAACTCTTAAACGGCTGCACCGATTTTGATGCGGTTTTCACCATTCTGCTCGAAACTATGAATTATTCGTGTTTGTAAGGAAATATTTAATTATTTTGTGACTCTAATTTTGCATCTCAAATGGGATGATATTTGTTAATCTTTTGGACCGCTATTTCGAAGAAAGACAAATGAGTCTGAACTTTTGAGTCAAAAACTTTTATCGATGACTTTTAAATATAAAAGTCATACCCATAACTCTTATTGAGGACTTTTAAAAATAAAAGTCATCGAAAAAGTTTTTTCAATGTAATTGAAATCAGGTTAGAAAATACTTCTATTAAAAAAACCCTATAGGAAATCAAATTTTACTATATGTATATATGGAGTGGAGTCGAGAATGTCATTGTGAGCAGTTATGTTTTTGGCGTTCGCTGTTAAGCTCTATTTAGTGTTTTGTTTACTCTGCCTCGATTTCTTGTGTTTGAACGCTGCCGCTGTTTTTTGTCGTTTTAAGTGACATTGTTTTTTTTTGCATTGTTTTTTAATCATCATAATGGATAAACACGGTATCCAGCGAAGAATACAAGAAATGTTTCGGCCTCTCGTGGAAATTCTGCATCACCCACTTTTGGAGCCAAAGTGCTGCGCTCCGATGGGATATCCCCTGCTCCAAAGACTACAAGACTGGAAACTCCTCTTATTTCGTGAGAGAGCTCAAAAAAATGTCCGTCCGCGTGTTCACATACAGTGTATGTGAATTTTATGGTGAAATTTTTGACTTGTTACAAGCTAAAACAGGGTATCACAAAGCATGATATCTGAAAAGGTAAACCGTTTTGCTTTGTTACCACACCGCCACAAAATGATGGGGTGAGTTAGTGGAAGGGATACCAATGAAACAACTTTATTACTAAGTATTTTTTTGGTTTTTAAGTAAATATTACTAGAAAAACTACTTTGCATTTATGAGTTCTCGAGGTTTTGAAGATTTCTAAGCTGTTTGGAAATATTAAAAAGTAATGTAAACTTATTTGTTTTTGTAATCTTTCATTTCTCTTTCATTTAAATTGAAATGAGTTAGCACAAATAAGTTCAGAAATCATTTATTTAAATTCAAAATAGATAAACACAAATAAATTCCCAATTCATGCATTTAAAATTAAATTCATTTGAATTAAAGACCAAAAGAACTAAAATCAGCTTTAACTAAATATTAAACTAAATTACACATTAATATTCAACAAAACATGTTGAATGCGTTGGCATCTCTTTCGGCTAAAAATACGCGTGGTAGGTTAAAAACAGCTGACTAAATTTGTGAAATGAGCAATTTTTATGAATTTTAACTTCGTTTTGCTTGCAAAATATACAATATTGTGCAACTTTATGACTTAAGAAAGGTTACATATACATTTCTATAAGCATTTAAAACTTTTAAAACTGGCTCCTTGGTCTTTTTTACGTATTTGAAAAATCATATTTCTGGCATATTGCTGTGAAGAAGAACAAGAGTTGCAATCCTCTCTCAAAATATTTTGTAAGCAAATTCCCGGACTGTCAAAATTCGTTCCCGAACTGTCAAAATTACATGCGTTTTGTTTTTGCAATCTACTACACCCAAGCCTGATTTCACCAACACATTCAAAGCGAAAAAAGAGTTTCCAGTCTTGTAGTCTTTGCCCTGCTCAAACTTCTTTACTCTCAGCATCTAACCTAAACACTAAGCTGAATAGTCTTGAGGAGACAATTGTTGAGAAGTTGACGGCAGCGCTAACGGCATCTGAGGGGCGAGTACTGCAGAGACTCAGTGAGGTATCAGCTGAGGTGGCGAACATCAAATCTTCAATTAAAAAGATTATTGCGAGAGTCACTGTTGTTGAAGCTGCCTGTGCTGAATTTGATGTTTTGAAACAGCAGTTCAAAGAGATTAAGAGTTTGGTTGTGCCTGAAAGCGCCGGTGGAAGCTCTCTTGCGTCGAAGCTGAATTCTGAAGTTGCTGATTTGAAAGCAAAATTGGAAAGTTTGGAGAGTAACTCTGTTTCATCTGATGTTGTAATAAACGGTATTCCGTTTTTACCGGGAGAGAATCTCGCTGTTATTTTGGGTAAGATCTGCTCTTCGTTGAAATTGGGCGCTCCAATCGTTGAAATGGAAAAACTCTCGTTCAACTATTGTCTGGGAGCAGTATAGAATTGCGCGTAATAGAGCCACCATGTTATTAAAAAATGCTAAGAGGCGGTATTTCGTTTCCAAGCTTAATCCTGCTTTAGGAGCTAAGCAGCTGTGGAAGAATTTGAAGAAATTACGTGTTATTGATAAGGTATCCGTTGAATGCCAACTTGATCCGGATGAACTTACTCGTACGTTTGTGACTAATGGTCTTTATAGCCCTTCCTGTGACCTGACTGCTGTTGATTTACCATCAATCCCCCCTCATCCTCCCCCTCTTACCCGTCCATCGTGTTTACCTCTGTTAGTGAGGCCGAGGTGGGCAGCATCTTGACCAAGTTGAGTTCCAATGCAGTGGGGGTTGATGGACTGTCAATTAGATTCATTAAGATTGTTTCTCCGTTTATTTTAGCTTCCCTGACGCACATTGTCAATCATTGCCTGACTAGCTCTAGGTTTCCGAGCCTATGGAAAACAGCCATGATAATTCCCATTGCAAAATCGAGTTCTTCAGCTGTTGCTATTAACTTCAGGCCGATTAGTATTTTACCAGCATTAGGAAAAGTTCTGGAAAGGATCATGTGCCTGCAAATGTCTACTTATTTGAATTCTCGCAATTTATTATCCCCTCTGCAGTCAGGATTCCGTCTTTAGCGCCCCAATACCAATCAATTTGTGAATGACAGCTTAAAAAGCGGGAAACAGAGATTATAAACACTTTTCTACTAGCAACGATATGGCACATTTTTACACTTTTGACATTCAACCGTTCAATTAAATTTGTTTTTGTAACATTTGTATTGAAACTCACCGTTTTCAGTCGAGTCTTCGAAACTCACCCGCCAAAAGCATAAACAAAGGTTTGTTTATGCTTTTGGCGGGTGAGTTTGCATAAAAAATTTATAGAAACAACACGCGGCTGTTTTTTTGAACAGCTGTTTTGTTCTAAGTTTCCAATCTCGTTATCTCTGCTGTGAGTAGGCGTGTTATCTTTTGAAACATGTAAACTAAGTTTGTTTGTTTTGGAGAGATGAGAAAGAAAGGAAAAAGTCGACAGTCTGGATTCAAGAGTATAGAATTTGTGAAACAAAAATCGAGACGGTTTGTCATTTTTCTTTCAAGCACACACATATCAAGTAAGCATATATCAAACGAAAGAAGAGCAACGTAGTTTGCCGAGCGCGTGATTATATTTGCTCACGCAGGCCAACATTTGGAAATTCAGTAAATTTCGCAAACACATTTAGGCATCACAAACGAGAAACCACGGTGTGAAACCGTTTCAACAGATACCACGTCTAGCCTATTATTTCGTATTTAGTATGAGTACATTTACGTACAAAACGTACAAATGGAAAATAAACAAAAAGAAGCAGTAAACATCAATGAGAATTATGCACCAAAATTGGTATTATATGATTCACACCATGGATTATTTAACAGTGGGTTATAATTATTCAGCTTAAATAAGGCGCTTGTCGACCTCACCGATGTTATTGTTGTTGTTGTTTTTGATGCTGACCCCAACAACAACAAAACTTGAATGCTCCCTTGTCGTTCTAGTGTTATAGCCCTTTGAAATTTGAAAAGTTCAGGCCTGTAGCTCCTAAACCTTAGAAGATACCTATATGTTATTGAAATTGCTGGAAAGATAATTGAATTATCTGGAGAAAATTCAGTTCAGAAAGTTCAGTTCTGGAGAAAAATGAAATTTTAGGTTTTTTGTATTATTATTTTTCCATTCATTAATTTTTTTCTGAGTATAACGTATAACTAACCCACATAATTATGCCAATAATAAGAAAGTACAGCCATATATTTTCTTTTAGAGGTATATATCCTTGGAATAGTATATCAGGATACCAGTGTAGGATCTCAGGAGAAAACGCATATTTTAAAATTGCAGTCAAGTAACTATTAATTTGCAATCAGGTAATTGTAACTCGTATGTACTATTTCCGTTTTACCTCACGAGCTCATAAGTGAAAAACTTTTATGAAAAATCGCGGTGGGGTCGACAAGCGCCTTATCTGTTCCAAACTGTGTTCTGGCTGTCAATATAATAAAATTGTATGTTTATACAAAATATCTTAAACTAAACCAAATTATCCAAGTGCTCGTAAGTAAAAAAGCAAGTTATCGAAAAAATTCAATAATTTCATGTTATCCTCACATGTGTCGAAATTTATATTTCTGTAAAATTTTGGAAGTTTGTAAAAATTAGAAAGTAAAAATTCTGTCCATACGAGGAACAATATACAGGGTGTAACGCATAAGGTGGTAAAAAAAATCGAAAAAAAATTATAAAAAAAAGGTTACACCGAAATTGTTCCTAAATACTGAATTTGAAAGCCAAATACATATGTGCTTCTCAATCTCCTTTTTTAATTAGGTTCCTATGTCAAAGTTTAAGTTCCAAATTTCCAAAAAAATTTGGGAAAAATTTATTATAGCCATTTTTAATGGCTTATACTTTTAGTGTTTATGAGTATAAATTTTCTTCAAAGCAGAAAATGCTGTATTGAATTCTAGACAAAATGGATTAAACCCGAACGATCTATGTTTTGTTGTTTCTGAGAAAATTGAAAATTATAAGAATTGAAAGGAAGCGAATATTTTATGTTTTTATTAATTTTGGCAGAATTTTTTTATGTACAAGATTTATGTCTTTCCTCCATATGAGCTGTAGAAAGAGAAAAGTTTAGTATTTCAAACTTCGAAAACAGTGAAAATCAAAAAAGATTCCCGGTTTTGGGCTAAACTCAAATTTCAATAGATTTGTCAACAAAAATTTCAATAGATTTGTCACTGTTTTAGCAAGGGTTTTCGTGCTAAACTAGTTTAGCCCTAAACTGACACCATATAAGACTACGGACTCACATAATTTCGCCTTACATAGAAACTTAACGTACTTAATAAGTATATCGAGTACCAGAGATGACGAGATAGGACACTAAAATTCGCCGCTTCAAAAATCGGTTTAACTTCTACCTTTTATAAGTTGAATCATAGAGAAAGAATAACAAGAGGCCGAATCAGCCAAATGTACTCAACGGCGACATGGAAGCGGTCGGTCCGCAAGGGAAACGAAGAAGCACAATGAGTGCGAAATGAATCAACACGCAGAGAGCAAGCAATTTCAGTTTCTCAATTTTTGCTTTGTGTCTTTCTCTCATTATTCGGATCTACATATGCATGATGACTTTGCGAGTCAGTGTGTAATTTTTTTCTCGTAGCGGATGATCGACTTTGCTTCTATTATTTTGCACTAACAATGTAAGCGAAGAAGAGATGCGTAAGAAGAGATCGATCCAACACTCGTATGCCAAGTAAAGTGCGAAAGAAAGAATCGATCAATTTCTGGTGTACAGCGGGCGATGAGGAGAACGGTGCGATTCGCCTTCTTTTGCTTCTCTTACAATAACAAACCATGTGCCGTCCGTCTGGAATCGTTTTAAATTTTGCATTTTATGGTTTTTGAAAGAATTTTTGCTTTCGTAGCTTTGTTCTGCTTCTTATTCGATGTCCAAGCTATGTAAAGCGCTGGCACGATCTACGTTCTGAGCATAGCGTGCTCTTTAAGAATTCGTATAGGCAGAAGATTTAAGAAGAAGAAGTCTTAGTCGGCATATATTCACCATTTAATACCTTATTCGAGTAAAAATAAAAAGTTAATGGAAGCAAAAATAAAAAATGAAAGAATGGAAATATTTCAGAGAAAATATTTATATTATGTAGCAATTCGAACACATTTTTTATGAGTATGAAGGAATCGGAAGATCGACTTTTATTTGTTATTTTGTACTAACAACTGTAGTGCTGCTGTCTGACCGTCTATGTATTTTCCTGTAGTTATTGTAGTGTCCAAAACTATTATTAAAATTAAATTACGGACTAAACTTTTTAATATGTTACAAAAAAACAAAATTCCTTTAATAAACGAAAAATAATAGCGGGAAAAAAATTCAAACTTGATAGACTTATAGACGTAAGCACCTGTTTTTTTTATTGTAAAGGAACCAAAAAAAAGTCAAATTCCCTTGTTCCCTCAACCCCTGCTTTCAAGAAGAAATCGATCAACCGATTCATTCTCATCTCCTTTGACATACAAGACTCCATCGCTCAACTCTTCTTACGCATAATCATTTATGAAGGAATACAAGCAAATCCGAGTTGTATTTATACAAAAACAAAGCAATGGCAATGAGAAGCAAATAACACGCAAGAGAGCGAAGCATTCAGAAATGTATCAACGATCCAGTAGTGGATAGGAAACAAATGCTCAGAGCAGCAATGGAAACACATTAGCATTGGCAATAGCAAAAGAGAAGAGCGCGAAACACTCAGAAATGAGTGAAAACTCGATCCAGTACTGGATCGACCATGGAAAATATTTTTGTTCAAGATTCGCCCTCTTGTTATTCTTTCTCTATGGTTGAATTCATGTAGACTATACGTGAGAGTATTACCTTAAACAGGGACGCAAGACGCAGATTCATTTTTTAACTGTCAAAATTACACGAGCTCTTATGGAGATCGAGAAAAAAGTTTGCTTTGCATTTTGCTTCCCTACTTTGCTGCCGCATTTTGCGTCCCGCAACCGAGCTAATTCTAATTTTGACGGACGCAAAAGCGTTCTTGTTCTTCTTATTTGTTTGTGTTTGTTTACATTTCATTCTTTATTCTATTTTAGCTGCTGTAAAATTATGTGAGTGTTCAATTCGTCAGCAAATCAGCGACCAATGAACCAGCCCCAAACATACGACAATGTCGAAATATGCTGTACAGACATTCTGCATATTGCGGTCGCTGATCTTGTCACCCGATATCTCACACGGTAGTTGTAGTCGCCGTTGAGTTCAACGCCCAGGTGCAATGGCCTCCAGTCGACGCGGCAGTATTTGGCGCAAGCAGAGAACGAAGCCAACTGCGACTGCAAACTCAAATTGTATCAAAGTGTATAGTAAGCATAAATTGTACATATAAGCGCTAAATTTTAATTAATAAAATCAGAATAAGTTTTTGAAGCAAACAACACAGTGTTTTTCATTCTGTTCTCCAGCAATTGTCTACGGTTCAAGTGCCGAGGCAATATCATAATTTTTCCCTACAGTTGTCACTGGTTCATGTGCCGTGGCAACTAATTTAATTGGGAAATCTACATAAATTTGGTGACCCCGACGTGATCCTTACAAAGGCACGTGATCATTCATTCAGCTTAATTAACACGTTCCACCATGGCGAACCTGAAAGAGCTATTAAGGATCCAGGCAGATTCTGGCGAAAACATTCAACGCGTGATCTCCAACTTCAAGAAGGATTCATCATCACGGAAGACGTCGTACGAATACTTCCAGGAGAGGCTCACGAAGCTAGAAGCACTTTATGACGCATTCGAGAAGCAAGATTCAACTCTAAGAACCATCTGTGAGACACCACTTGAAGTTGAGTACTTTGCAAGTGGTTCGTACGAAAAAATCTCGGAATTAGCCAAGGCGTACATAACGCAGTTTACGAAGGAAGCAGAGTATTGGGCCAGTATGGAAGCACCAACAACGTCGCCGATTCAACGACTCTCAACAGTCATAACTCCTGTCCCACCGTCACGCACTATAGGTGCTGATCAGACCAGCACCAACCAACTGCACCAAGCAGCGGAGAGTAGTGCAGCTGACGTACAAATCGGAAGGTTGATTCGTCGCCAGCAGGCAATAATGACGTCACTAAAGTGTGTGATGTACGACGAAACTACTGAGGCAGACCGAGGAATTGCATTTCCTCATTTATGAGTGCAGCATTGATCCAGCAACAGAAGGCTACGATTCTCAAGGATACACGCATCTTGAGAAGGAGCTCAATCAGCAGATAATTGAGGTAACCAGGAAGGTCAAAGAATTGCCGACTACAGTAAATTCCGTACCTCAGCACCATTTCAATAATGACGTCCAGCTGCCATGATTCACTCTTCAGCCATTTGATGGCAATTATTTAAAATGGCGACAGTTCTACGAAATGTTTCAAGAATTGATTCACAAGAAACCACTCGCCAAAATCCAGCAAATGTGGTATCTGAAGTCTCATGTTACTGGAGAGGCGGAACGATTAATCACGCACTTGCCTATGACCGAGAGCAATTATGACACAGCATGGCAGATGCTTCAAGATCGCTATAATAACAAGAGAATTCTAACATCAGTGCTGCTGCAGAAAATGTTAGACCAACCCCCCCGCCGTAACAGCGAGACGATCACCGCAGCTATAAAACATTTACACGATACGACGACAGAATGCCTAAATGCACTCAACAATTTAGGCATCGAGACGTCGTCCTGGGGACCCATACTTCTGCACTCATTGCTCAAGAAGTTAGACAACCAGAGCCATTTCACGGTTCCAATATTTGGAAGCTGCTTCCAGCCAGGGAAACAAGCAGCGTTCCAAAACATTCACGAGTCTGCCAGCCACAATTACACCAACTCACACTACAAAATGCAGGGCATGCAATGGCGAAAGTCATCTTCTCTTCGCATGCAAACACTTTCTTCAAATGGCCGCAAGACAACGATTGCAGTTAGTTAAAAAACATAACTTATGCATCAATTGTCTGAAAGGTGGTCATAAATTCAACAATTGCATGTCTCGGTCCTGCCTTAAGTGCAATAAAAAGCACAATACATTGCATCTTGATGAAGCAAAAGACATTGCAATATCAAACGAGATCAACGGACACAGCACATCATCCTCTGGGAGGTCTTCGGCAGCAACTCAGAACTTACCGATAAAGGGTTTCGAATCATCTAGCACACCTTTAGTATCTACGACATCGCAACCTGCTCGAGGTCTGCAGGACGAACCGTCAAGCTCAACATATTAGCGTCAGATGGTCAATATATCACCTGCAAGGTGATATAGATTCAGGCTCCCAAATAAATCTAATCACACAACGATTAGTACAAAGATTACAGCACCTTCCACTCTCACCATCGAGGGTATCGCAAGGGCCAAGGGATGCTCCAGCAGCCATATCAGCACTCGCATAGGATCCTGTATTGGCGGATTTTCAACTGACATTACAGCATTTGTCATACCAAAAATTGTTTCACCGCATCCAACGAAATGCTTACAAGTTGTTGACTGGAAGTTACCAACGTGCCAGTTGCAGATCCAGAATTCTACAAGCCGAGTCATATAGATCTGCTACTAGGAGCAGAATTATACCATGCGCTAATGCTATCCGGGAAACATAAAATTTCTCCGGACCGTCCATTCCTTCAAAACACAGTATTTGGATGGATGTGCACTGGCAAGATTGAAGGCAACCTCCACACCTCAGCCACCTGTGGTATTTGTAGCGAAGATGAACTCAATACAATTTTGGAGCAATTCTGGGAAATTGAAGAACCACCAATAGCGGAGCGTCCATTTACTTCAATTGAACGTGCCTGTGAGACGCACTACACCACCACTACAACGCGTAGCGATGATGGTCGTTTCATCGTGCGCCTTCCATTCAAGGAAGATACATCTCACCTTGGAGAATCCGAACGGATAGCCACACACCGTTTCTACGCAACAGAAAGGCAACTGGAAAGAGATAGCAAATTAAAACAAGGCTATGCTGACTTCATGTCCGAGTATGAGGCATTGGGGCACATGACTAAGGTCTCAGCTAGCGAGAAACCCAGAAGCCTGAAAGCAGCACTACTAAACTGAGAGTGGTGTTTGACGCCTCATCAAAAACATCTACTGGGATCGCGCTGAACGATATTCTACACACAGGACCAACCATACAAAACGAGTTGTTCTCAATTTTACTCCGGTTTCGGCATCCACGATTTGTGTTCACCGCTGACATTGAGAAGATGTATCGCCAGATTCTCGTAAATCGAGATGATCGGAAATTCCAATTAATCTTGTGGAGGAAGAACCAGACGGACAAACTAGCATGCTATCAACTTAACACCGTGACATACGGAATCCGACCAGCCCCGTATCTGGCGATTAAATGCCTACAAGAGCTGGGAAGAAATTACAGCACCACCTTGCCATTAGGTGCAAGGGCATTACTCAACGATTTCTATGTCGACGATTGCCTAACAGGTGCTGATAGCTTAACAACTGCGTTGGACATCCAACACGAACTCACAGCGATACTAGACACCGCTGGCTTTAAGTTGAGGAAATGGTGCGCAAATCATCCAAAACTACTTAAAGATATTCCGGCCAGCGATCAAGAAGTCAATTTGGATTTTGACTCACATGATGACGCAACAATTAAAACACTTGGACTAAGTTGGCTGCCTAAACTTGATAAGTTTTGTATAAAGGTCGACGTGTCAACCAATCAGCACATCACCAAGCGTACGATCATGTCAGATATCGCTAAAATATTCGATCCACTCGGCATTTTAGCACCTGCTTCCGAAAAGGCATATGGAGCTGCCATTTACCTACGATCAAGCAAGGATAACATTACGTATCTCCGATTGATTTGCGCCAAATCTCTAGTGGCACCCACGAAAAAACAAACCTTGCCTCGACTAGAATTATGCGGAGCAGTCACGTGTGTCAGACTTGTCGACAGAGTCAAAAGGGATATAATCCTAATGAATACACCAACATTCTATTGGACAGATTCAGAGATTGTGCTCGCATGGATAAATGCACAGTCATCATCATTTCATACCTTTGTTGCTAATCGAGTAGCAACAATACACAATTCGTCTACACCTCAGCAGTGGAGGCATGTGGCTTCTAAGGACAAGCCTGCGGATTTACTGTCTCGAGGACTATCACCGGCACGTTTTCATGAATGTAGCCTGTGGTTTTATGGTCCGTTCTTCTTGCATGGACGGGAGTCAAGTTGGTTAGCAAACTACCAGGTAAAAGCGGTTAATCCAGATGACAAGGAAGTGAAGAAAAGAAATGCCACGGTAATGATCGTATCCAACTCCAACATGACAGATCTGGTATACAGCATCAATCACCATGAGTCGTTTCAAACGCTAATTCACGTAATCGCATATGTGCATCGCTTCATTGAGCACAGTAGGACCAAAAATGAGAACCGCGAGATGGAGATACCCACCACAGCAGTCGAGCAGAGAAGATGACCCACCACAAGCATTCGATTTCAAAGATGACATCAGCAAACTAACCAAGGGTACAGAATTGAACAAAAAGAGTCCCTTATTGAGTTTGAACCCATACCTCAGTGACGATAAGTTACTTCGCCTTGGAGGACGACTAGAAAATGCCACAATTTCATATGATGCTAAGCATCCAGTGATATTGCCGTACTATGATCCCTTAGTTAAGCTGTTACTAAGGTGGTTCCATGAACAACATCATCACTGTGGGCCCCAAACCCTATTGGCTTACGTACGTCAGAGATTCTGGCCCATCAAAGGAAAATTAATGGCACGCTCAATAGTGCAACAATGTGTCCGATGCTCAAGGGCAAGACCGAAATTATTCCAACAGATTATGGGAGACTTGCCTGCAGCAAGAATCGTGCCAGCTCGTCCATTTATCAACTCCGGGGTGGATTTCTGTGGACCATTCTGGATTCATTTTAAGCATCGGGGTAAGAGACCTCAAAAGGCATACGTTTCAGTGTTCTGCTGTTTTACAACCAAGGCAGTACATCTAGAAATTGTCAGCGATCTGACCAGTGACGCATTCATCGGATGCCTAAAGCGTTTCATCGGTCGACGAGGTCATTGTCAGAATCTGTACTGCGACAATGCAACCAATTTCGTTGGGGCCAAGCATCAGTTGGCAGATTTAATGGACGTTGTCCACTCGGAAAGGTCCAAACAGAGTATCACAAAAATATGTAGTAACAAGGGAATTAATTTCCATTTCATACCGCCAAGAGCTCCTCACTTTGGCGGATTGTGGGAAGCGACTGTTAAAAGCGCAAAACATCTGTTTGTAAGAAGCACGGCTAATACGCATCTCACTTATGAAGAATTAGAAACAGTGATGGTGGAAATCGAAGCTATCTTAAATTCACGCCCACTGACGCCTATCTCCAGTGATCCCAATGATTTCAGCATCCTCACTCCAGGCCATTTCTTAATTGGAGAACCTCTGACCGCACCGGTCGACACGATAGCAGCACCTCTTCGGTCGTCGTTACTCACGAGATGGAAATTGGTTTCTCATCTCAAGCACGAATTCTGGAAACGATGGTCTCAGGAGTATTTAAGCGAATTGCAATACCGAAACAAATGGAAAGATTCAAAAAAGAATATCGAAGCTGGAATGATGGTCATCATGAAAGAAAATCACACTGCTCCACTGCAATGGCCATTAGGGAGAATCCTAAAAACGTATCCAAGCCACGACAATCAAGTAAGAGTGGCAGACGTTCAAACCGCAAAAGGTGTATTAAAAAGGCCAATCCATAAACTGGCACCGCTTCCAGTGGAGACAGATCTACCACCACCAGAGGTGACATCGCCGCGTCCTAGTCAGGTTCGAGTCAACAACGATGAAGCTTCCGGTAGTCAAGGCGCTAAAAGACGACGGATAGGGTCAAATCATCTTGGTCTTTTATCAGTATTAATGATATTGCTGATATTACCAGTGGCAATGTGCCAATCTATTACAATCCATAATTTCGACCAAATCACAGGAATTCACTTTGAACAAATGGGAACCAGCTACATCGTGTCAAGCAACTGGAATTTGATTCTCTTTTATAACTTGATTCCAATGCAACTCGAACTCAAGGCCCTCAACAATGGAACAAGAACTCTCGAACATTTATGTAAATCGTTGCAGCAGCAGCCTCTATGTGAAGATCTCGTGGCACATGGAAGGGGAACTGCACTTAAGTGACAACCTGTTGAACCGGCACCGGCAAAAAAGAGGAGCATTGAACGTAGTAGGAAATGTCGCTAAGGCTCTCTTTGGCATACTCGATGATGACTATGCCAACCAACTGTCCAAAACCATCATGAACGTGCAAACCAACGAAGAATATTTGCTACAATGTTTAAAAAATCAGACCTCGATCATCGATTCAACATTAACCATCATGAAAAGGGTTAAGAACGCCGCCAGAACATTTGGGCGATTTGAAACTAAACTTACCACCATCACCAATCGGATACAAAAAATGGAAGCAGAAAGACAAGTAGCAAAAGTCTTCCAGTTGCTAACATCAGTTGGACTGGAATTGTCATTAGCATCTTCAAACATACAACAAATTCAGTCAGCACTAATCAGTGTCCTCACTAATGCTCATCATGGACAAATTAGTCCGTTATTTTTTTTTAGCCAGGCAGCTATCCTCTCCCTGCTGGCCTCAACCACTTACTCCAAGGCGGTGCAAGGGTGCCGCATGGACCTCAACAACCTCTGCCGTCAAGCGGAGGTAAAGCTACTCTGGGTCCCAGGACACAGGGGCATCCACGGTAACGAAAAGGCGGATGAGCTCGCCAGGCGAGGAGCTGTCATGTTGCCGGACAACGCAATTCCGATCAACAAACCACTCAACACTCTAAAAGGAGAATTATACCGCGTTTTCTGCGATAAAGCCAACGTCAGATGGAGAGACCTTCCATCATGCCGCATTTCCAGGACGTCCTGGCCTACATACGACAAGGCCAAGACGAAATGGCTAATCAACAGGAGCCGAGCAGACATAGCCAGGCTCGTCGGGGTGATCACCGGACACTGGACGATTGGCGAGCACGCAGAACGTCTAGGCCTGCCCTACAACGCTTCCTGTCGCAGCTGTGGAGACACCTCCCAGAAGGAGACGGTTTCCCACCTGCTATGCGAATGCCCGGCTCTCATGCGAGCCAGACTCACGACCTGGGGCAAGATCAGCCTCAACGGACTGGAGGAAGTCGCCAGATTCCATCCCAGGCTACTGCTCAGGTTCCTCAACCTGACGGGCTGGGTATGAATCTGGCACCACTTCCACCTAACGGACATCCCCTCCCCCCCCCCACCCTTTTTCCCCCTTTCAGGCCTCACGTTTCTCTAGGTGGTTCAAAACGAGGCTCCTCAGCCTTACTTGTTGCCCGACATCGAGTTCTTTGTCGGGCGCCACCTCCTACCTACCTAGTCCGTTATTGCTTTCCTCAGCACAATTAGAGACTGAAGTGCGCAGAATACGAGGACATTTGCCACCAAATACAGAACTAGTAGGAGATCCAAGTGACTTACTATCCATCTACCATCCATCTGTAAAATTTTTGACATTTCATACTTCTGCTTCCCGAAAATGCTTCTCTGCCATTTGGTTTAAATCCGAGCCATTTCTTGCGTCCCTAACTTGAATCTGCGTCTTGCGTCTCTGATTGTGTTTAAGGCATATGTTGAAATGCAGCTTCAGTATGTTTAAAAGCAACTGTTTAACCACGGTTTCATTTAGTTGTGAAATTATTGTTTATAAAAATACCAATATAATGAATTGAAACTTTAATATAAGAATCTGCAGGAGCTCTACAAGGAAATGAAGGCTAACAAGAAATAAGACTAACAAAAAATCTTCACAAACCAAAACATGAGTTTCAAAATAAGCAAGCAGTGAGTATAAATCTAGATAGATTGCTTAATCAGCAAAATTTACGTGAACAAACTCCCAGCTGCAGACGAAATTGTTGGCAAAGGAGCAGGAGTTGAGCGAAATACAATTACAATTGCTAGAATTACGTACACACAATGGACGTGCGTCGTTGCAACAAAATCAAGAAATTTGCCAAGCGCAGTGGAAAATGAGATGCATTAGAATTAGAATGTACCGACGACGCTGCCTTCGGGATTTTCCTTCGGGGATATCCTCTTGCTTAGGTCCTTTTTCGTCCCTTGCCTCTTGGTCAGCTCTTGGCGGTATGAAATGGAAATTAACGTGCATTAAATCCGCCAATTAATGCCTGTCCCCAACGAAATTGGTTGCATTGTCGTAGTACAGACTTTGAATTTGACCTCGTCGACCAATAAAATGCTTTAGGCATCCGATGAATGCGTCACTGGTCAGATCGTTGACAATATAAAGATATACTGCCTTGGTTGTGAAACAGCATAACACTGAAACGTATGTCCTTTGAGGTCTCCTTCCCCGATTCTTAAAATGAATCCAGAATGGTCCACAGAAATCCCCTCCGGAGTTGATAAACGGTGGAGCTGTCACGATTCTTGCTGCAGGCAAGTCTCCCTTAATCTGTTGAAACAATTTTGGTCTTGCTCTTGAGCATCGGACACATTGTTGCACTATTGTGCGTCCCATCAATTTTCCTTTTATGGGCTAGAATCTCTGGCGTACGTGATCCAATAGTGTTTGGGGTCCACAGTGATGATGTTGTTCATGATGTGAACCACCATAGTAACAGTTTCACTAAGGAACCATTGTACTGCAGAATTACTGGATGCTTAGGATCGTATGAAATTGTGGCATTTTCTAGCCGTCGAAGTAACTTGTCGTCACTGAGGTATGGGTTCAAGGTCAATAAGGGACTCTTTTTGTTCAATTCTGTGCCCTTGGTTAATTTGTTGATGCCATCTTTGTCAAGTCGAATACTTGAATGGCTCACAAAATGGTGGTAAGCACTCTTCTCTGTTCGACTGCTATAGTGGTTATATCCCTTTCGCGGTTTTCATTTTTGGTCGTACTGTGTTAAATGAAGCGATGCACTTACGCGACTATGTGGATTAGCTTTTGAAATTACTGATGGTGATTGATGCTGTATACAAGGTCTGTCATACTGGAGTTGGATACGATGACTACAGTAGCATTCTGAGTTCTTGACTTGCACGTTATCTGGATTAACTGCTTTTGCCTGGTAGTTTGATAAGCAACTTGACCCCCAGTCATGCAAAAAAAAACAGACCATAGAACCATAGGCTGCAATTATAAAAACGTGCCGCTGATAGTCCTTGAGACAATAAATCCGCAGGAGGACGCATACACGCCCTAAGATTGGCCACAAAACACTATTCTGTTGCGTAGCCGGTGTTTGACATACTGAGGGTTAAGCCGAAACCACAATGGCGCGTTAGGTCGGTCGCGCTTTGATCGGCGTTTGATAGACTTTACAAAAACTTTACGATAAAATCTTCCATGACGCTCGTGTTTCATTTTCTAAAACACAATGGCGCGTTAGATAGGTCGTGCTCGAATTCTACTAAGCACTGTTGAACTCTTCAAAATACCTTGGTTATGGCTCCAACTAGTGTAGAGCGCGTTGTAAAAGTTGCAGTTATATTGCACAACTTTATAAAGCTAAATGACGATGCGTACTGCACTAAAAACACCTGGATATTCATGACAAAATTAACACTTGAGCAAATAAAACTATCTATCTTAATTAGCATTTCTATATTTTACTATTTCTTCATTACATTTTTTTAAAATTGAAATGTCAAACGCCAGACCTAGTTGAAGTAGAACCAACTAGTGCGTTTGAACGAGATTTACGTGATACGGAAAAATTTACGATATAGCGCCTGAGGTCTTGTTGTGAATTGCCTCGTAAGATTCCGTGTGTTCAATAATATCTTTCAAAGCGCGACCGACCTAACGCGCCATTGTGGTTTCGGCTTTATAATCAAAAAGCGCGGTCGTAGGCCGAAGGCCGGAGCACCCATACACGCCCTAAAATTGGCCACAAAAGACTATTCTGTTGCGTAGCCGGTGTTTGACATACTGAGGGTTATAATCAAAAAGCGCGGCCGTAGGCCGGGGGACGCATACACGCCATAAAATTGGCCATAAAAGACTAATCTGTTGCGTAGCCGGTGTTTGACATACTGAGGGTTATAATCACTATGAAATTGTACCAGACGAATAAATTCCTACTTAATAAATAATAATTAATAAAAAAAAACACATCATGAAATTTAAAGAGGTGACCTTTCGCGACCTTCAAACGCCGATAACACGCAAACTAATGCCACGCCCCCAAAAGTGGGCGGTTATTTACCATTATAATGGTCCAAAATTACGGTAAAAAAAGTAACAAAAAAATCGGGGCAAAACCGCTAAAATTGAAACTGCTCCACGAAAATACTCTTTTATCGTGCGAACGGCAAATAAGAAATTTTGAAAATTCGACTTTTGGGCGTTCGATTTCGAACGCAAAAGCTAAGATACCCTAAAGCATTAAACACAACCATGGCGGCTGGCAGCCAGCAGCGGATCAAACTGTCAAAATTATATGGGCTCTTATGGCCATCAAGAAAACAGTTTACTTTCCAGTTTACGCCACGCTACTGCCAGCTGTCGAACTATTTCTAATTTTCTGTAGCAGCAGAAATATTCTTCTGGCAGGCAAATCTAAACCGTCTATCATTGAATTTAAATAATTGAATTGAAAAGAAATAAGGTGAGTATTTCGATATATTTACATATACATAATTATTTATTTTAATTTCTTTCCACAGCAAAATGAATGTAGACGAAGTGCTGATTGAAGAAGTGAAGGGCTTCAACTGTTTATTCGACCTTTCGTCCGCAAATTATGAAAATATTAACGCCAAAGAGAAGATCTGGGCCGATATTGGCAAGCGATTGCGTATGGATGGTAAATTTTATATAAAATATATGTACATATGTTTCTTAATATCCAATTAATGGAATGTGCATTGCAGGAGGAGTGTGCAAAAAACGGTGGAAGACGCTGCGGGACACCTACCGCCGAAATAAACGGGCGCAGACGCTGGCTTCTGGTAGTGCAGCATCACCGTGCAAGCGGATGTGGCGCCACTGCGAAACCATGACGTTCTTAGATGGGGTCCAGTCCTGCAGAAAGTATGTTCTCCATTTTGTATATTGATCGACTAATACAATTTATGTTACTCTTTTCACAGAACCACAACGAATATGCTGGAACTGGAGGAAGATCGCTGCGACAGTCCACCCATTGAGTCGTCGCCATCAACTCCCTTGCCGTCGTCAACAACTCCCTTGCCGTCGCCATCAAATCCCTTCCCGTCGTCCGCAACTCCAACACCAACAGCTAGAAATGTGTTGGTACAACAGCTAGAAATGTGAGTATATTTTTGTATGTGTGTATGTATATAGCAATGCAAAAATGGGCACTAGCGGAGGCAAACAACTACTGGGCCCAAACCATAGGACAGAGATGCACAAAACTGTTCCTGCCACAATACTCCCTACCAAGCTCTAAATCCCTCTTGAATATGGACAAGAAGTGTATAAAGACCCTGGTAGGATTCATCACGGGGCACTGCAACCTGAGACATCATCTGAATAAGATGATGTTGTCGAGTGAGACTCAGTGCAGATTCTGCATGGAGTCTATTGAGTCGTCCCTACACTTAGTCTCTGAGTGCCCGGCCTTTCATAGTACTAGAAGGTTAGTCTTCGGGAAAGAGATAGTGAAGCACTCAGAGCTGGCTAAGCTAAGCGATTCAAAACTTATGACATTCATAAGAAAAACTAGGGTGGAACAACCACTCTAACAACAGAGGGATGATACAATAGGCCAAATGAGCCGCAGTATCAGGGCTGTATTAGCTCGTCCGTCTTCATATAATATAATAATAATAATGTGTGTATATATATGCACATAGACTTTTTTGAATTTGCAGAAACCGCACAAGGAGCTGGGTATATTCTTGGAGAAACTTGCAAACTCCGCCAAAGAGGCTGCAAACACTTTCAGCCGGCGCGCGCAGCCGCCACAAGAGACCCAGTGGAGAGGTATTTCTTCAGCCTAGCACAATTAGTGGATGGGGCCAACATGCCGGACTAGCTCGTCCAAAGCGCGCTCCATAACGCACACATGGCAGTTTTTGATGTGCTG